>CATKHK010000087.1:0-181631 GCA_949751835.1 Blepharisma japonicum | reverse complement strand
TATGATTCCACCTTTATGGACTCTTTGCCCAAAAAGCGCTTACGAAAAGGAACCAAAAGAACTCCAACGCAATCCAGCAGCTCTCCACTCGTCATTTCTTCTACCAAAGAGGGAACAAATTCAGGCCTCACTCAAGCAGAAAGAGATTTCTATGCTTTATTCAATACAACTGCAATCGAATCTCACACAAGCACCTTATTTATCAATACTTTCCCAAAGTTTGAGATTTTTAATTGCCATTACAAGCACCAATATGAAGAATTTGAGCACTCATCACTTCTTGAGCTCAGAAAAGAAACTTTAAGTGCTCCAATAACGCATTTTTGTTGAAAGAGAAAGCCTGAAGATTTAGAATTTTGTTTGAAAACAATTTCTTATATGAAAATAAAGGAAAGAATGAAACAGAAGCCGAAATCTGAAGAATATTAAAAAGTGACAGCACTGAAGATCGGCCTGGATATTCCACAATTGTTTTCATAAATTGCTATTAAAAATTGAAGCACAAAAATCGCCCCAAAATTCCTGCACTTCTTGCATTTTCCAAGAAACATGATGAAGCATTTGTTGAAGGATGCTTAACTATTAAAGAAGGTCGTAAAATTACTGCTTTTGGAAACAACAAATGAAGAGACTTCTTAAATGTAACAATTTTTTTGAATAGTAATTTTTCTGTTACCAAGATGAAAAAGAAAACATGAAAAGTTGAAAATATTGAAGAAACTAACTCCATTTTTGATATTGAAGGATTTATTGAATATTATCTACCTGGATGATTAGTTGCTTATATGATAAATTTTCATTGTAAAAGCACTCAAACTATTCAGGCAGGAGCCGCTTCAGATTATGATGGAGGGATTAATATCTTTAATAATGAATGAATGAATGAATTCTAACACTGGAAAAATAATCTCGATAGACCAAAGACCCTTGCAAAAAGCCGGTGAAGACACTTGCAAGGAATGCGCATTTATTGCAGCAGCATGCGGAATGCAAAAAATTATTACTGAAAACTTTTTAACTCCAGTGTGGTCTCCATATTTGTGCTTAAATGAAGCTATGATGAAAATAGATGCCAAGGCAATTGAATTGTTTGTAAAAAATTTGCATACTTACATCAAAGCATTCTTCAGCAAAGGGAACTCGCTCATGCACATTATGTTATGCTTGAAGAAAACAAACAGAATTGAAAACATTACGTTCAGTACAAAAAGACAAGTTCATTATTGTTACGCGCAGTTAAGGCCTGATGAATTTATTCTCTTTAGCTCATGGAGAAAAGAGAAAGTTCTTTATAAAGATATCAATACTTTAAATTTGATGTGCCAGATTTCTATTTACAACTCAAGAGATATTTCTCAAATGCTCAAAAGGATTATATCTTCATTCAACAATATCAATCACTCTATAATAATTAATAAGAAAGCGGTGAGTAACTCCCAAACTTGTCTAATTAACTATATAGATAGCATCCTCATACCGCGAAGAGAAGAACCCTGTAAAAATTTCTAGATCGAAGGTATTATCAGAGGAAAATGCTGCAGATTGGGAATTTGCGATGAAAATCACTCAAAAGTGGATTTGAGGCAAATTCAAAAATTTCATTTGAAAATAGCTTCTCATTCATAGATTTCTGTAATTATTTGATTAATAAAATTATGTTTATTTTACAAGTGATTATTTTTCATAAAATTTACATTTCAAAATCATGCTTATGAGATCAAATAACATTCAAAAAAGCCTAAATATATCGTCATAAATTGAGTAATTGAGCGGAGGAGAATGCCAATTTCAAACAGCAGATCTATAAATAATATTCTATGGATATTTGCAGCCCTAGCTTTGGCTAAATAAGTGTATGGCTATATAAACTATATTGATCAATGATATAATTTTTAAATTAATAGCCAAAGAGTATTAAAAGAGAACTATGCATTAAGCCACTCATTTTAAACTAGCCACTCTAATGTCTTTTCTTTCAAATTAAACTTGAAGTATTTAATCTCATCACCGCAACAGCATGCAATGTTTATTGCTCTTTTGTTGTATATGGCATATACTTGATCAAAATCATAACATATTATTGAATCTCCAATCCTTCTCCAGACAGAGTCATCTGAAACTTCACTTTCATAAACTGATCCATTACGTCCACATTCAATTAAATATAATCTCTCTGAATTTATTAGGATTTTTCTTTTATATTTGGCAAAATTATAAGGAATTCTCACGAAAGTGTTGCTAACAATTGAATATCGCAAAAGATTTTTATTATAATATCCGAAAATCAAAATATTTCCATTAAATATTATATTTACGCAGCTGCAATCAGCTCGCGGCAGTGGCTTTAATTTAATCCATTTCTTTTCATTCAAATCAAATCTCTCTGATAGATTTAAAGTACCTGCGTTGTATCCTCCAAAGCAATAAACGCTATTATTGAAATAGATAGATGATGAATTATAGCATGGAGTTCCAGATGGCAGATATTGAATTTTATAATTCTCCTCAATTATCAAGCAAATGCCAGAAACAGGGCTGTCACTACCAAAACAGAATAAATTGCCTCCAGGCAGTTGAGCTATACATGTAGAGTCGTCTAATGGTTCAGGAGCCTCTAACACTCTGACTTCTCTACTTTCTCTTTCTGTATCATAAATATACAAATTAGTTTTGTTTTTAACTTGAGTAATACTATAAAGTGATGTTTTTTTACGGTAAGCAAGGTTATAATCCAGATATGCTTGCTGAATAGATGGGTCGTTAATTCAAGTATGGCTTTGGTAGATCGAGCAATTTTCCCTAAATTCTTTTTCTAATTCTGGGTCATTTGGTTTATTTAAAATTTCTAATCTCTTGTCTCTTAATTCTTGAAGTAGATTTTGAGAGTTTATAAACTCATTGATTTTTTTGAGATCTTGATTTATATTGTTTATTTGAGAATTAATTTGATCCATCTCATTTTCCATTTTTGAGTTTATTTCTTCTTTTAAGTTTTTGAGATTTTTGCAGCTTTTTATATTCTCATTTATTATTCTGTTTAAGCGAGCTATTTCTGCTCTAAGTGACTCAATTTCATTTTTTTGAATCATGTTCTCTTTTCTATATTCAAATAACTCCTTTTCAAGCTGTTCATTTTTTTCCCTTTCTTTTTTGAGTTGGATTTGGCAAATAGTTGCATTCATTGTAGATGTTTGTGGAATAGTGATGCCTAAGCTTAAAGTTTTGCTGATTATAAACTCATGAGATAAGATATCAAATATATTTGGCCTTTCTATTCTCTTCTTTTTTAAACACCAATCAATGAAATATCTTAGTTCATCTGAGTATTCACTTCTTATTGGCACATGAGGCTCATATTTTATTTTATCCACATTATCGCCAAAAGGATGCTCAAGGTTGCAGAGATAATATAAAGTACAACCGACGGCCCAAACATCACTTTCTTTGGCTTGAGCGTCTCCACTATGAGACCTTGGAGACTGATAAGCAAAAACCCCTTGAATTGTTTTTGTCGGAAAAGAGCGAGAAATGCCAAAGTCAGCTATTTTGATGTCTTTGTTTTCGTCTAAAAGGATATTTTGTGGATGAAGATCTCTATGAATAAATCCGTTATAGTGCAAAGACTCGAGCCCAAAGCAAATCTGGATAAAATATTTTCAGATTTCGTCTTCTTCAAACAGCTCATGATTTTCTGTCTTTTCAGCAATGGCTTTAAGAAGGTCGCCATTTGCACAATAATCTATGACCATAAAGAAAGTATTGCCACGCACAAAAAAGCTGTCTAAGTGAAGCTTATATGGATTGGCCCATGAAAGTACTTGAATCTCAGTTTCAATGTCCTTCCAGCTTGACCCTTTGATAGCTCTGACGACAACCTTCATTGCATACAGTTTTTGATTGCCTGAATAAAAATTACTTCTCTTTATGACTTTATAAATAATTCCATATCCTCCAAAGTTGAGATGATTCTTAACTTCAAAAGCATTTGTTAGCTCTTCAGGAAAAACTGGCATCGCTATATTATAATTATCTACCGAAATGATGATTCATAATAATTACATAATTTTATGCTTTGTTTATAAATTATTGTAGAAACAAATATGAAGGTAAAAAGATCTTTTAAGTCTTATAGTTTAAAGGTAAAAATGGTTCAATTTTGACTCAAAATTCTTTAAGCTCAATAGCTTTGTTATTGAAACTGCCTAAGTGAATAGGCAGAGAGTTGGAGAATATTTAATTTTAAAATAACCTTTAAAGTAATGTAAAACTCAAGTTAGATGAACAAAACAGTTTTAATCTCCGATAGTAGAATGGACTGTGCTTTAAAGTGTATTTGATAATTTTAGACTTCAACACGTCAAGTAATAAAATCGATTTCAGAAGAATCATACGGTCACTAAGTCTTTATGATGCTTTATATTTCATTAACAACACCAAAATTCACTTAGAAGCCTATCATATCCCTAGTCCTAATTTACCGAAACTCTGATTTTGGAGATGAATCTTTATTAAAGATTGATAAAGCTTGCTCTCTGGAGACTGAAATTTCGACAAATAATACCAGATTTTCAATCAATCTTTACTATTATAGTAGCATTAGGACAATGAAGTCCATTTTTTGATCATTTGGAGTTTTTGATTAATACAGCAGCTAACAAGTCGTAATTCCAACATTTCCAAGAAGTTAAGGTATTTAGTAAATATCATCAATTAATTCAGATTTAAAGGAATTTAAAATATAATTTAATTAAAAGATAATAATTTAAATAGTGAAAGGATTATGTCTGCTTTTTAATATTTCAAAATTTTATCATATAATTCTATTTCTTTACCTAAACAAAAACATTTTTTATATATAAAGTAAAAATTATAAAATACAATCTTTATTCTTAAAATCACAATTTAATGCCGATCTTGTCTGAGGATAAACAGAATGCTTTAAATATTTTATGCCTCCTTTTATTATAAGTAAATATTATAAAACCTTTAATTCTGCATGATCTATAATTTTTATCATAAACTTGTAATTTTGCTATCTCACTCTTTATTTATATAGAATTGATTTTATAGTAAAAAGACTTAGAATATGAAATTTAACCTATTTAATAGTTTATTTTTCTTTTAACGCGATTTAGGAGAAGAAGAAACTTCCTGCATGCTTGCAAATTTATGATTTAAGATTAAATTATGTTTATCCATGAGTATACAAGAACAGCGTATTAGCATAATTTAGAGACCTTCGATGTCTAAAATTTTTGAAGAAAATGTGGCTATTATAAAATATGAAAGCTGCACTTAAGCTTTTCTCTACATTTCTTCTAGGCTTTGTCTTTTCAATAACCAGCAAAATTCCAGCATTCGTAGATCCTCCATTTCTTTCCCCATCAAAAATTCTCCCTGAGCATCATCGCATTGATTACATTTTTGATACCAAGAGTGACTTTGATGCAGTTTCAAAGCAGTTTCTCACAGAACTTCTAGAATCTTCAGTGCAAGTAGCATCCTATCTTCTTCAAGACACTTTTACAGCCCTATTACCATCTTCATCAAAAGGTCCATTTTGTCCCGAATTTGACCAATTAGACATATTGCAGATGCTGACTGCAGATATCATTTTGATTGTCAAAAATGATAAAAACTCAAAAAAATCATTGGTCTTCGAAGATTGTTCGAGTAATTTTTATGATCAAAAATTAGGACTTATAAAGATAAATATACCCCTCCTTCTCTCAGAAAACGAAGTTTCAGCTATTTATGATCTCGTTAAAATTGCATTAAAGGCTTATTTTAAAAATGATGAAATTCTTGAGAAGCTTGATGAGTTGTTCGATACTAGCTTAGGCGCTTCTTGTACTGTGACATGCAAAATTTGCAATACTAATACAGGTGCTTGTGTTACATGCTATGACCCCACTCACATGTCAATTAAAAACGGAGTCTGCTACTGCACCGATCCAAACTCAATATTCTTCCCCACAACAAGTTCTTGTGTCTGCAAAAATGGATATTATCTAAATAGCACCAGTTTATGCGCTCCCTGTCCTTCTATTTGTGCTACTTGTTCAAGCCTAACAAGTTGTTTATCTTGTGTAAGCCCTTCTCAAATGACACTTTACAACAACTGGTGCTATTGCTCAAATCCGGAAGGATCTGTCTTTAACTCTGCTACACTGCTTTGTAATTGTCCGACTGGAACATGGACGAATGGACAATTCTGCCAGACTTGTAATGCAACTTGTAGCACCTGCAGCAGTGAAGATGTATGCACTTCCTGTACGGATGCTGCTCATATGAATTTAATAGGAGGGGTTTGCAGCTGTAAAGATCCTAATGCAGTTTTTAACGATACACTAGGATTATGTGAATGCGAAAATGGGTATTATATGGGCAGTACAGTTTGTGTGCCTTGCCAGGCATCATGTGGAACTTGTAGCAATGGCACTTTTTGCGATACTTGTGTTGATTTGACCCATATGTCTTTAAATGATGGTAAATGCACTTGCTCTGTGGAAAACTCATATTTCAACTCAAGCACTCAGCTCTGCACTTGCTATAATGGATCATATATGAATGGTCCTTCATGTGCTAACTGTCAGCCACCTTGTGGATTTTGTACTAATGCTTCAACTTGTATTTCTTGCATAGACTCTCGTATGACTTTGTCTAATGGTGTATGCACATGTCCTGCGAATTCTACATTCAGCATGACGCAAGTAAGCTGTGTTTGCAATATTGGATTGTTTTTCAATAATAGCCAAGTTTGCATCCCTTGCTTATCAACTTGCGCCACTTGTAATAATACATCATCGTGCTTATCATGTATTGATCCTAATCATATGTATCTTACTCGTGGGACCTGCGCTTGTACAGATCCTAAAGCAACTTTCAACTCAACCAGTTTATTGTGTATTTGCCCGGATGGAATGTATATGGGAAGCTCAGGGTATTGCATTTCATGCCCAAGTGCCTGTCCTTTATGTACGAGCCCAAGCAACTGTTTATCCTGCTATTCAGCAGCATCAGGATATTTGCCATATACTTTGATAAATGGCTTTTGTTCATGCACTGTTTCTAACTCTCAGTCAAACGGCAAAAACGGCTGCGTCTGTTCTGATGGTTATTATCAACCGCCAAGCCAATCCCAATGCCTTATGTGCCAAGGCCCTTGCCAAAATTGTTTTAGCACCAAAACTGCAATAAAATGCAGTTCCTGTGTTGACCCAAGAATGGTTCTTGATAATGGCTATTGTCAATGCTCTCCAAGTAATTCTTATTACTCGCCTCAATTGAATTCTTGCCAATGCAATGGAGGATATTACATGTTTGGCTTTATTTGCAGTGCATGCTCCCTACCTTGTGAAACTTGCTCAAATAGTTCTCTAAGCTGCACTTCTTGCATTCTCCCTAATCAAATGACATTGGATTCTTTAAATCTTTGTGTTTGTACCAATCCAAGCGGCTCTTATTACAATTTACAGCTAAATCAATGTACTTGTCCAGTTAAGACTTATCTAAATGGCACAAACTGTGAAAGTTGCAATGAAACTTGCATGACTTGTGAGAACAGCACAGAATGTTTAACCTGCGCAGATCCAAGCCACATGGCATTTGAAAATGGAGTTTGTTCTTGCCCAGAAAACTCAACTTTTACAGGAAATAATTGCACATGTGACTATGAATTCTTCTGGCATGGCAATGAATGCGTTGAATGCCAGCCACCATGCCAGCAATGTGTAAACCAAACCACTTGCATAAGCTGTTTTGACTCAAATAATATGATTCTAAGTAATGGGGTATGCACATGTAAAGATCCAAATGCATTATTTGATACAGCCAAAGATTTATGTGTGTGCTCTAATGGATATTTTTCAAGCAATTCTATATGTCGAGCCTGCCAAGATACTTGCAGTACTTGCCAAAGTAATACGGCATGTACAAACTGCATTGATCAAAGCCACATGACCTTGTCCAACGGTGTTTGCACTTGCAGTGATCCGAATGCAAGCTTTAATTCAACTCAAAAAATTTGCATCTGTAATAAAGGTTATCAGTTGGCCAATGGAGTATGCATTACCTGTCCTGTGCAATGCTCTTCATGCACTGCAAACAATGTTTGCATTTTCTGTTCAAATCCTCAAGAAATGAGTGTTATATCCGGAAATTGCGTATGTAAGGCATCAAATACAATTTATGACCCGATCAGCAATAGTTGTATTTGCAAAGAGAAATATTATTTTAATGGAAATGCATGCGTAGGTTGTCATTCTCCAATGTGTAGTACATGTGAAAGTAATAGATGTTTATCGTGCATTGATATAGTTAATATGAGTTTGAGCTCTGGGACCTGCTACTGTAATGATCCAAATTCCTTTTTTAACGTTACTACTGGCGTCTGTCAATGTTCAAACGGATATGCGACTAGTTTAGCTGGAAATGCATTAGAATGCCTCCAATTAACTGGCCCATGTATACAATATTTAATGGATGGCTCATGTATGGAGTGTATAGCTACTAGATTCAGTAAGATGTGAATATATCATGGCGAATGCTACTGTGTAACTCCCAATATGTATTATAATACAACATTGCAAGATTGTTATTGCAATCCTGGCTATTATACGCAAAACAATTATCAATGCATCCCATTCCATATTAACGGCTGTATTACTATGGATGGCAATTCTTGTACAGAATGCGTTGATTCTATGGAAGTTTCTTCAGGGACTTGTATATGCAAATATGGAAATTACAATTCTACTTTGAATAATTGTACATGTAGCAATGAGGGTCCTACATACTGAAATGGGAATGAATGCGCTTATTGTGGTTGCCCTTCTTGTTCATTTGATGGAAATTGCTTGGAAGCATGCCCTCAAGGTACAATATGAAGTAATGGGAACAATAATTGCATTTGCCAAAGTGGCTTCTACGCATGCGATGACTATAATAATTGCTGCAGCTTAAGTAATACTTGCACATCACTGAGTAACGGCTATTGTTATGGCTGCGTGTCAACAATGCAATTAAGTAATTATCAGTGTAACTGTCAATATCCCTTGCATTATAATATAACAATAAATGAGTGCCAATGCCCTACAGGAATGTGAAGTAGTTGCGCTGGCTGTGGATGCAATTATTGTAGTAACAATTGTTATGCATGCATAAGTGGTTCTGAATGTACATCATGCCAGCCAACTTTTTTGCTTAAAAATGGAAATTGCTTATGTGATACGAATGCACAATTAGTTAATTCTGTCTGCTCTTGCAACAATGGATTTTATATGAATTCGACTTATTCATGTGTTCCATGCATAGAACCTTGCGCTACATGCACATCTCCCTCCTTTTGCACTTCTTGTGCTTCTGATTACATTTATGCTTCCAATGGCATCTGCATTTGCGCAGATACTAACGCTGAATATAATTCTACAACTAGCCAATGCGAGTGCACTGTTGGCTATTATAATGATAGCTCTTCATGTGTATCTTGTCTGGCTACTTGTTATGACTGCTTAGAGGATGGTGTAACATGCACTTCATGCTCTGATGAGAAAAATATGATTTTAAATGATGGAGTGTGCATCTGTTTTGACCCAAATGCTGTATTTAGCCTTACTACAATGAAATGCGAGTGTCCTTATGGCTATTACAATAATGTCTGCAATGCATGTGGGCCAAGTTGCTCTCAGTGCACTGATAACCAATGTTTGAGCTGCTATGACTCGGCTCATATGGTGCTTGTTGGAAATTCATGTAATTGCTTAGATCCAAATGCGTATTATGTGGAATGGGCTAAAGTTTGTGCATGCAGCTCAGGGTTCTACAATAGTGGACAAATCTGCGTCCCTTTCCCAGGTCTAATACTTAACAAATAAGATAAGCAAGTTAGTTTACTTAAAATAATTTTGAGCATAATTTCTTATAAAGGATAATAGAAGGATATATAAATCCTTTAAGTCTTTAATTTCATCAATTAATATATATATTGAATTTTACATAATATCAGTCAGACACTTTATTATTTGAATAGATTATAAAAATATATAATAGTCCTTAACATCCTCTTAACATTTGAAAAAAATGAATTGTGCTTTCATTATGAACCCCATAACTTCCTAGGCTTCTATTAATTTCTATCATTTCTTGACCATTCAAAATCAGCCTTAGTTCTCTTGGCATAATTCCTTTAACATCCATAATTTTTAGTTTCAAGCTTTTAACAGATTCGGCTAAATCAACATAAAGCTTAGTCGCCTTACCTTCCATTCTTTTGAGATATATTAGGCAGTTTCCAGATTTGTTACCGCTTGAATCGTTAGGCATATGAGAAGCATGGCGATTGCTATTGGATATTAGACAAAACTCTAGAATATCACCTCTATGAACATTAATGCCAGACATAGTCTCATTATTAAGTAAACGCCTGCCTCCAAATTTAAGCCTTTGTCTAGCTGCTGGAATGAGCTCTATATTAGAAATTTTATTTTTAACATCTGCAACTGTATCAGTTGCATGCACTTCCAGTGTAAAAGCGTGGCCTGTTTTAAATGTAATAATTATAGGATAGCTTATAGGAGTTTCTGCTTCTTCATTTGGATCATTTGGTGGAAATTCAGGTTCAGCTAATTTTGGAGTTATATTTGCTACCAAAGGAAATGGTGTTTTTAATAATTTTGCAGGAACTGCTCTTTCCTTTGCCTCTTCAATTTCTTTTTCATGTCTTTCTGTTCGTGGTCTCTCTCCAATTAATAAATTTCCAATGCTACTAGCTTCTTGGCTGTTTCTTTTATTTATATTTGCTTGATTCTTTCGTTGTGAATGATGTCGATCAGATCGGGTCAGATTTTTATCAGACATTTTATATACTACTAAGAATTTTGTTTATAAAATATTCTTAATTAAGAATTAATGTTCTTCAAGTTTTTAGCACAAGAATCAAAATTAAAAACTATCTAAAATAAATGAATATAGAAGTCATTGAAATAAATATTTTTTGTTGTTCGGTTTACTAGATTTAGTGACTCAGAAAAACTATTCAATAAATCATTTGTGTCAGGAGATAATGGATACTAGTAATCAATTCATATATAAAGGGTGTTTTTATTAATTTAGCGTTCCCTCTCTGTCTGTGAACAAGGAAGATTACTAATTCAAATGAATTTTAATTTAAATAATCCCAATTTGCAAAATAATTTGAAAAATTTATGTTTAAGAATGCAAATTGATTAAAATTTAACAGAATTTGCTAGAGATTGATTATAATAATTATCGTTAATTTGATTTTGCTCTCTTACCTTTTTATTTAATAAAAATTAGGGATTTACAATGATTTTGCTTTCTATGATCTTATAATTAATAATAATTTTATCATTTAACATTGAAAGTAGCATATCAATGGCAAGATTCTTATTATCAATTATGCAATAGACATATCTCTTAAAGAATATTGTACAGAGCACATCTATTGTCTATTCATCATTTAGTTTAAAGATATTAAATGAAAAATTGCATAGAGTATATTGCATTTTGCTAATTGAAGCTTTAGTCTTCTAAAGCGTTTAAATCTAGCTGATAACCATTAAATTTCTTTTTTGATGAAAAACGAGAGCAGTATCTAGAGATAAAACTTATTTTAATCCAAAAAATTATTATGTACTTATTTCAATGATATTTAACAAATCTTCAATATATTCTAAGCACCTAACATCTATTATTTAATGCTGTTATTTTATTAACAATATGATAAATCATGAATTATCTTTATTCAATTTTTTCTAATCTTGCCATTTCAAATCTATCAAATATAAAAAAACTACTCTAAATCTAAGAACTACTGTGAATATCTCTATCAAGATTTATTTTCTTCTCTGAAATATTGAGTAATTTATAAAATTAGGAAGATTAAGCTCTGCTATGAACAAACTAAATAACAAATTTATAAAAAATCTAAACACTATTTAATTCCTTGTAACAGGCTTTGGCTTTTGACTTGATGCAGGTGTCCTTTGAGATTTCAAATTTGGCATAGATTGAGTATTGGGTCTCTTATCTAGCGCTTTATTTTTGCTTTCATAATACCCAAATTCACTTGGAAGCCTATAGCTCCCAGGTCCTGGAGTGTCCCAAAACCCTGAAGTTGGAGAAGAATCTCTATTAGAGATTGGGAAAGCTCTGTTCCCAGGAGACTGAAATTTCGATAAATAATACCCAGACTTCAAGAAATCTTCACTATTATAGTAAGCGCCAGGACCAGGTAGTCCATTTTTTTGATCCTTCGGAAACCTTGGCGAAGACAGCGGCGAAAAAGTTGTAATTCCTGCATTTTTAAATGTGCTTAAAGTATATCTACCTTTTTCAACCTCACTTTTAGGGTCATAAGCACCTGGACCTGGACTTTTTCTGCTGTTAAACATTTCATCTGTCTAGCAGTTACCTAAAATTGATGTGCGAGGCCTGAATGTGAATTTCCTTCCTTCCTGTCCTATCTTTGAAGTAATCGGGTAAGTACCTGGGCCAGGAACTGAAGGATCTGCTTTAAAGTGGCCTTCAACATACCGTTTTTCACAGGCTTCACGGGAAATCCCAAACGAGTAGGCTAAACCAAAAGGCTTTTTGTTGTCAAAGTCACTTGGCAAATTATAAGCACTTGGGTCTGGGTTTCCTTGTCCTCTTTCTTTGGTAAAATCAGATTTTGTGCCATAGCCGATTGATGCTGATCTTTTGTCAAAAGCTGGAGGAATTGAATAAAAATGAGCCCTGGGTAAAGCTTACTCAGTAGGTTTTAAGGCTGAAAATCGGGAGGCCTTTGAGAAAGACCATTGCTGCTTTGCGGTAGAACGATTTGTAGGAGCACTTGCTATTTGGCCTGGGGTGGAAACGATGATTGACATTTAATTATTATAAGTTATAAATTTTGAATCTTTAATGGGATATTAAATAGATTAAAGTATTGATGAGACAGATATTTTTGTATATAACTTTTGATTATTGTCCTTGACCTAACAGAAATTTATTTAATTTCTACATTCATATAATTTTAATTCTTTTTAATTTAATTTTTTTTCCTTTTGTTCAATCTTATCGCTTATCATATTAAACTGTAATCATATATTTATAAAAAAAACTTAAAATTTAGAAAAATATATTTATTACTCAAATTATTTAGAATCTGATTAAAATCTTAATTATTTTATTTTACAAAAGCTTATCAAGTAATATAAGTCTGAATTTTTAAAATTTTTTATTTCAGAATACCATTTTATTCTTGATGAGAATAAGTAAAAACTGTAAAAGCGGGATTATTAAGGCTTAAGGCTATTATTGATAAAAATGTCAACTTTCAAAAATAGTTCTTCTCATATCTTCAAATCTCGCATTTTTAATAGATCAAGCTACCAAGTCCCTTACATGACAAATTCTTTTGGAAAATATATGTCTCAGTTCAGCAAAACTGTTATCCACGTTCAGACAAATCAGCAAAAGGTAGATAAGCCTGTGCTTAAAGTTAAAAATTTAAATAGAAGCCAATCTCCGGGGTCGTGCTCTAATCAAGCATCGACTTGCTGTGATAGTTTTGAAAATTCTTCACAGAGAACTTCAAGATCAAGTTCAGTTCCTAAATTATTAAGACCGCCGATTCCAACGTCACATAACTCAAAACCTAAAAGAATTATGAGGCCAAAATCAATGGCATTTCATAAAGTATCTAAAGGCTAGGTATAATTTATTAAGTTTCTTACATAAAATTTGAATATATTTTGATATCTTCTGACTATTAGAAATGATTTTAATTGATATTTTTCTAAAGCTTGCGCATGAAAGAATAATACAATGATCCACTTTGCAGATATAAATGGTTTGCATTTGAAGATTTTTACTCAAAACATAAGAATAATCATTCACTTTCCCGAAGAATTAAAAATGGTTCAAAATCTAATTATCGTGCTTGATGCAATTAAGAGCCACTGGGATGCTCCAACAACTTCAATGATTTCATCATCATTACAATCTATCACACTTCCGGTACTTCTAACTGCTATCCAAGGCTTTAAAAATGCTTTAAAACTCCAAAACTCCGAAAACACGCTGAAAATTTTTATCTGTGCAGGCCAAACTGCCTATAACTCAATTTCTGAGGACGAAGTCTACGTAAGTGGAGGGGTCTGAAAAGGAGCCGCTCAGGCTTTATGCTATATAAACTCCAGCAAGATTAATGCAAGAATCCTCATCATCCAAAAGCATAGCATTCCAAATGAACAAAATGCAGCTTTAAGTGTGATGGTAGCTGCTCAAAGCTTGAAAGTTATTATAGATGGCCTTGCCTTTAGTGATTGTTCAGTCTTAAATCAAACTGCTACATTTACTGGGGGAATTTATATTAGGCAATTTTCCACAGGAATTTTACAAATTTTGCTTCAAGTATTTCTGCCTACTCGTAGGCCGACCTCATCAACATTTTTGCATTTACGGCCATATTGTACATGCTGCAGTAGAGAAGTAGAAAAGGCTTATGTGTGCTCATGCTGCTTGGCTTTGTACTGCTCATTTTCTAATACGTGCCAAGTATGCAATTCAAGACTGCTGGTACCAAGAGATATATTGATAAATCAAACAAAATCTAAATAACTTACTTAATTTCTTCCTATAATTTATGAAAATTGTAATTTTTAAATTAAAGCATTATGCTTATTTTAATTTATTTGACTGGCTATAAGTTGTGATAAAAATAAATTTTAAATGCTATTAACTACAATAGGAGATCTTCTTCAATTAAGTCAAAGGTAGCAGGCTTTTTAGGTGGCGGAGCCTGAGCCTTTGTGCCTATACTGGGATTGAGATTACCAATTGGAAACTTTTCTTTGTCCTCAATATTTAGAATATTGACTTTTGATTCTAAAGGTTGAGATACTGGCATGCTATTATTTATTTTTTTCTCAAATGAAGTTGGAAGTAGCTTCGACTGGATTTTTGTATTGTCTATTTTTACATTATCATTTTCTCCAAATAATCCTTGGAAAAATTCTTGTTTTTCTGCCTTTTCAGCTAATTTTTTAAGCTCATCGCCACTATTCCCAACCGTAATTTTCCTAGCTTTATTTCTATCGTTTGTAGGGTATATTTCAGCCTGGTTTTGAAATGCTGAAAAATCTTGAGGAATTTTATCAGAATAATTGATAAAGCCAGGATTTTTATTTAAATCTTCTAAAAATCCAGCCTCTTTTTTATTTGATATGAGATGAGATCTGTTTCTTCCAGCTTTGGATTGTATAGGCAACTGAGAATCTTCACTGTTTGGATTTGCCGTAGTATCATTAGTAAAGAAAGATTCTTTTTGAGCAGGCTCATTAATTAAAAACTCTGACTCTACTGGCTTAATATTGAAAGGATCTGCAGCCTTTTCTTGGAATAAATGTGACCGATCTCTTCCCATTTTAGGCCCGACATTTAAACCTGAATTAACTTGTGTAAATAAATCATTTTCAACAGGTCTTTGAGAGCTAATTTCTCGTTTATTTTCTATATTTCGACTGAAAAATAAATCATTTGGCTTTTTCTCTTTTTCTTCTCCAAAAATTGATTTTAGAACAGAATCTTTCTTACTGCCCGATTCAAGTTCTTCGAAAATATTAGATTTTGGCAAGACTTCAGGACTTTTAAAATTAACCAAAGGAGTATCATTAATTTTAGGTTGCAAAACCTCTTTTTTTTCTTTATCATCTTTTACAATTCCTAATAAAGCATCAACCCTATCCATTGTCATTCCTTTCTTCATTTTTTCTTCAGCAATTTTTTCTTGGGTAATTATGTCAGGCTCTGGTAGTTTTCTTTCAGTTTTTGGGTTATTGATTTCTATATTTTCCTCAATAGCTGTTTTGAAATTAAACTTTGGCTTAGAAAATGAAGGTTTTAATGACTCTTCTATGCTTGGCTGATGGGGCTTTATTTCTCTTGATGGTGGCTTTATTTCTCTTGAAGGTGGCTTTGGAGGCAGATTTTCTACAAACTGTTTTTTTAATAAAGATTTTCTGGGGTTTTCGCTTTCTAAATCAATTTTCGCTTGCTCTCTAATTTCTCTTGAAGAGAGTCCTCTTCTGCCAAGGTCCTTTGAAGAAAGATCTCTAGTCACTGACTTGCTTTCTGCTAAAGACTCTTCCACCTCAGCTATTACATTAATTCTTCTCCTTGACTCAGCTGAGTTCATATATCTCGGCGTACTAATTTCTGAACCTGATCTGCTGGTGCGCTTATGGTTTGCCAATGCAATTAGCCTATCTAAAGACTGTATACTTGAGCCGCTTTCCATCACGTTATTTAGCTCATTCATAATCTTTGTAAGTTCCTCTTGTTTTCGCTGTATTTTTTTATTTGCTTGGCTCAGTTCAAGATCATTTGAGTCGCATTGCTGTTTTAAATCTCGCTCTTGGAATTTCAGTTGATTTATAGTATTTTCATAGACTTTTAGGGATTTTTGATAGCTTTTAGCTAACTCTTCATATAATATAGAAATTTCTTTAGTCTTCTTAGAAACTGGCTTAAAGTCATATTGCCCAGCAATTTCATTCAACTTTTCTAATTTCTCATTTAAATCGATTTCTTTTTCATATCAATGCTCATACTCTTCATGACTCTTCTCAAGCTTCTTCTCTAAGTCTCTGACTAACTCATTTAGTCTATTTTTCTCACTAGAGGCTTCATTTGCTGACTTTACGTGGTCAGGTAAATCGTCTTCCAATTTATTCAGGTGCTTACCTCTATCGTTTTGTTTTAATTTCATTGTTTTGACTTTATTTTCCAGCTCTTTGATTTGCCCTTCTTTTTGGCTAATTTCGTCTTTCAATTGGGTTGCATAGTTTGCGCTTTGAATTTTCTCGAGTCTGCTTTTCAGTTTCTTCCACTCGTTCTCATAGATTTTTACTTGTTTGTCTTTTATATTTAATTGCTCATGCCTAACATGTTCTCGATTCACACTGGTTGATCTTGCCCTGGGCTTTTTTTTGGAGATTTCGAGGACTTCATTTAATTTGTGATTTAAGTTTTTCAGCTGAGATCGCAATTCAATGTTTTCTTTATTGAGGCGTGATAAGTATTTTTGAGCTCTAAGAGGAGTGTCCATTATTGATGGAGCTATTGAGGAAGTATCCTCTGTTTCTTTGTAAGCGATATATTGATTGCTTTTGACAACTTGATGCAAAGGATCTGGGGTTTTTGAATTTGCTTTAGGAAAAGATTCATCAGGATCTTCCTCAAAGTCACTTTCATAGTTTTCTTTCTCTTTATTTCCATACTCTTGAATTTCTTCAAGATCACTATTATTTTCATAAGATTCCATTTTTATTAACTCGTTTAAATATCATTTACAATGATTTTTTCCTCACAGGCGGCCTGTAGTCTTCCTCTTCATCTTCTTCTTCAAGCTCTTCTTTTTCATCAATTACTTTATCATTTCTCCTCGGAATTCTCAACAATTGTCTAAAATCAAGTTGCTCTTCTTCAACCCCTGAATCTGAGGACTCTTCTAGCTCCAAAATATCTTTAGGATTTTTTGGAGCAGCCTTGCGGTCAAAATCTCCAATCCCAAATTTCTGTGTCGCAGTTTCATTTTTACCCTTAAAGCTTGGAATTTGCAAAGAAGGCATTTTTGCACGTTTTTTATTCACAATATTTTCTATCATTTTTACAAGTAGTGGTATTCCTGGTTGGAGCTCAATTCCTAGTAAAGCTTTTAATTGGTCTCTTGAAGGTAAAATATTCATATTTCCACTTTCTGGCATAAAAACCTCTAAAGTGTTGTATAAATCAGCGCATTCTAAATAATCTTTAAATAAAGCTATAATTATTTGCCCTTCTTCACTTGAGGAAAAATTTTTAGCAAAAACATTGGTAGTTTGCATAGGGTCACGTGCTGCAAGGACATGATAAATATTTGCTCTCAGTCTTGCACGGATTTTGGGGAAATTTGGGTGGGAAATGATGGAATCTATAAGTTGTCCATTGTTAAGCATTATTTAAATATAAATCTAATAAATTTTTTATACATTAAGAGGAATAAAATCAGAGAATAAACAGATTTAAATAAATATTAAATGAATATCCAGCCCTTGCAACTTGCAGTGAAATATGACCCTCCTCAGCTTTTTTTGATTTATTCAGTTGGAAAGGAGCCTTTTTACCATGACTTTAACTTAACAAAGCAGGATTTAACCTTGACAACTGAAAAGATATATCACAAACTTAACCTTGACCACCCTGGATATCTCACTCAAATTGATGCAGGGCAAGTGCTGAAACTCATTGAATTGATAAAAAGCAAACAAAGCAGAGATTCTAGGTCATCGAGAGCTTCAAAATTGAGGGATATGGTAGAAGGAGCAAGAATGGATGGGAATATTGGAAAAGAAGCTAATAAGCCAAACAACCGAAACTGGGGAAACAGCAAAGGTGAGGTCGCGGGTAAGTTTGATTTTGAAGAAATTGATAAGCAGCTGGAAAACGACTCCGGAAGTGACCAGTCGATAGACTTATAAATTAATTTTACTATTCTAATTTCTTTATAATTCTATTCAAATGGATTTATTCTCTCATTTAAAAAAATCTATGATATTTTTAAGTTTCATTTAAAAAATACTTAAGATGTAAATTAGATTAAATAATGACAAAATTATTTCAAATTACGACTATAAGTAAGCAGTGGCTCAGGTAAACGATGAAGCTACTTGATCAATAATATCTTCTTTTTGAATTCTTATAGCCTTATTTCAGTAGCTAAAGAAAAAGGCTGCTGTTTAAACACTGGCTTACAATAGAAGCCGAAGGATTCAGCTCAATTTGTTAATTACATAAATTTAGCCAAAGCCTATCAGGATGCGCGCTTGTCGAGAATGCTTTTGGATCCTTATTGGAGTCCATCTCATTTAACTTTAGCCTGAATATTGGGCTATAATTCCTAATATTTGTCAAGGAACTTTAAACATTATTGTAAAAATGAATGAGTGCTTGTCTCAAGTCTAATAATCTCTTGCTATTTTTAATAATAGTAAAGGGAATAGATAGAACCACTATATATTTAGCCTTATATTTGGTATTACGATTTCTATGATTATATATAAACTTTATTCTTATGATTTATGAAAGAAAGAATAAAGCAATTAATTAGAATAAACCGAGCCAATTCAATTAAAAATAAAATTCGGAATGATGAATGGAGTGATAAAAAAGTTGAGGGTAATCATAATTTAAAAGCCAAAAGCGAAAGAAGCGATTATTTATCATTCATCAATGAAATTTATACTTACAATCCTGACGAATTTTTTACTTTTCTAATTATCGACTTTCTTATAAAGGGAATCGGCTATTATTGAGAGTAATATTTTTCTCTTAGAATTTCCTTGCCTTTTCTAAGCAGTTCTAATTTTGTTAATAATAAATCTTCAAAAGTTGTCATTTTAGGCTCTAATGCCATATTTCATTTGTTTACGTCATTTACAAAATTGCGTCACTAATGATAAAAATCATGCATATTAGAATCAAAAATAATAGCTATATAAAATGAGCAACGAATCCGATCAAATTCAAAGCGAATCCAGTGGCAAATATTTCAACAGAATCCTCACAAATGCAAGTTCCTGGTACACCAAAACGAAATCAAGATTCCCAATGGTCGAATACAGCATTGACAAGATTTCCCCTATCATTTCTCCTTTAAGCTCAAAGCTGACCCAATACAGCACTCCTCTAATAGAAAAATTAGACTTAGCAGTTGACTCAGTGATCCAACAAGGCCAAAAAACCCTTGAAAAAAGACCTTTGCCTGAAGGATGGCTTAAGAAAGCACGCCAAATGGCCGAGTCCACCAGTGTTTTAATACTTTCAGGAGCTGACGAGCTCTATTTCTGGAGCTCCACAGTCTTTGAGAAATACCACGTAGAGCAAATCTACCGAGTCCCTATTGACATGAGTACCAGAGCTTTAACTTCCATGTGGCAAATCCAAAGGGAAATGGGTCTCAGAGTTGTCGAATTTTTGGATAACCGAAGAGAATATATAGCCAACACAAAGCTGTATGGGAAGATTGATCACGCATTCGGCCTCAACGAGAAGCTGGAAACAGTTATAGATTACTATGACGAAATCAAAGATCTCAAAAAAGAAGACATTTTGGAAAAACAGTGGCCACAGAACGTCAGAAGCATGTTCGACAAAATGCTGAGCTCAGTTGGTGGAGAGTCCATTGTGGTATATTTAGATGACAAAGTATGGAATAAGCTGGACTGCGACCAAGATGGTGTTGTTACAGTTAAAGACTTGGTGGACTTTGGAAACCCTAAAACTCTTTTGGAATGGAGCAAGCAAGCATTTAGCAATATTAAGATTCCACATCAAATCAACGGCGGAGAAATAAAAGCAGATGCCTAAACACATAAATAAACTTTATATGATCATAATTTCTAATAAATGGTGAGCATAATAAGTGTCGATGAAGGCTGCATAGTAGACAATTTATCCTTATCAACCCCAATTTCTCAAGTTTTTGACATTATATCGTCAAAGACCGGCATCAATCGAAGTCTGCTTATAATTTTCAACACAAATGGAATGGTGATAAACGAAAATGCGCCCTTGTCACAACAAATTCCTGAAAATTCATTAGCTAATTTATATCTGTTTCGCAAGGACAAAATAAACTTGGAAATTTGTGTAGAACGAAAAGATTTTAGCTCGTTTAACCGGTATCGATTTGACTACTACCACGAGCCTTTTCCATTTGCTGATTATGATGACTTTCCTCCTGGCTATGAAAAAATCCCTATAATAGAGCATTCTTTGTTTAAACTCTCTGAAAACGCTAGAGAATTTTATGCGAAATTTGTGGTGTTATCAGAATATCTTAATCAAACGAAACAGATGCTGAAAATTAGGCTAGATGCTTCTGATGTTTTGTTGAAGAATTTACAGCTTTATTATCAAGAAATCAAACGCCAATGGAAAAACTTATCCACAAGAGCTCTAGAACTGCAAAAAAATGTAACTATAATGGCCAGCCAATTCAATCCAAACCAGCTGCAGAGGTATGGAGAACCTATAGATTCGCTGCTGCAGGAAGGGAAGTTTAAGAGATTTAATAGAGATTTGCAGATGAGGGTAAATAATTTTGTAACCAAAGTAGACGACTTAAATGGAAGCATTTTGAAGCCGATAAAGGAAAATATTACAGACACCTCAGAATCAATTGAAAAGGTGAGGTTTACAGCTGACACCTATTTTGAAACTTTTAAGAGCAGCGGGTTTGAGTCAAAAGAAGAGCTTTTTATTGAAGGACTTTTTGCGTGCGGGGTGTATATGGGTTTTCGTGACAAGCTAGAAAAGGTTGTAGATGTAAACCATACGCCAAAGAGGGAATTGGCCGATCAGCTGCTGAAGATGGAAAATGAAGTAAATTCATATAATGAAAACCAAGTCCAGCTACAAAGATTTTTAAATGATGTAATTCCTTTAGAAAAGGACATGCAGGTCAATGTAAAAAGGATTGGACAGCTTTATGGTGTAAAAGTTGTCAGAATGATTGTAGAGTCTGCTCATAAGCTGAAATACAGAGTCAAGGATAAGCTGCTTAAACTTAACGAAAAATATGAAAATTTATTAAAGCAAAGTGAATTTTTAAAAGTTCCGTCACAGCTAGAAGAAGCCTGTGCAGCTGCCAAACGAGAAGTCGTGAATTCTGCAATGCGGTCACAGAATGCACTGAGCTTATACTATCAGCTCTGCAAAACTCTAATTGAGGACCAAACTCAAAGAGAAGAATTTTTGGAAAGATATGGAAATGTTCTTCCAAAAAATGCATTTTCGGAGCTGATTCAGCCAGTTATGAAAACTAATAGACTTAAGTATCTGCTAAATATCCCTGAAAACTTGGATATAAGCCAAGACTTTGAATACCGGAGCTCTCAGTTAAATAATGAGCAAATTATAGCTCATTATGAAGCAAAATTAGTGAAAATAGAAAAAAATTATCAAAAGAAGCTTGATGAGTCTAAAAAGAGAGAAGAAAGACTGGAAAAAGATATGGTCAGTTTATCACACTCATTAGTAAAATCGTCCCGAGAAAAAGACGCATTAGAAAAGTCAATTAAAGATTTATCGACTGAGCTTTATTTACTGAAAGGGAAAGGTAATGGAGATAAAATTGCAAGAAATTTCCAGGAAGAAGTCAGGAAGCTGAGAGAAAGAGAAGCTGCGTTTAAGCGAATGCATATGGAGAACCTTAAAGCATTAAGGGAAGAAAATAATAAGCTGAAGCAGGAATTAAAAGGAAATTAAGAATAATTTGAGTAATATTTAGAATATGTTTTGGAGTAGAAAAAGATTTCCGATATCTTTAAAATGGAATTCTATATAGTGAAATGGACCACTAATATTATGAGTTTTGATTTAGTATAATTGAGAATGCTTTATTTATTGCGAATGATGCTTTATAAAAAATAAAATTAAAGAAAATTGTAAATAAAGTTCTTAAAATTTTGATAATTAAATAATTAAAAAATAAAAGAATTTATGCATGAAACATTGTTTGGATTAGTTTTTATTCGAAAATTTTGGTCATTTCTTTATGATTACAAAACTCGTGGCACGCAAAATTCTTTTTCAAAAATTCACCTGAAATCTAAGATGGAGAATGGCTTTAAAACTAGTTCAAATAAAGAAAAGTTAGGCAGCAAATTACATTAAAAGCAGCTATTAAAATTCAAGTTTAACTTTGTTTTGCTCTAATTGATAATTATTTTAAATCTCATTGAGCTCTTAGTTATTTTTTTTAAAAAATCACAACATAACGCCAATTTTGTTCAGTATTTTATTATGCCAAGTTTAAACTAATTTTCTCTGAGTTTATACTATTTGCTCTTTTCTTAATCAAAAGCAGATCCTTTTCACTGTTTGAACATAAAAAAGTAGGCTTATTAGATTATCTAGTGGATTATGAATATTTATATATCTTAAATCTTATAGTTCTATAATATTCCTTAACTTTTTATTTTTAATCAATAACTTGAGTCAAACTTAGAAGCCATGCTTCGCGTAGATTTTGCAACAAGATTTGCAAACACACTAATTTTTAAAACGCTATAAAATTCAAATTTAAAATATTATCCTTAAGAAACTACAATATGGCAAAAAAACCAATTAGTTAATTCTGCAATTTGATTTAAGCTTAGAATCTCTTAGATAATAACTCAATTTTATTTGAAAAATCAAAAATTAACAGTTAGCATAGTTAAGATACTCTTTTGTTCAGCTTGCTTGGGTCCTGCACCCATTTAATGCAGAACTCAACTTTTTAAAACAGTCCATATCACTTCTTATAGGGCTGGAATTTGTGTCATTTCTTTGTAGTTTTCTCACGCATCTAAAAGATGGCTTTGGATTTTTATATGAAAAGCAACTTGGTGAACTTCCCATTTCTTCGACCTTTATAAATATTAATTATAAATTATTAAAATGTTAACTGCACGTTACCAATATGGAGCTAACTTTTGCTCAAGTCTGATTTTTTAATGAGTTAGGATTGAAGCAAATTCTTTTTAGATGAATGAAAATTGGTTATAAAAAATAGTAGACAAATTATTGAGATTTTTTAATAAAAAATGATAATAAAATATAGTTATTATGGATTCAGAAGAATATCAGCCTGAGCATCCTAATAGCTATGCTGAAGCAATTTTAGCTCCGAAAATAGAAAAATATATAGAAAACAAACCAGACTTTGGGGAGAAATCAAAAGTTATAGTCCTTTTTAATATGGCTGATGAGGTGGAAGAATCTCTAGAAGAAGATGTAATGGAAGAAGCACAGCGCTTCGGGATCGTCCAGGACTGTACTGTTTTTGAAGAATCTGATAAGGCACAAAAATTGCAGGTCTATATAAAATTCTTGACTTCTGCTGCAGCTGAAAAGTGCTTAATCGCTATGAATGGGAGATTTTATTGTGGAAGACAAATTTCTGCTAAATATTATCCAGAGGAAAAATTCGACCAAAATTTATTGGGAAATTTTTAATAATTTATTATTTTTATGCAGTTTAGGCTGATTTATGGTTTTTGTGATGCTTTAGGCCACGCTTAAGTAAAGCGATTCCTTTGAAGACAGTGGCTGCAATGTTTAGATTCTTTTTAGCCTTGTCTTTTCAGCTTCTTTGTATTTTTCTGATGGCGACCAAAGCTGTTAATCTTTGCAAAGTATTTTTGTGCAGTCTTTCAATAAAGCCTTCGCATGCTCGAGGCAGAGCAATTATTTCAAGATCTTTAATCTCATCTGAAACTTGAGTTGATGAGTTATAACAATAAATCTGCTCAAAAATGACTTGTAACTGTATTGCCAAATTTCATAAATGCTTATAAGTTTCCAATAAGCTCATTCCTCTGTAATTTTCCAAAGGCTCTTGATATTTAGCCTTAACTAAATCTTCTAGTTTTACAAAATTATCCAATAAATCAATAACGCCCATCGATCTTAGTGCCTCTCTAATTAATGCAATCGGCTGCTTTAAATGTGCATAAGTATTAAAAGTCTGTCTCATCCTTTTTGCATACTCTGACACACTATCATCAATTTCATTATAAGAATTCAGCGGTAAAGGATCATCATTCCCTTTAAGTCTCAACGAATGGAAGAAAAATCCATTTTCATTGGCAAATACAAAAAAATTATCATGGGTTATCTGCCCATTTCCAAAAGCCCACAAATCTCTATACATTTTGATAATTAGCGATTCACTAGCTTCTGGATCAAGGTTTAAGCAGATAATACGAAACGTTTGAAATGCTAAAGTCCCATCAGGCTTCTTTGGAGCTACCGAAAACAACCCTTTTATCACAAGATATTTACATTTTTTTTCTCGTATATAATATTCAAGCATAATTCGTAAAGCCTACATTAAAATTACAAGTCCAGAGTCAAGTGTTAAAGAGCCATTTTTATTACGGGCTTTAGATTGCAGCTGAGATTTAAGCTCACTTCTGTCTTTTGGACTGATTTTCCCCATAACTTTATCAATAACTTCAAAAACACGGTCTAAAGCTACAAAATGCAAAGCAGAAAATCTTCCAGAAGTAATCATGAGCTGAGGACCTTTAAACAGTAGAAATCGACAGTGTAAGAAAAATGATAGTTCATCGAGCATCAATTCTTCATTCAAAAATTCTATAAATGTATGAATTTCCCACACCTTTTTCGCTTTTTCATGCTTCAAAGCTAATAAAAGCTCTAAACGCAGCTTATCAGAGGATTCTCTTTTCCATCATTCGAGCTCTCTAACTTGTCGTGATCCAGAATCAATCATGAATCTGCCTAGTCAGCAGTATACAAATTCAGGGAATCTTAAAGGAGTCCTTCCAGACTCAAAAGAGCAATAAATCTGTTCGTTATACTTAGAATCATATATCCCCCTCATTGTAACCTCCAGTCAATTAGTAAACGGCAGCTCAAAACTTGCAGCTTTTTCGCCAACCTCAAAAAAGCTTGCATATGCAGGTTTCTTTAGCTTTAGCTGACTTAAGTCTACCGAAGACGGGTCAAGCTGAGTTTCTGAATAAGTGACTGTTCGTGCATGCCTATTATGAAGATACACAGGGGCTTCAGTATATGTCCGCTTATCTCTGCGGGTTGGGACAGGGGGCTCAAATACTTTCGGATCGACCCCTTGCTGCATAAATCCTCGGACTTTATCAAATAGTGGATCTTCTAAGGACACCCAAATAATTCCATCAGTGCTTAAAGTGACATTTCCAGCAATAATATTTAACTCAAGCTGGTTGTATTTTAGTCTCATAGTATTGAACTGCTGATCTAATTTTATATAGAGATCTCTATATACGACAAATCTTAAAGAGTCCTCATATAACATTGAAACCCTTTCTTGACATTCAGCTAGCTTTTCAGTTAATTCTTTATTTTTGAAATCAATTAAGAATAACTTTTCTTCCATTGATTTTTTTTCGCTGTCATGGTTTTCAATAGAAGAATGGTTTTTTTGTATGCTGTTCTTTAGTTCTCCCATTTCTAGCTGCATCCTATATAGTTTAGATTCCTTGTCTTTTTTAAAAGCATGAAATTCTTTGACTGTTTTTTGGTACAATTCTTTGTATTTTTCTAAATCCCAATTAATTGTGTCGATTTTTGTCACGTCTTTGAGCTCGCTGATGTATTTTTCTAAAATATTTATTTTTTCGACCAATTTTTCTTTTTCAAGGTCAGCCAGTCTGTGAGCCTGGCCAATTGAGTTAGAAAACTCATGTTTTGCTTTTTCAAGTTTTTGCAGTTTTGAGGTGGTATATTCAAGCTTGTTTTGCAAGTCTTTATTTTTGTTATTTTCAATATATAAAATATTGTTTGCTTCTTGCAAATTTTCAATTATTTTGGAATGCTGATTTTTCTTTTCAATTAGCTCTGAGACAGCTTTATATAATAAATTCACGAGATGGGCAATAATATTTATTGCTTCAATTCTGCCTTTACCGGAAATTCAATTACATTCTGTAAACATCCTTCCTGAAATTTCTAAACCTGCCACAAAATCTTCGACACATGTTAAACTATGATTGAACAACAGTTTTTTTATTTTTTCAAACTTCACGCTGCTTTTGAGGAATTCGTGCTTGGCTTCTTCTTTAGTAAGGATTTCGTTCACAGGGCTGGCATCGATTAATTGGTCCACAGAATTTTTTCTAAGGTGGGTTTTGTATAAATCTCCAGTTTCAATAGTTTTCGGTTGCAATAAATAACTGTAGGTACTAAATTCGGGTGATGGACTTGAGCGGGTGCTTTGAGAGTTGTGTAATTTTTTAAGCCTAACAGGTTTTCTTTTGAGGCTTAGATCGTTTAAAGGCATTTTTACCGATTTGCTGGATTGCTCTCATTTTCAACTATGGATTGAATAATTGAAGGAATTAAATTTTTAATTTGTTTTAGTTATTGTAAAGCAATCTTATAGGATATTTCTACCTTAAAATTTACTTATAATGTTAAAAGGAAGTTTTAAGATATTACACTAAATTAATATCAACTTTAAATTTTGAATTTAATAAAGATTAATTATATAATAGGTCAACCATTTATTTCTTTTAAATCCTTATCTTGGCTTTAATATACAGAAGCCAATAAAGATTGAGCTTTCATTTCAAAATAGATTTAACACATGACTCCAAACCTTAAAAGCATCCAATTGTGTAAATTTAGTTAATTAATACCATATTTTTATAATCCATATTTATTTCTATCATAAATAGTGGGGCTTATTTTAATGTCTGATTTTGAAGACTGCCCTGACGAGGACCTCGAGTGTGCTTGTCCAGTATGCAAAGAGAAATTCTCAAATCTTCGCAAAGCAAAAGTTCACATCTATCGTAAGCATAACAACTATCCTGGCTGTCCTATTTGCTTGCTAAGCTTTACGTCTAAAAAAAGACTATCTTACCATATGAGAGCCGATCACCCTTTTTGTGGGGCCTGCAGATCAAGATTTCGCTCTCGAGATGAATTTTACCTCCATAACATTACAGCACATATAGAAGATATAATAGTTTCTAATAAAATTTTGACTGGAACTCTAACAACTGATAAGAAGTGCAAGATTTGTGGCGCAAGGCTAAATACCAGATGCTATGCTCACATTCATATACAGTTTGCTCATCCGTTGCTGAAGCCATTTTTTACTAATCTTCAAAGTAATTAAATTAGTTCTTTGTGCTAGCAAAAATGGAAAAATTAAATGCACAATTGATTTTGTAGTAAGGCTATTGATAATACCATTTTTAATGTATTAAAGGAATAATTAAAAATTATTTAATTATCTTGAAGATGGCTGAATAATGGTCTTATAAGAGGATGAGCAAATTGGATATGGATTTGTGCGTAGCATCGGCTTTCAAGCTCAACGCCACATAGCCTGCATTTTTTCTCAAATTTGTTAACCCCTGCTAGTATCTTGTTGGAAAGGACAGTTTCTTCAATGTGGACAGTCAAATTATGGAGGTAAAAATCATCTTTATATTTAAAGGTAAGATTGCATTCTTTACATTCAGGATGGTCATTGATGGTATGGTAAGATTGCTTCTTTTGGGATCGAAAACTAGCACTACAAAATGGGCAGAGATACTCACCTTTGTAATTTCTTAATGCATTATCGCCTTCGGAACTTGATGCTGGAGAATAAGGATATAAGTCTTCTTCCATTATAAAAATATTGCCCCTTCAGGTTTTTAAATAATAGAATAATTTTGATATATTTTTATTCCCATTATAAATAAATATGATAACCCAAGAGCATAAAAGTGCACTTAAAAGAACTCTGATGCAGCTCTCTAATTCTTTATTGTCTACTAGTTTTGTCTTGGGAGTTCCAAGGAAAAGAAAGCACAAGCGTAAAAATTGCTGCGATCTATGTGAATCTCAGAATACCTCAGAAGTCAAAGAAAGGATAATATCAAAAATAGATTTCCCTAAGCAGAAAAAGTCGAAAAGAAAGGTTATAATTCCTTTAACCAATAAAGATTTATTAGTCGATTGTACAAGTGAAGAAAAAGAAGCCATTAGAATCTACGTTAACAGCCATCCTGGGGATATCAAAGACCAGCGATACTGAAAAGAAATCAGTGATCACCTAGCATTAAACTACACCCCAGAAATGATGAGACTAATCTATGTCCAATATTACGAAGAGAAGCTTAAAAGCAATGAGGCTCAGCTTATTAAATACGAAACCGAGGAAGATTTTTGCAAATCAGAAAATGGCTTTTCAATACAACTAACGCCAGCCCCAAGACGAAAAATGTATACCTTGCCAAAAATAATTATTAAGCCAAAAATCATTGTACCAATAAAAAAAGAAGAGAATTCAAAGGAAATTGAGGATAATTCTGAACTAGAAAGGCTTATTAAAATCAGCAGTGAAGAAAAAATAATGAACAAATTCAAAAAAGTTGTGAAAAAATGCAGAGAATTTTATGGGAATTTTGTGACAGAAAGAGAAGTCCTTGAAGTTTTAACGAAAAATGAAGGCGATGTAAAATTGACACTAGAATACTTTCAGCCAGAGCTTGAAAAGATTGAAATCGCTAGCAAGGAAGCAAAAATCCCAGAAAAATTCCTAAAAATCGTAGAAAAATGCAGAGAATTTTCTAATAAAAACATTTCTGAAGCTGAAGTACTGGAAACCCTTTCCAAATACTCAGGGGACATAAAGCAGACCCTTATCTATTTTCAATCAATAAATAATTTACCTGTTTAATAATAAATTAAATAATGAAACCTCTGACTCCCCAGCTTCTTTTCGAATGCCGTAATTGCAAGCTAAAATTCGAAAATCCAGAACAGCTGGCAAACCACACAACTAAATTTTGTAAAGATTCTGACTATGGCTCCCCAAGCAAAATTAAGCAAAAACTTGAAGAATCAAGGCTAAGCAAAAATTCATTATATGCAGACACTGTCCCAAATATAGACGAAGTAAAATCCTACTTAAGAGATGATATTAAAGCAAAAAGAGCTGACGAAATTGGATCTACAACATTAGAAGAGCTTAGAGGTAGAGTCCGCAATAATGAACGACAATTTGAAAAAGTTGCAGATCATATAATGTCACAAAAAGAACAAGACTTAAAAAACGACATTCTGAAGCTGAGATTTGAAAAAATAGAAAATCAAGCCAAAAGACAGATTGATGAAACCATTTATTCTGATGTCATGAATGAGCTAGAAGGCAAAAGAAATAGAGAAATTAGGGCTAAAGCTGATAAAGATCAGATTTCTTGAGCTATAAGAGATTATGATAGAAAAAATCTAGGCACTGGGGATGCAGGAAAAAGAAATAATTTATTGAAATTAGAAGAAGACAGAGAAAATCTGAGGATAAAAGAAAACGATTTTTACCAAGAAATCGAAACTTTTCAAAGGAAAATGGTAGACGATGAAAGGCTGTGACAAGCTGAAAAAGACAGGCTAAGTTTGGAGAATAGAGGAGAAAGTGTTAAAATTAACATGGAGTTAATGCAGAAAAAACAGATGGAATTGGCAAGATCAAGAGCAATACAGCTGCAACAGTTAAGTAGGAAAAAACAGATGATTGATTTAGAAAGGGATAGAATTATGGATGACTTAAACCAAATGAAAAAAGGAGATTATGGGACGATTAGGAAAAATTCCGCAGGGAAGCTGGTTGCTAACACAATCATAGGGACTCCTATGGCTTCAACGAAATTTGAAGATAGGAAAAACATTCCCAACCATTTATTAAAATTAAATGATAAATGGCAAGAGGATTATGAAAGATTAAATCAGCTGAAAAAGGATCATGAAGATTTTATTCAGAACGATCAAGCAAATCCATTTGAGTTCGCTGCATTAGAAGGGAAGAATAAGTACTCACGAGAAAATTCAGCTAAAAGTATTACAAGTCCGAGAATTATCCAGCCAGTTGTGCCATACCAGAGACCTGTGATTCCAAATTTTGGAAGCAATGATTTGCAGTATCCAAATCCATATGCCAATAATATGATGCCAAGGAATAATCAATATAGCATTAATCCTTATCCAAACTACCCTCCAAGCAACCCTTATGTATCCCCTCCATACCAGCCACCGGGAAATCCACCTTATTTCCCACAGCCAAGTAATCAATTTACTTCTCCCGCTATGGCTCCTCCAGCCGAAGATAAAGCTATGACATCACTAAAAAAAGAACTAAAAAAAATCAAAAAAAAACTTAACAGTAAAGACCATGACGAATTTTACACAGGAATGCAAAATGCTATTAGTGAGTTCCAAAACAGAATCAACACCCTAGAAAGAGCTCCAGGAAATAATGAAGTGCAGCCTGAAGATTTATTACCAGAAGAGAGGGCATTAAATAATGTAATTAATCAAGAACACTCTGAGCTAAAACTTTTATCTGCACTGCCAAAGAACTCCGAGCTTTATCAAGCTAAATTAGAGCACTATAAAGAAATGTCACAAATAAGAGCAAGAATGGAAGCTATGCTACAGGAGCTGTCGATGGATAGAATGAAGAAGAATTTTGATAGAGAAATGGAGCTGAAAGAAAGGAAATTGATGAATGATAAATGGCTTGAAGAACAAAAGCGAGGGCTTATTATGAATAAGCTTGGGATTCCTATGGATCAAAGAGATTCTGGTCCCCCAAAACAGTATTCTAATGAAAGTTTAGATAAAAATCCACCTCCTTATATGGGATCTACAATGGATCTTGACGAATCCATGAATAATCCTAATAAAGCTCCTTTTAACCCTCAGCCAATGTCTAGAAATACTCGTCCTCGCTCTATAGGTACCGCTGGCTCAGTCTTAAACCCAATGTCAAATCATGGCTTTGCTGTAAGACTTGAAAATTTATTAAATTTTCTATCAAAATCCCACCTGAAGTTCCAAGTTACCATTCAAGAAGACGAAAAAATCGCCAAAGATTCTAACGGGAACGACTGCAGATGGACCAGCGAAATCGTCAATGCACTGGCTGATGACCCCTCTCCAAGCCCTAGTATTGGAAATAAAAGAATACCAGGCACTAAAATCTGGGCTGACAAAAGTAAGCTAAAAGCAAGCGATATCAACAATAATGCTATGCAAAATGCAGCATTAAGGAACCCTACTGATAAAGGCTATAATATTATAGAAATCAATAAAGAGACCCAATTTATGAATAATTTCTATATAATGCTAGAACAAGCTGATTGGCAAATGAACTATTATTTGGTAGTAGAAATTTTTGAAAAGGTAAACCAAGGGCTTCTGCATGGCCAAAATCAGAATTTTAAGCCAATGGGTCAAGATAACTTTTTGCCTGTAACATGAACAGTTTACCAATTGACAAATTCTGATACTCGAACCCTTAATTTCGGTACAATTGAGCTGAATTTATACCATTACCCAGTAGCAGTCCCTCTATACGACCCAGCTTTGCTTCGCAAAAAAGAAGGAACCTTAAAATTAACAGTATTTGAGCCTACCACAACTCGCTTAGACACAAATTCCAGAGCTCAGTCCTTAGGCTCTGTTCATCGTCCAGGCTCTCTTGCCTCATTTAAACCTCCTCAAAAAGTCGAGCCATTTCTAGAAAACCAAACTCCTCAACTTACAGATATCAGGTACTTTGACAAAGGTGACGGGGTCGATTTCTATGTGGACGGGGCCAGATTTTATCCTGACAATATTAGCTGTACCAAAATCATAGTCAAAGCGTTCACTTCAAACCTAGAAAAAGTTGAAAAGCCAGTAGGTGGGTTGCCTGATTTGAATTCTTCAGCATACTCGCCAAGCTACTGCTTTAGGACAGAATTCCGTAAACAAATTTTTGACCATACGACGACGATTGTGATTTCTATATTGACAATTGATACACAGCATAGTGAAGTGAGGGTTCTAGGGTATGCAGCAATTAACATGTTTATTAATAAGTTTAGGAGAGATCAGCCTGATAACCCGAATGAGCAGGATTTTATTTTAAATAAAGGGCATTTTCAAATACCTATCTATTGCCAGGAACCGTATAGAAAGCCGCCTTTTGGGATTTCTGCTTTTAGAAAGCTGGAGATTATACCCTGTGCAACTTTGCTTGTGAGGATAAGAGAGGCGCCAAAAGCAGATAGCGGTCTTAGAGTCCTCAGCACAAAAGACGTGCTGCCTAATGAATGGTATTCTCGAGGGTTAGTAGTTCCACCTCCAAGATATGAAGAAAGAATTTATAATACCTCAGAGTGCATGCCTACTACTATTGAAAGATACTTGTATGAAGAGAGGGTCAACAGAAGAGATATCACTGTCAGAGACGCCACTGCACAAACTCAAAACCAAATGGGTATTAGACTAGACCAAACAGACGATGAAATGCTAGAATGAATTGATCAAAAATTGCAAGTGACCCCAAGGACTCCTATGATCGATATGAAATATTTCGCTAAGTATCTACCAAAAATGGGGTTCAAGTTCTCTGTGGACGCTATTCACAATATTCCTAATGAGTCTCCACATGTAGCTGTATTTTGCTTAAATCCTCCTGGAGCTTTGTATTCTAACACTGTTATCACCCAGGATGTGAATTTCACTATAAAAGTTGATTGGAACAGCTCTATAACTACTCCGAGATTTTTAGATGGTTTCCACAATTATAGAAACATTTTATTTGACAAAAACATGCATATTATTATAGATATCAGAGCAGTCAGCTTTGCTAAACAGAAACCAGAGGTTGTTGATGTTGGCTGGACTATACTACCCGTTTTCTCAGAGGATGGGTATATTAATTCAGGTATTTATCAGTTGCCATTATTCAAAGGCGCAGTACCTGCACCATTTATGTCGGAGCTAACTAATAACAGCCCTTGGGAGCATTTAATGAGGGCAGCACAAAGGTCGGGAGGACCTCAGTACTTGGACCCTGTTTCTGTAATAGTGAGACTTGTCGATTCTCAGAGGGATGGGCATTTTATGATGCCGCTTGAGACACAAAGGATGAATTATGATTATGTTCCTGAAATGTTGAGAGGGAAAATGTCTTATAACGCAGCTGCAGAAGAAATGAATTTGCATACAAGAAGGCTGAAGGCAATGATTCCAGGAAACTACACAAGTGAACATTTCTTGAGGAAAGTTAATGAAACAATTGCAGATGTAAGTTATATTTTAGCATTTGGGATTATCCCATGCGGCTTCTTAAAGCCGATTGTTGCAGAGATTTCAGTGATACTTATTTTATGATCTTGCTGTCTAATTTTTTTAATTTTTTATGGATTAGTTTGGTTATCATTAGAAATTTTTTATGTTATATTATTTTAATTTTCCAAGAGATTGAAATAATGGCTTTATTTGTATTTATAGTGTATTATTTAAAATAATAAAGAATTATCATGCTACTCATATTTTTTATTCCCTTAGCTGTTGCATATTGTCCTCAATGAGTATGCCAGTCTCTAAACTACACTGTCTGCGCCACTCTTCAAGGTACCCAAATCTTAGCAAACTCTAATGGTTGTCCGACTGATTTTTACTGCAAACTTGAAGATTTTTATGATTGAAGTGACCTATTATCTCCTTCCTCAACAAAAACTTTCTACTGCACACGCCAAAACTACGATGGTGTCGATGCTAGCACAATAGACAGCCAAGGAAGCAGCTTTTGTGGCACAAGAAATCCAGACGCTTTTCTTGCTGTTGGTAGCCACCCCAAAAAGTGTACAACTCAGCAAGACTGCAAAACTCGAGAAGGCTGGTCGACTCAATGTGTATGTGGGCTTGATGGCTATTTTTACTGTGAAGCTGACATAAGTTCCAACGCATTTGATGGATATTGAAAAGTCTGCCAAATATCTAAAAACCTTACAAATGACTTGAGGATTGACGCCAGAAACCGAACCTATTGGAACTGGTACCAAAAATACTATGTCGAAATCGTAAGTGCGCCAGACTGCCTTGGAAACCTACTATGGGAGTTTCAAATTTTATCAGACCTAAAAAGCCTCGCCTTAGATACTGCAGTTTTCATTGGAATTACGGCAGTTTCTACAGCTTTGTTAATATAAAAAAACATTAAAAAGTAATATTGGCTGTAAAATTATCTAATTTAGCTCATCTTCTTCGTCACTTTCTTCTCTGTCTCTTGACATCCTTCTGCCAGGCAAATGCAGCTGTCTGTCATAGTCCTTTCTCGCCTTCTCATATTGCTCTTTTTTGCCTTGGAAATGATACAATAAAATTTCTTCATAAATAAGATTTTTCAGGTCCGTCATGGTCAGGACTTGTCTTTCGAACTCAAAATCGAATAGAGAAACTGGGTCACAGGTAGGCTCATCGTCAGGGAAATGCAAGGCAGCAAGATAAGGGTGCGCCAAAGCGTCTTCTACCTTGATGCGCTCTTCAGGGTTAAATGTTAGCATTTTCTTTAGTAGATCGAGAGCGTCAGGGTTTGCGCTTCGAAAAGTGGCTTCAAAGGATTTTGCAGGCCGCTTTGGCATCCTCATAACTTTTTCGCGGGAACGAGGATGAGGGATGCTGGCAATATCTTTGTCAGAAGGAGTCCCTAGTAAATTGAAAATTAATTCTAATTGGTGGTTTGCATCATTTCCAGGTAAAATCGGTTTTCTGAGCAAAAGTTCTCCAAAAATGCACCCAACTGATCACATGTCCATTGCAGGTGTGTATTTTTTGTAAGTTAGCAGTACCTCAGGAGCCCTATACCACCTTGTGGCTACATAGTCTGTCATTTGTGTAGAAGTTACTTTCAACTCCTTCATATTTGGTCTTGCTAATCCAAAATCACATATTTTTAAGTCGCAATTTGAATTCACCAATAAGTTTCTCGGCTTCAAATCTCTATGTAAAATACACGCACTATGCATAAACTTCAGCCCTCTAAGAATTTGATACAAAAAGAACTGACAATGTTCATCAGACAATGGCTGAGGACTCTTTATAATAGAGCTTAAGTCAGTTTCCATAAGTTCGTTAACCACATAAATTTCGTCAAAATCTTCACGAGAAAGTGGCAACTGAATTGTCTTGATTCGCATGATGTTTTCATGGTTCAAAAGTCTTAGAATTATCAGCTCTCGTAAGGTTCGCTTTGTAAATGTAGAATGCTCAAAGGCTTTTTCGATTTTTTTTATTGCAACGAGCTCACCTGTGACAGTATCGCGTGCTGATACGACAACGCCATAGGCACCACTTCCAAGTGTGTCAAGAATTTCGTAACGAGTGTCAAGCTGGAAGGTGGAGCCAATAACTTTGGCGGTTCTGCGGTTGACTGCGGAAGGACCGTTGAGTTGGGAAACTGAGTATTGGTGTAATCCTTCATCTCGAGCCCTTGAGACGTTCTCCATCTTTATGAAATATGAAAAAGAGAGAAGTTAGCAAAATTAACGAAAACGGAAAGGTTGATGAAAATAATAGGAGGGAATTTTGGATTGAAAAAGAAATAAATAAATATAAAAATGCAAGTTAAAATTGTTTAACAATCAATAAATGAAAGCTTAATGGATAGACAGGGTATATCATTGTGTAAATTGTTTATTCACTTTTGCTGGAAAAGTGTAATACTTGGTAGAGTAACTAGAGTCAACAGCTAGGATTGATGGTATTAATCATAGCCTGGTATCACTCAAATATTCAATACAAACTCTAATTAATGCTAAATATAGATCTTTCATTTAGCAGGAAACTATATTCGATGAATTAAGTTATCCTTAACTTACAATTTATATTTTTACATGCTTTTGCTTGAAAGAATCGATTGAAAAAATTAATTGAAAATGGTGCATTAACATAATAGGTCAGCAGCCTGAAGTGCTCTTATTTTAATTAAATCTGATTTTGAAATATGTGGCATGTTAATCTGCTAAATATTATTATAAAATTTTTAAAATTAAATATACATATAATATCTTTTTAATAAGAACCATTAAAAAACAAAATTGTTACAAGTTTGGTTTATTTAGTTAAATAGGATTCATGAATTTTATACAACAATGGCCTCTCAAAGCCTTCAGTAATGTTAAATAAAAACACTTTTTGCTGCTCAGCTGCATATATCACAGGATAAATAGTCTCAACCTCATCCGACAGTGCAGCTCCTTCTCTTATAGAAACACTTTTACTATACAAATTATCAATTTCCACCATAATCACATGATTGCATCCTCGCCCCCCCAATATCGCAAAACTCGATCCAAATAAATGACATAACGGAGAATTCGCTACCGCAAAAGGCAATTTTATATTCAAAAGTGCCCAAACCTCTCGTAAAATGTCATAAACCTCAATAGTGTTCCCAACCTCATTATAAGGTTCACCTCCAACAACATAAATTGAGTTAAAAAGGACTATTGCAGAAAAATCAAATCGTTCATGGAGCATCGACGGAATAAATTCCCATCTTTTTTCACTTAAGGAATATCTTTCACAGAAATTATTTGCGTATTTCCCTGAAAGAGCATATACAAAGCCCTCATGAAAAACAGTCCCACAAGCTGCTCTGCCTACTCCCATGTTTTGCATTCTTTTGAGTTCACCTTTTTCAGGCTTAAATTTGACGACTTCGTCGACGGCTAAATTATTCCTCATGCCTCCTAATATATAAAAAGACCCATTTGGGAGCATTACAGGTCTGCTGTCTCATAAGAAATGCCATCTTCCTTCATTCCTTAAGCTTGTTTGTATATAATTTCATTCCCCTGTCTCTACATTATACGTTTCTATATAGTTCCCTAGCCATTCAAACCAATACATTTCTTTAAAATTATTTTGATTATATTCTTTCCCGTTAAAACTAACTGATTTTTCTATTGATCCTAATAAAGCTTCTCTAGGGATGCGTGATTTCAGTCTATTTAAAAACTTTAAGACAGTTTCTAATGAGGCAGCTTGAGTGTATTTATAAATTTGTGTGAAGGTGTGGGAAATTCCTAATAATTGCCACTTTTTGGTAAAAACAGGAGACCCAGTAAGGGTGCTTTTTTGTGTGGTAAAGCCAAAGCTCTCTGCGTCTATATTAGAAATAAAAGCTTGATATGCTTTTTGGTTGACGTAATAAATAGGATCCCCTTCAAATTCTTTTAAATTTGATTCAAAAGAGAGGGGAACTCTCTTTGTTAAGTCTTGGTTAATAGGTGTGATAGCTAAAACAGTCAAATTGTCATTAGGAGAGGTAAAAAAGAATTTTTTTATGTTTGATTTATAGACGTTTTCGTCTTTAAGGAATTTAAAAGTGTATCTAGCTGCCAAAGTTTCATTAGGGATCGCGATATGTGAAGTTATAATTATTTTGCATCCTATTAAAAGACCTATAGCTGTAGGCTCATTTTCTAAGCTATTTGGAGAATAAATTTCTATAATAAGTTTGCTAATCCTCTGAGGAATCGCTATTTCATTTTCCATTTCCTTTCTAAATGCCAAAGATTTTAATCGACCTGATTTTCCATTAAAATTTGGTGATAAATCTCTTTTTTTGATAGAAAAGTTTTCTATTGTTCTATCTATAGGTGACAATGATAATCTTTCTCTTGAATTATTTCGCTTAATTCTCTGCGGCTCTGGAGACTGAATATTACTATACGTCCTATCTTGCGGATAAGAAAAGCTTTCATTCTGCGGTTTTTTGCTTGGACTTTTTGAGTAAGAAAAAGAGTTGACTCAAGGCTTCCTATGATCGATTTTAGAGTAGGAGTTGATAGGTGACGAATTCCCATAAGATCGATGAAGGAATCGATAATTTGTGTACATTTTCTTTAATAATGAAAAATTCTAATAGATCAAAATCAACAGGGAAGATAAAAGAACTGTTATACTCCCCGAAACTCGCCAAAAAGCACAAGGTCGATCCAAAAATGTTTTCAGGGTTCTATATAAATGAATCTCCAGAAGACCCTGAACAAAAGCCTTATGAAGGCTATGAGGATGAAAATTCAGCAAAGCCTTTTTCCCATACGCTATCACAGTCAGAGCTAATAAGTGGATACACAAAAAGGACAAGGGAAAACTTAATCAAAAAGGTTTACTGTTTAGATGACGGCTATAAATACACCTTTGATTTCTCGCCAGCCCTGAATTTTTTCAAGTTCCTCTGTGTCCTTCCCAAGTATCAAAATAACTCAAATAAGCTGGAATTGTGAATTCCTGACACAATAATCTATAATGACTCAGAAAGGCCTTATTGGATTTATTCAGATCACAAAGGCAGGGTCTGTAGAGGAGAGCACTTTGAAGAAGGCCACATTATTTCTAAGCTCAGTAGGTCGGAAATGGGATTTGGCCCTGTAGCAGTGCTAAAGAAAGTCCATTATGACTCAGATAAAAATCGAATTGTAGGGAACAATACACAGATTCTTAACAGCATTGAGCTGATAAAAACAATTAGGTTTGTATGTAGGCGAAATGGTGAGAAAAACTGCCTACAAAAATTTATTAGGTGTAAAGGGAGCACTGCTTTTATATGCAGGAATTTTTATTCCACAAAGAAAGCTATGGTTTGTTATTTGATATCAAGTAAAGTTTCGTACACAGGGAAGAGCTATTTGGCTGAAAGCGCTGATGCAAATATATTAAAAGTAAGCCATGGGTATTTTGTCTCAGCGACTGGTGCTTATACTTATCATATTATTAAATTCCTAGAAAGAAATTTGTCAATAAAATTAGAAAAGCTGGTATGCGACTATATAAAAGATGAAGAAGACATATGATGAATGATAAATGTAAAAGCATTTAAATACAGCTCAAATGCATTCCCTACTTTGAATTATTTTGTAGAAAATGACAGCTTTGTAAGCCCAACTTCTTCAAAACTAGGACTAAAGGAGTATAAAAGGCTTAAAAGATGTGAATTTTGTAGGAGCGGGTTTGTCAAAATGACGCAGGAGTTGACATTAAAAATGCTTTTCGAGCTTGAAGAGCACTTAAAACACAGAGGAAAAGAACTTTCGTGGATGGAAAATAAGGAGTATCGGCATGTGGATAATGCAACATTATATCAGAGATTCCAAGTCTGTGAAAGCTGCTTTAATTTGTATACAATTACACAAGAGTTGAAAAATATTGAAATTTCTATTGCAAAAGGCTTAGGGTTTATTCATGAAAAAGAGGCGAGAGAAGAAAATAACATTAGCCCGCCACTTAATTTTAATACACTGGAACAGTATAGGTTTATGCTCATTCTTGACAGCTTAAGAGAATGCGAAATCGAGCTTTCTTCAATTTTTCATATAAAATACTCATTTCTAGGTTCAAATGTACAGTTTTCTCTGACAGAAAATGAAGGTAAAACTCTATCACTAAAGCATGTGAAGTCCTTTTATATTTTCGCAAAAAATAAAAACGATTTTGAAACCTTTTTAGAAAACCATGGAAATGTTGTAATTGAACTCTACAACTCACACCATTTTATAGGTAAAACAACAATTTCCCTATATGATTTTCACTCAATTAATGTAATAACAAAAGTTTATTATCAGCCTATTTCAATAAGCCCTAACATTTATCTCCAAACTTACACTGGGATAACCAGAGATGGCCCGCAAAAAGTATCAGCGTTTTCATTTAATGAGTATAAAGGAATTTACCTTCCCCATGAGTCCCATACAAGCTGCCACACATTGCCTGCTGAATGGTTTGAAATTATGCCAAACTGGCATGTCCGCACCAAGTCTTCTACTACATGAGATAGGTCTTTAAGCCGATCTCCTACAAAGTCCTTATCTAAATCCCCGATGAAGCCTACAATTACTAGGTCTAAGTCTCTTTTAAGGCAGAGCCGTAAAAACCGAATCAGCTATGATTCTCATTTTTTAACAAAAACTATGCAAACTTAACTATTTAATTTTTGTATATATAATATACTTATTAACTGAAAATTTAAATGTTAAATTGTTTGATTTTTGTATTTGTAATCCCTATAGCATATTTTTTTTAATATTTATATGTTTCAAGGAGAAAGCCAAAGAGACCAAATTATCAAGCCAAATTTTCAAGTTTATGGAAAAAACTTGCCTCCTATTTCTTCAATTAAACACCAGCAAAATATATCGCAAAGTTCAAATAATTTATCAAATTTCACACAAAACGACCCATCAAGTTACCTAAGTAGAGCCAAACTGTCTAGAAACCAAAGTGAATGTAGCATAGCATCAAATATTCTAATGCCAGGGAAATACTTAGATTTAGAAGTGCAGCCTATTCAAAGCAATGACTCAGTTGTGCCGAAACAATCTACCATCATGAACTTTAATTTGAGAAAAAACGCAGCCGAATCCTTCAAATTTTCACAATTTAAGCCAAAAGAAGGAATTCCGCCAATGCTTAAAGCAGTCGCGCTGAAAAGGTCATATTCTCAACAAGATAAAGTCAGAGAAATAATAAAACCATCATCAGTAAGCTATGTTGAGTCATCTCGAAGAGATCCTGTAGCAGGGTACTCAGAAATATATACCTCTGAAGAGTCCTTGAAGCCTGCATTTATATTAAGTTCTTCTTCACAGATGGGAAAGGCTCCAAAAAATGATTGAAAAACCCTTTCAGAGCCACCTTCTATATATACCTTAAATGAACAGTCGAAATCTACAATAATAAGGTCAGGAATTGTAAATAAAAGTGAACAAGATATGAGATCGATATGAAGCAAAGATTCATATAAAACTCAGTCAGATTTTTATAGAACTACTACTAATGAAGATATATTGAGAACCTCTATTTTGGAAACTGATAACTTTATTGCAGATCCACAAAATCCTCCTTCAGATTATAGGCTACCGGAAAATGTACCTCCTAAAGACATAACATTTATTACTTCAGTCGCGGCCAACCAAAATCAAAATCCAGAAATCAATGAAATCAAAAGTGAGCCAGTTTTCCAAGACCTCAGCGATGTGGCGTCTTACAAATCTTCCATTCAGCAAAGTATCTGCCTAAAGCCCCTAATAAAAGAAACTAATTCCTCTGAAAAATCGCAAAAATGATATGGCGTCCCCCAAAAAGTAAGATTCTTGGTTAACGAAAATTACGTTCAAACCCTTAAACCCTGCAATTTTTATGAAGAACACAAAGACCTTCTGCCTGTTTTTCCAATTAAAAAATATAGGCACCCAAAATTACTATTAAAAGGAAGCGCAGTAAAAGAAGGGAATTTGATTAGGAAAGAGATCGTTAAAGATGAAGAACATTTAATCAGAGTTTTAAACAGAGAAGGAACACCATGGGTGCAGTACAATTTAAAGCCAGCCCATCAGGTGAGGCAAGATCCGTTTTGTACAAATTATGGAGAGCTACTGGTAAGAAATATGCAGAAATTAGATATAGTGAAAGGAGGAGGGGATCTTGGGAAATCTTTGGGCGAGTTTTTTAAGGTAAATACTGAAGCGGAATGTGTGTTTTCACATGATGGGATTTCAGAAGGGTCTCTAGGACAGAATTCAAGAAGATAACGATGTATATCAAGATTAATTCAAAATAATGTTATTTATTCGCTAAATTTAACATATTTAAAATGAGAAATTACATAAATGGGCAAGAAGAAGCAAGCGAAACAAGGCATTATTAATAGTTTAGTTATAAGTTAACTATTTCACTAAATTTTTCTTCACAGTATAAGCACTTTTCTTTTGTCTCTACATTTTCTACACACACTCTGTGGACTTTATTTCGACAACTGATACACTCAAGGTCAGGTAGTGAGCTGTCATTGATTTCATTTGCTCTACAGCAAATAAAGCAGACCTCATCTCCACTTCTTTCTTTTTCTAAGCTTTCTTTCCACATATTCATTACTTCTTGCAGACTTAATTCTTCTTCCTTGTGTAGTTCGAGGAGTATAAAAACGTTTTTTCTTATTTTTGTGTGCAGAGGAATAAGTGTGATTAGTTTAGATGTGCTTATGTGTGATATAATGCTGATCAAGACAGCTGAAACTGCCAAGTTTGTAGACTCTTTTAATGAATTTAGGACTCCAGCTAGTAAATCTTCAAGCTCTACTGCGTCTGCTGCTTTAAGTAAAGCTTCAGAAAAGACTTCAGGAATTAATAAAGGTAATTCATCATAAGAATTTTTGCTTTGGACGACAGCTCTCCACCATTGTTTTGGATCAGTTTTTAATATAGAAACCAAAATTCTTAGGATTTCTCCGTTTAGTTTTTCATTAATGCCTCGTGTCCACCACTCATAAATAGGGATATCAAGAGATGAAGAAATTTCTGTGAAAGCCAGCAGCATTTTTAGCTTGCTTTCGAGCTGCTCATGGTCATTAATTGTGAATTTATTTTCAATGTCTTGAGAAATTTGGCTGTGCATTATATGGATCAAGTTTCTTATTAAGCTGCGGCATTGGGGACCTTTAGAGGTCAGATCAGTTTTAAGCTCCTTTAAAAACGCGATGGCGACCTGTGGAGATTGCTGAAGGCCTCCATAACTCAACTGATAAAGGTATTCAGAAATATCAGGGAAAATCCCTCGCTGTTCTAGATACCCAAGAGTTTGGCCTAATAAACCAGGAACTACATTTAAATGCATAATAGGAGTAATCAAAGACTGAGACTGCAAATACATATTGGCAGGCTCCAATATGAATTTATTTATGTCTTTTGATTTTTCTGGAAGCTTGATAGACACAAAGACAACAACTTCATAATAAGCATTCAAAATAAATTTCCCATGGAAGTTTCCATCTTCAGAATTAAAGCCTTTTAAGATAGCCAGGAAAAGATTCTCAATCGTCTTTTTTCCACCTAGTTTTTCTTTGCCCAGAAAACTAAGAAATTTGACTAGCTGAGGATAAAAGACAGGTCCAGCACCATATGCTCCATTTATCAAACATGAACATAAGTCTTTTATTATGTTATTTGTGTCGATATTATCCTTAAATTCTGGGAATTTTCCTAAAAAATTGAGAATAGTTTGGTCCCACAATGCTTGATGGACTAATCTATTCTTATCTTTAAGTAGCCCAAAAATAAGTGGCAGCATTCTTATATAATGATCTCTTTGTAAAATTCCTTTGTTCAGAAAAGTATTTATACAAAAAATGCTGGCAGATCTGACCAATGGCAAATAGTTTGAAGCTATGAAATTCCATATAGGTAAACTTTCATATAAAGGGGCAATTTGTGGGATAATTGTGTCAGTCATTTCTACTGCTTCTTTTATTCCAAGAATTGCACAGCTCATTAACCTTTCGTTGATTTCATCTTTTTCTTTGATGTCTTCCCTTAAAATACTCATACTTTCTCTCATGAATCTTTCAAAGCATTTTTCAACCACTTTTGGCTGCCTGTCTTCAGGGAAAGCAGCGAAAAAAGCCCGTTTGGCACTTTCAGCGACCTCTCTGCAAGGATCGCATCTTCCAAGTCAAAGCGGGGTAAAAATTTCGTCTAAATATTTTGCGAATGATTTCTTAAATTTAGAAAAGAAAACAATTTGTGTTTTAAATGCTGCTTCACGGACTGCTTTTTCTACCTCGAATTTTGTTAGCGAAGAAAACAAGTAAACTCAATTAGGAAGCATATCTATGAGCAATGTATAATCATTAGACTCATTGCAAACTGTCACAAGCTTATTGAGTGATTTTATTTTTGTGCTGGAAGATTTTTTCTTGCATTTATCAATTGTGTTTTTTATTTCGTGAAATTGGGCTTCTGTGTAGGGAGCTTCAGGATTGTAATATAATGAACGGTCATCTGATGAAAGAGAGCTGAACCTTTCAAAGAGATTGACAGAACCTGATCCTGGCTCCATAATTTATTAAAATTGAGTATAATTTTTGATTATCTGCAGCTTAGTTCTAGCTATTTTTCAGTAATAATCATTAATAGAAAACCATCTAAACAAAGAATTCGATGTTATTAACTGAGGGCAATGATGCATTTTTTTTATTAAAAGCTATAAAACATGCTTTCTTATCGCACGACCCTGGAATACTCTACAAATGAGTCAACCATGAGTGCTCATTTTCTTTCCAAGACAATATCAGTTCCTTCAATCCGAAAGCGAAAAGTCAACCTTGCTACATCTCGATCAACTCGAAAAATAAAGCCACTTATCACATATGAATTCTGTAATAAAATCCGAAACCGCAAATCACGAGAAGATATAAAAGTTACGCCAGAAATCGCATTAGAAGTCATCAGAAAATATTTATTGCCTATGTTTGAAGCTGACTATAGAAATGTCGCTGCCAAAAGGCGTCCATCTTTATATGGAGTTACCTTAAATACTGAAAAAGTGAATTATGATGGTATAAAACTAAGTGACATAATTGGAAAAGAACTGAGAAGCATCAATGAAAACCTCAACGAATTAAAATCCAAATGGCAAATGACAGAAGCTGAAAAACTTCGAATTAAAGAAGAAATTAACGATTACCAAGAAAGGCTTATTACAAGCAGATGTACATTAGCTGCACTAAGATGCCAAATCAGCACTGGAGTACAGTCTATGGAAAAAGCTGAAAAAAATACCAATTTTATTATAGAGCAGATTGCTGAGTATCAGAGGCTTAAGGAGATTAAAGACTCTGAAAGAAACCTACTTGGGCAGCTTCTTAGTAATGAAAGAACCAGAAATGCGTCACTTGATAATAAATCCAATGAACTTATGCACTGGTATTCTCTATTAGAAATGCAAAGCGACATTATGGGAGAAAGACTTAAAGGTCTTTATGAAGCCAGCATCAGCTTAAATGGTCCAGCCAATGGCCGAGATGCTATTCACGAGGAAAACGATATCGTCAAACAAAAATCTGTCGAATTGTGCTTATACACCATTGAAAACGAAGACATCGCTGAAATCACTCTTACCAAATACATAGAGTATATCACACAAAACCATGTTTTTTCTATGAAAAGAACTGACTACCGTGAAGAGGTCAAAAGTCTCAGAAACCACATAAAGGATGTCCTCCACCAAAAAGCCAAACAAATCTCCCAAGCTAAAGATGAGCGGGATTTTCTGGAAAATAAATACATTGAGTTAGAAAAAAAATATGACGAGCTCAATGAAGGATATGCAAAGCTACGCCAACAAGCCCGAGAAATAAACTCTAAAAGAAAATTAAACGGCCTAGATGAAGAAAAACTCTGCAAATTTTGCAATAAAAATTACTATGAAAGGGACAATTTTAACTGGTCCTGCTGCTTGCACCCTGGAAAATGGAATGGGACTATGTATTGGTGCTGTGGGAAATCTAAAGAAGACGCTCCTGGCTGTGTCAGGTCAAAGCACGAAATGAAAGACGAAAGCGAAGAAGAAGTAAACCCAGAAGAAAAAGACAAAAAAGACAGCAAAAAGAAATGCTCAAGCTGCAGACAAATTGGACACTCAGCCCATCAATGTCCAAAAGACCCAAATGCCAGAAGTAATGCTGATGCAAATGAAGAAATTGAGAGGATTCAGCAGTTTAAGAAGACGAGGACTAAATTGGGGAATTCCAGCTTAGAAGTAAGCACAAAATTGATTGGGATGCTGAATCCAAGGATTGGAGATAAGACAGAATCCATTGAGATTGATAATAAGACTGAGTTTATTAGTGATTTTGAAGATATTGAGAGAATTCGAGATGTGGCGGTCGTTAAGAGTAATGTGGATATTACAGCGATTGCGAAGGCAAGCTTGAATTCGTATTCAAGAAGGTCTCAGAGGAGGAAGTCAACCGTGATGAAGCCAAGAGATGGAGCGCCGATTGATGAGTCTATTAGTGAACTGTACTCAACTGCCAGAAATCAGATCATTTCGTAATGATTTTTGAATAAATTAATATATATAATGGCTAATGGAACTTATCCCTATCTAATCATAAAGGATTCATATGAAAACTCAAATATAGCTTTTTCTTAGCTACCCTTTATTTACTTTCTTTAAATAGCTTTATCCTAAATAACTATTTTTCTATTAATTATATCATTCACTTCATAAATTTTGAAAATGGCTGCATTTGAGTCAAATGTATGGGCGTCCAAAGCTCTTCAATTTTCAGCACGGCCCGATTTTGAAAGTGACAACTGAGAAATTTTAACCTACTACAGAAACAGAATGGAAGAAGGTGAGCGTCAAAGCGAAGACTGGCTCAGAAAACAAGAAAGTATCAGAGTCCGCCAAGAACACTTGCACAAGCTTGAATGGGAACAAAAATCCCGCTTAGAAGAAGAACAAGAACTTATGCATCAGGTCAAAGAAAGGCAATCAGTTCTTGACAAAGGCCGTGAAGAGCTTGTCGCTTTGGCAAGCGAGCATGAGCAGTTTTTCAAAAACAAGGCAGGAAATCGCAACAAACTGCTGAGAATTATGGAAAAAACAGAGCCGATTCAGCAAGATATATATTTATCTGAAGGAGAAAAGCCTTTAAATGTATATTCTTATGCATCTAACTCCAATTCTAATGACTTAAAGCCAAAGCACATTATAAGGACTCTTCATCTGCCATCTCCACAGACAGAGTCTTTGACTAAAGAAAGAGACCTATTATTGAAAGAAATTGAAGATCAAAGGAGATTTTTCGTTGAAAAAATAAATGAAGCGCGAGAACACAAAAGGTTCCGCGAAGACTTATTGAGGACGAATTATGAAGAAAGCAGCCAAGAATTAGATAGCTTGATAGAGAGGCTAAATAAAGCCCAGGAAGGGAAACTTTTTGCTATAAGGGATATTATAAGGCTTAGGCATGAATATGAAGAAAGAGAAAGGCTAATTTTAGAAAATTCACAAGAACTGAGGGTGAAATTAGACGCCCTACTAATTGAAGCACAAAATAATAAAATAAAAACAAAAAAGGATACAAGCAAAGCAGAAAAAGACGCCAATGAAAAGGCTATGGACTTTGCCCATCAGTTTAGGAATCAGTCGTCAGAGACTAAAGATAAGCTGGAGCTGATAAAGGACCAATACAACAGACTGCAAGCGATTTTCCAAAATAAGGTGACAGATTTAGAGGGCAGATATTCCACTCTAAATAGAAAATACCAAGACTTAGAGTCGCGAACTAAGCTAGAAAATGAAGGGTATCGCTCTGAAATCGCGAGTCTGCAGTTTAGGATTGACAAATATTTAAATCCAAAGCCAGAGTATCAGAAGCCTACAAAGAGACCTGAATCAAAATACGTTTGTGATAGATGTGTTCATCATCACAGCCAATAATATTAAATCGCTAAATAACTGAATTCTTTATTTAAAATAGTTAATAGTTATTATTTAAAGATCTATCTAAAACAGATTCATCTTCATTGCAAAGATATTGATAATGGTCATCCAGTACTTTAAGGGTATCTTGATATATGTCATCACTATAATGAGTTATGAAATAAGAATTGTCGTTAAATTGTGGAATTATTGTGTCCTTTACCTCGCGATTTTTGAAAAAATAATTGGGATTTACATGGTTTCTTGCAATTCCTGAAAAAATATTTTCGAGGTCTTCTATGGGTATGCCCTGTTTTTCCAATTGGATTGAAGGGACTATAGGTTTTTTCTTTTTTTCAATATGCTCATTAACATTTGGTGAGCCCCAACAATCGATTCGCTTTTGAACTTTTCATTCAACTTTTGTGGCAGGCTTATAGGTTTGGGATTTTCTTTTTAAATAGGAATGTGGGGTTGTATTTCTTTTTGTATCTTCTGGGTCTTCTACATTATTTATATCTTCTTCCATTTTCTTTTCAAGTTCCTCATTATCTATTCCTTTAATAGGTGCTTCTGGAGACCTTTTCCTTCCTCTGCTTCTTTTTTCATTAACCTTTGGGATTTCAATTGTTTTTTCTTCAATAGGCTTTTCTTCAGCTTTTTCTTCTACTTTTTCTTCCTCTTTTTCTTCTTTTTTCATCTCAATTGATTTTCGATTTTTCTTTTCTTTTGCCTTCTGCAGTGGGTCATATTTTTTCTTTTCTCCTCTTTTCAAAAAATTTGAAAATTTTTTGACTGGTTTTGTCTCAGTCATAGGCTCAATGGCGTCTTCTCCTTGTTCTGCTATTTGATTATAAGTCACTTGTAGAGGCTTAATAGGCTGATCTTCTCTGCTATAAAATGTGTCGAATTCATAATTTTCTTTTGGATATTGGGGGGATGAAGAACTATTGCTTCTCTCTAAGCTAAGTCTGAAAGATTCAGTTTTTACTATTGGCCCTTGCTTGTCATTTTTTGGAGTTGATGGATCATAAGGCGTATGGATTTTAGAGAGAGGTGGCAAATGTACCCATGAGCCTTGGCTATAGATTTTACGGAATTCTTGAATGTATTTTCTTTTTAAAGCAGGGATTTGCTGATGGACTTTAGATAAAAGATTGTTTGGATTTCCTTCGCTAGAGAATTCAGATGCAAGCTTTGTCATGTCTTTTATTCCTATTTCAATATTCCTCATTTCTTTAGTTTTTAAAATTTTCCTGGTTTTTCAGGCTCTTACTAGTGATAAAATCACATTTTTCGCATCTATTCTTGCCTGAATAACTGGCCATCATTTTCTTTTGATTAAATATCCTCTACAAAACTTTTGTATAAATACTGCAGAATATTCCACGAACATGTTATAGACTTCTAATTTTTCTTTTCGCCTTATCTCTACTCACCTTTGTAAAGCTTTTAAAATTACATAGGGAGCCCATGATATTTTTATCCTTTCACACACATCACGTATCCTCAATAGTCTTTGTGTTTCTCGATATCTGTCTTTTATCCTTGTCACCCTCAGCCTGCATAGCCATCCTCGTATATGTGCTTGGATTTTTACGATTGATTTTTTTCTTCTTATCATCAGTTTTTCTTTTTCTTGGGCTTGCTTTTTAAATATTTCGTATTTTTTTACTGGACGCTGAGGTACTGGAGGATTAAAATCTTTAGGAGAGCAGCCTATGAAAGAATTGGTTAAAGGAGAACTAGAGGTCAAACTCGACCTATTAGGGTCAAATTGTGACATAAATTCATCAAAAGTTAGCACCGATGGAGGATGAAATTCTTGCTGGGGAGTTATTGACCTTTGGCTTGATGGTTTTGGCTGAGGTACAATTGAAGAACTTTGGCTATGTGACGAAGCAGACCTATTTCTTTCCACGGTAATTATTGAGAGATCAACAGATTTCTCAAGGTTTAGCGTTGGCTTTTGAATTTCTAAAATAGGCTTTTCTTTCATTTTTGGGGAAATATTAGAGCTGTATAAGGTTGGTAGAAGAGGCTCAGCTTTTTCCACAGCCTTTGATTGCTTTTCTTCAAAGTTGCTTATAGGTTCAGATAGTTTTATATCTTTATTTGGCATTTCTTTTGGTAATGTATCTTTTTTTATATTTCCCCTTACAAAATCAATTGTAGACATATGACTTTCAATTTTAGATTCTTCTTCTTTGTTTTCTTTCATTATTTCTTTTCTAAGCTCAATAATAGACTCATTATTTATTTCATCTTCAATTGAAATCACTAAAACTCCTTCTTTCTTGAGCTCTTCTTTAGAAGTTTGAATATCTCGGTCGCCTCTGAATGTAAAAAATTCTTCTCCGCTTGGATTTTCCAACTCAGTTAATAGATTTCAATTTTTTTCATGATTATCTTTTCCTTCATTGTTTTCATCTTCTTCTGCACCTTTGGGTGTTAAAGGTTCGATGGATTTTTTTCTTAAATCAATATTGAATACACCATACTCACCTTGTTTCAGAATCGGTGATGGTGTTTTAGATGATCTAGACTGATTAGAATTTCCAATCCCTTTAATATGCTGGAGTAAGATTTCTCTAGATGTGGGAGATTTCTCATCTAAAATTGCACTTTTTGGAGCTGAAGCATTTCGGACTTTTTCTAAATGAGTGTTCGTGTTATTTTCTGAAGAAGCCACTTTAATTGGGCTTGACATATTTTATGATTCGACGATATAAATTTTTGAATCTTGTCTATCATAATTAGAATTTAAATGTATCATATATTATATATTGATATCTTAAATGACTATGAAATGAAAAACTTAATGAAAATTCATAAAGTTATGATTTAAGTACAGCATCGTTAAATTTAAATAAAAATTGATATGATATATCTAGTCAACAAATTTTAGATAAACATATTTTTAGTAACTTTTATTGATTTTTGTTATTTTTAAGTTTCATGCTTGGCTTGGTTAACTGAATTGTCACTTGGTGGTGCAATGTTAATTTCACGGGCAACTTGAGCCATGGCGAGTTTTAGCTCTCTTCTGTCAATTTGACCAGAGTAATCAGCATCAACTTGGTCAAAGACTGCTTTAGTCACCTCTATGAGTTTTTGTTCATCGCCTAGAATATCGTCAATAGAAGCCATTTATTTTTATTTTTTAAGTTTCATGCAGCTTTATATTTTTAAGTTATAAATACAAGGAATTGCATTTAGCAATATTTAATAGAATAGTATATTTTTATGCCATAAGCAAGATATAATATAATTTGAAATAATAATAATAATTTAGAATTATTTTAACTATTTTCATATTTATTTTTAAAAGACTGCAACCATAATATTTTAATGATATTTATTTAAATTGCTTTTCAATTCAATTTTAATTTATAAATTAAAACTAATTAGCGCTTTTGCATAAAATAGAAATAATATTATATAGATAAGTTTAATTACCAAAAAAGCCCACAGCATCTGCGTTTTTTGATTTTTTGTGTTTCGTCTATTACATATGTCGGAGTATTTATATTTTTACTGGAATTTAATGAAAATGCATCAATTCCAGGAATGTCTTTTAACAACTCCAAATCTTCATGAATCGAACTATTTCTATGTGAATTGCTTGGAAAATTTTTATTTTCTTCTTTTTCTTTCATTGAGTTCAATTCTTTTGTAAGCTTATCAATCTGGCTAATATAAGAAATTTCTTTTTCTTGGAATTCCTTGGTTTTTCTTTCCAGCTCATTAGGAGCTATTACATCCAAATTGAATTTTTTTGGTTTTTGAGCATGCTTAGGCGACCCAATAGGTGACACAAACGTCATCACATTTCTAGGCGTATATGTGTTTATTCTATTTTTCCTGACTTGGTCAGGTGAAAAATCTTTATGATATGTCAGCTCCTGCAGCGTTTTAAACGATCTTAGTCTATTAATTTCTTTTTCCAAATTTTTTATGGCTTTTTCTTTTTCTGCAATTACATTCTGTATATTCCCAATTTCCATTTTTGCTTTAGCTTCATTACTCTTTAACTGATTTTGCAGTAATCTTTTTTCTTTTACTGCTGTTATATGGTCTTCATACCTTCTGCTATTTTCACTTTCAAGCTTAGACAAATTATCTAACAATTCTTCATTTCTTGTTTTCAGCCTTTCATTATTTACTTCTGAATTTTTCAAAGCAATTTTTTTATCATTTATTTCATTTTGCAAATGTTCCAATTGATTTTGAAATTTGCTTCTTTCTGATTCTATATAGTCAAGCAGCGATAATGCACCGTTAACTACTGAAATATGGGGGTTTGGCTGCCTTAAATCAGGTTTTCTTAATAAATTGTTAAGCAAACGTCGACATTCATCTAAGTTATCGCTTCTTCTCGAAATCCCGCTAGGCTCAGGTGCACTTATTTGCTCCGAAAATTCTTTGACTGCGTTTTGAAAATACGTGAAAACGTTTTGTAACATAAAAGTAGGACTGTCTCTTGTAGAAATATACTCTTCTTCAGCTTCGTCAATTTTTATCACTAGTTTAGGGACGTTAACTTTATTTTTTTTAGGTTTTTCTGTGTATTCTTTTTTAAACTGTTCTAATAAGAACGGAAAATCCATGATCCCTTTTTTGAATTCTTCAAAAGTGATAGGATTGTTGTCAGTTGAGTCTTTAATAGCAAAAAATATTTTCTCGATATCTGACTCATCTTCTATTCCAGAAGAAATTTTTAAGTCATTTTTACTTATAAATCCATCTCCGTCGATATCACAGCACTGAAATGCTTGGCGAATAATTGCAACTGCTTGCTGGTCTAATACCAATTCCATATTAATTAATTAACTTAAAAATTTTGAACCCTAAAAACCCACTCCCCGGTGCTTGGATTCCAATTTACAAACTCGCTGCCACTTTTATCACAAATTTTAAGCAATCTTTCTTCAAATTTGTCGTTGCTAATAGTTTTTCCAGGCCTGCAGTTATACAAATGTATTTCTGCAGGCTTATTAAGTCCTTCTCCAATAGGTGGTTTTTCTATACTATTTTCAGGGTAGACATCAATAGAATTTTGCACAATTTCTATGATATTATTTAAATCTAAATTCAACACAGAAGTTTCGCCATCAAAAATAATTTTTCCATACTGATTTTCTATAGAAAAATTGCTTATTTTGGACAATTCTTCTTCAGTCATATTTGCCATGTCCCATAAGTGAGGGGTCATTGAGTACCCAGCCTTATTTAACTTCGGCAAAAGTTCACTTGGCACGACGTGAGATTGCTTTATTGGGGACAATTTTTTTAAAGCGGCTAAAATTTCTTCATGGTTTCCGATGCCAGTATCAATAATTGTGTCACTGTCTTTTAGGACCATTGATTTATATACAAGTTGGACTTGGGTATTTTCAGGGATTTTTATTTGTCGGGTTATGTGGGATTTTAGATCGTAAATTGTGGTGGTTCGGGTCACTGGTATCAGGATTCGCATAAATTCTGGCTCATGAAGTACAATAATGACGTCGTTACTGGTGTCTAGTTTAGAAGCTGATTTCTTGGAGCCTATAATTTTGAAGCAGCTTATATCATCATCTTTATATTCTTCAAACTTTACATTAGAAAAATTGGGCTTTATATCAATTTTAAATGGCTCAAGCTTCTTTTCTCTTCAATTATTCTCATTTGTAGTAATCTCTTTTAGGGGTTTCAGTTCAAATTTCTTTGATTGAGAAGGAGCTGCTCACTTATCACTAATATTTCTTGAATTTTTATAAGAAGACGGCTGCTTTTTCGTCACTGCAATTCTTTCAACCAGCGGAACGGACTCTGGAGCATTTTTTTCATTTTTTCGCTGCTGATGAATTTTCAGCATATTTTCAGGAGTTTCGTCAGGAAACAGCCAGCTTAGCCCATGGGGGTCTTTAAAAGCGTTCATTAAGGTGTCCATCTGAGGAACCAGCATATGTGAAGAATTCATATACGGATTTATCTGTCTTGTGCTATTATTTTGAGAATAAAAGGAATTCATAGGAGCGTTAAAAGATGGAGGGTTCACAAAAAACCCTGAAGAAGGCATTGGAGCTGAATAGGAGGGCTGGAATGAGCTTGAAAAAGGGTTGCTTGCAGTGCCCTGAGGGGAAGGATAAGGATTCATATAAGGATTAGGTAAGTTTGTAGACGATGTACTTGGATTTGAAGGAAATGAGGGGGTAAAAGGGTTTTGGCTGCTCACTCTAGGAGAATTGGCTAATTGGAAAGGCTGACTTGTAGTGTATGGGTTTGGCGTTGTTCGGTTTTGATTTATATCAAAACCTGAAGAAAAAGGATTTGCTGCTGGAGCCATGTTATTTCCGAACTGATTGTAATTTCCTATTCCTGTATTTGGAAGTCTTGAAGGTGTGGTACTAAAAGTAGGGTTATTTAAGCTGAATGGAGAGGCTTGGGATCCATAAGGTGTTTGGCTTGCTGACGGATTTCCATATTGGCCAGTATTAGAGAATGGATTCATTGTGCTTGGCTGATAACCCCCTGTTGTCATTCCTGTAGTCCCAACTCGGCTTCCAAGGGTGTTGCTTTGAAATGGATTATTTATTTGTGAGTTTCCAAAAGGCTGAGAACTCATCCCCATTGGATTTCTTTTATATTTATAATCTTCATATCTCATTTCTTCAATATGTTTTTGTTGATTTTTAGCAAGTGCTGCAATATGATATACATATACACTCCCTGTCCCGTCTAAATCTACAGGGCATTTTTCTCCTGAAATCATAGGGGCACCATTTGATAAAGAAGATCCAAGTCCACCATACCGATTTTGAGTTGATTGAGTGCCATAAGTGCTGACTCCTGACGAATAGCCTGTCTGCATTGAAGTTGAGCTATAAGGAAGCGTAGTTTGGGCAGAAAATGGATTTGCATTAGGTTGGGTATATGAGGATTGAGGGTACAATGATGAAGTGTTGGGACGATTTTGCATAGAAAATGAAGAAGGATTGGAGGATGGAAAAGGGTTCATTTGTGGACTTGGATTTGTGTAATGGTTCATTGTAGAAGTAGGAGGTTGCCATTGTTGAGATGTAGGCTGGTTATACATTTATTTAAAAATAATTTTTGAAGATTAGAGAAATAGGAAATAAATAGCAATTTCAGCTAGAAAATCAAGAGAAATTGCTAGGTATTTCTAGAAGAATTTGCCGTTAGACAGAATTTAATGGATTTTATTTAGGTATTTATAGTAAATTATTTGTTGTTAAAAAACTTGATTATTAAATATGTATCTGCTTAATAACTAACGTTACAAATATATATTTTTAGGATATAAAAAATTCATGAATTTATATATTTACCATTTTGATTTCTTTTATGATATCACAAACCTACAGAGCTCAGACTTGATTTTAAAATTATAAATTAATCATAATGAAAAACCACTTAAATATCACTCCAAAGCCTAAAAAAGACTCACAGTTCCAAGAAACTTGCTCCTTCCCTCATTCAGCGCCTTCTAAAAGGAATTCTAAAATTATTCAAAAATCTCTTAAAAACAAGTTAGTTGATGAATCCTTCATAAATCCACTATACCTAAGCCATGATGATGGATCTCCAGAAAATTATCATTATCCGCCTTCGTCAAATATGCACGACTTGAGTTTTGATGAGAGGCTTCACTTGAAAAATTATAGAGGGATACATAAAATAGACCATAAGCATCTTATCCCTCACGAAAATTCTTTATTAAAAAATTTTAATTTTGATGATACTGCAATTCGTGACCAAACACCTAACAAAAGAATTCACTATTTAAACGATATATGTAAAAAACTTATAGAAGAGCAAAGTGAAATAAAAAAGCAAATTAGCAACCAAAAGCAAACAATAGAAAATATAAAAAAACAAAAAAACTACTCAGAAGCTGATAAACACCTTTATCCAAGAATTTCTAGAAGTAGATTTCCTATGATAAAAAATGAAAGAACTGGATCGATAAGTGAAAAATCGTCACCGAATGCAGCAAAAGCAAGGGTATTTGACTTTAATTCATCAAAAAAAGAAGATTTACTTTTCACATTCAGAATGAATGAGGTGGAAGATCTAATGAAAGAAACATCAAATTTTCCTAAAAATGAAAATTATTCTCCTATGAAAATTTTGCGATTTCCGAGGGATATATTCACGAATAAGGTGAGAAGAAGTCGGCATTAATTTTTGTTTTTTTAATTAATAATTTACATTAAGGTGTAATTTTATTGTTCTACTTATTAATTAGGTAAAACTGATTCTATAAATTTACTAGTAAATAAAAGTTTAGAATATGCATTATCTTCAAAAATCTAAAGACTTAGTCACATATTAAACTTAATAATATTTACTATATTCTTTATCTCGCACTTCCCATCATAATAACTAATGGATTGAATGCTTTTTCAATAATGTCCTAATCCCAAAACTCCATAAAAGTTTATTTAGTATATTTGAAGCATCAACCATTTTTGCTGCCAATTCAACATGCATGATTTCTCTATCAGTCATAATCAATTTAATCATTTCTTCTATAAATTTTTCTTTTCCACTTAAGAGAGTATCTCGATATGCATCCAGCTCATCTTTTGTTAAAAATCCAATTCCATCTCCTTTAGAAACGTTTGGAAGAACGTTTACAGCTACATCAATCAAGTCATTCAGCATCAGATTTACTTCGTTTTGATCCATCATGCTAGAAGCATCATCATCATATTGTCTGAATAGCCACTCGCACTTTTCTTGTGGAGTGCCTTTTCCTAGCAAAATTCCTACCAAAACTAATTTTCTTTGCTCATACAATTTTTTATCATTTGTTACTTTTGCTAAAAGATTCCTCAAAGGAGTATCAGGAGTTGTAAATGCGCTCTCAGGGATATTAATATCTATAAATGCTCTCTTTAGTTGAGCTAAACTTAAAGTGTTATCAAGTCCTTCAGACTTAATTGACCTTATTATTTCTTTGCTTTGAATTTGTGTAAACTGTAGCTGCTTTTCATTTTCTATGATGATTTTTTCTTCTCTGCATAGCTCTTCAGCTAAGTATGACCCTCTATCAAAGCTCATGCCATGGTCTGCGCCTTTATTAACACAGCATCCCATTTTTATCAACAAAGCCTAATATAAACTAATTCTCTCACAAAATTCAATCCCAGCTCTATTCCAATAAATTTCTCATAGTTAAAAATTATTTAAAAACAATTTTATTATTTTTCTATAGACCTTTTGGAAAATAATTTATCAATGTCTAATAGGGATTTTAGCCAAATCTTTGCTAATGTCACTCCTAGGATATCGCAGCCTATAAATAGCGAAAAATTTTCAGTGTTTTTATAAAGATATGAGCGAATTTAACTCTGACAATAGCGATGAACAAGACAAGGAAAACCTCCCTTTACTTCAGGTGAGGAAACCGAGAAACTATGGAAGACTGGTTTTGGTATCAATAGACCCTAACTTTTATAATACAACACTTCCAGAGATTCTGCTTAAACATTTTAAAGACTCAACTGAACTGTCAACGAAAGAGTCTTTGAAGAACCATGAGATAACTACTGGACTAAGGACCAGACTTATCAATTGGCTTATTGAAGTCACTTCGTCGTTCGATTGTAGTGACAATGTATTTTTTTTAACTGTGAGACTCTTAGATACCTTCCTCAAGCTCACTAGCGGCTACACTGAAGACAACGCTCACTTAGTTGGCGTCACTTGTCTGTTTATAGCATCTAAGTTCGATGAAGTTTCTCCTCTCCAATTCAAGGTCATTCATGAAAATATCCTCTTCAAAGACTATAACGAAGAAGAAATCAGAACTTTGGAAGCCAAAATCTTGGAGGTTTTGTCTTTCAGAGTAAATATTCAGACTTGTCTCGATACTGTAGGCTGTCTTAAAAATAGATATGACAGAGACAACCTTATAAGTGGCATCGCAACTTTAATCCTTTACCTTGTACAATTTTATTATGATGCCCAAGAGTACACTCCAAGACAGCAAGCTATTGCAGCTTTTATTATGGCAGCTTATTCTATCAGAAGAATGAACATAGTAAGAGATATTTTGACTGATTCAGAGCTGATGTTCCCAGAAATTGAAGATTTGATGAACAAGTTCTTTGTAGGCATTGACGAGTTTGAAGCCAAATTTCCTGAATATCAAAATCCAATGAAGTATTTAAACTTCAAAATTCTTCACCAAGAAGGGCGTCCTCTCTTTGAGTTCCTTTAGTCCTCTCTAACTAAAGCTATTTTTCTGATAAATCTTTATAGTTAATTTCTTCTAAAATTATTATGAAAGACAAATTAAACTGTTGCACACAATTAAAGGGATTTTTAGCAAAAATTTTTTTTTGTGCAAAAAGCGATAACTCAGACACTCAAGCTGTCAGAGAAGTCCAGTCTATGTCGATTTTAAATGGAATCAGTTTTAACCTATCAAGCCAGCCTCTTTCCAACGAAAATGACAATGAAAACAAAGACAAAGAAAGTGCTTTAAATTTATCACAAATTTCAATAGAAGATATCAGTGAAAAAATCCAGGAAACAGACCGTGGACACCGCCATGAGCTATTCATAAAAACTTCTTTTGAATTAAGTGATGCAGAGCTATCAGCTGATTTTTTCAAGGAAAAAGGCAGCATGATATCGTTTGACGCGAGTTCTATTCAATCCTGTACAGATAAAGAGAGTTTTGGAACTGATTTTCAAATAAGCTCAAGAGTGCGTACCCCAGCTGTAGAAGCTGTAGCTCCTGAGCTCCGAGAAGTGTCCCCACCATCAATCCCACCAGAGCCGTTAGCCCAAAACTACGTCCGCAGTGACACCCCAGAAATAGTGAAATCTTTAAGAAAAATGCCAAAACTCCCTCCATTAACGCCTGAGCATTTTGCTAAAACTAAAAGAAAATTCAAAAGCGCTTTTAAGTTTAAAAATGAAATGCAGAGAAGAGATGGGTCACAGACAAATAGAGTTGTTATAAGTAAAAGAATTAGTGATATGCTTGGTGGAGAGTATCAACCGATTTCAGATGGAATGGAGCGTAAGAGCGATGTTCCTATCCTTTGTTAATATAAACGAATTTATTATATTTTAGAGGAATGATTTTATAAAATAATTTTTAAAGGAATTTTCATCATAATATGTCAGGCATAGTGGCCTTTTGATAAGGAGTTTTCTAAATGGAGAGGATCATTGGATGTGTAGCAAGGACTGCATAAGTCATAATCAGGGCAGTGAGCACATTTTCACCTTATCCCTCTTATTTCCTGAGAGCAGCCTGGAGATTTGCCATCACAGCAAACACCTTTATGTAAATCTCCTTCTTGATCTTCATTGATGAGAACATTGCAATACCCTCATCTGATTTCGTCAAGCTCTGATGAATTTTCAGTCAAAATATATAAAGGATGGACATGCAATCCTTGGCCTTCACAATTTGGACATAAATAAATTTTAGGCTCACAAAGCGAACATAAAAACTGGTCTTTTATCATATTTTCATTACAAAATGAGCAGCACATACCTTTTTGAATTGCTGGGTGTGCAGGATCATAGCGGGCATAATTTTTAGCACCTGGAAAGATGCTAGATAAATGATTGAAAAATTCTTCTATTGGACGTTTGTATTTTTGCAAATATTTTCCTGTCAGAGTCACTGAATGGGTTTCTGGTGTTGAATGTGACAAATAAATCCCTTTAGAAAATGTAAACAGTACATTTGGGGATGGAGCATGTGGGTATTTTTCTTTTCATGACGCCATATAATTTTTCACTTGAGTTTTTGATAGTTCATAAGCTGAATTTGTTAACTGTGGTATTGGGTCAAGTCAAAACTTAAGCTTAGAGTCAATATTTTCTATATGTGTATTTCCCTTTCACAGTATTTTTCCTTCATTCAATAAAAGGACTAATCCTGGCTTACTAACAATTTCTAATGAATTTCCATCAAAGCAATATGAGTCAAAATAATTTTCATTAGATACTATTGGCTCTTCAAAAAAAACAAAAAGTTTTAATTTTTCTTCCCAACGTGCATGCTCGTCCCGAATTTCTCTTAATTGTCTAATGAAGGAGTCTGATTCTGAACATCCATAAAATAAAACCAAATAATACCATCCAGGCCAATCTAAGCTTAAACTAGACTTTTCTCCGTTTTCTTCTACAATAGATAAGGTGTTAATTTCTAATCCTTCATGTGGAATTAACTGCAAAGGTTTTTCTTCCCTCAAAAAATTTATATCATTTTCAAAGCTACTTTGTGTAGGGTCTCGTTTTTCGACAATAACCCCATTTCTAATATATAGGCATGCAGGAATTTCGCTGATTTCAAGGCCTTGATCGCTGATTGCTTGAAATCCTTTTGCTCAGTAATTTTTCACATTTTTCAATTTTGGAACACTTTCAACGCTATCATCAAGACAAATTCCTATAATTTCTATATCGTCCCAGGCTTCTTTATTTTTTTCTAAAATCTCTTCTATTTCTTCTAGTGATTTTTTGCATGTATTTGATCAACTTCCCCAAAAAATCAAGCAAAAATTAGGTTTTTCCGTTCAATCTAATTCTTTTTGTAATTTTTCATCTATTGAAAATATTGATAAAATAGGACAAGAGGTATTTGGCTGAGGCGAAAAATCAATTTGTAGTTGAGAAGGTTTTTCTGAATCTGATAAAGAACTGAGAAAAGAATTATATGAATTTGTATTGCCAATCCCCGTAAAAGTTGATACTAGGTCTTTAGACTCATTATAAAGGTTGAGATATAAATCATAATGAATATTCGGCTTGGAAATATTAAAAGATCCAGCTTTCTGCAATAGGGAAAACCCTGCTTCTTCGTATTGTTCTAACATTTTTATTAAGAATAGATAAGATTATCCACATAAATGCCGTTTTATTACAATATATTAGCTGTTTTAAATGACCCCTGGGTGCTTTCTAACAGGTTTTTGAGCCTTGAAGAAGTTTTATCCCTATTAATCGCTGATTTAACTCTTGACGAAATATGAGGTAAACTAACTGATCTTAAAGGCCCATGGATTTTCCCTGCGATTCCACTTTTATAGTTTTGGGCTTTGTTTTCATTCATTCTTAGATTTTTTATTTTCCTCTCAAGTTCTAAAAATTCTTTAAGGGTGTTCTGGAGCCTTTCTTCTCTTGTATTAGTGACTCTTGCAGTTTTATTAGCAGCTACTGTACTTGGCCGCTTAACTTCAAGCCTTGTTAAAGGTTTTTCTTCTTCGTTTTCTTTGCTGACGTCTAAAAATGAGTTATTCCGGAGATCAGAAAGCTTAAAAGATTCCTCTTGTCTCGAAAATTTTTGTTCTTTATTTCTGATCATTTTTTTAGGATAAAGTGCTGGCTTTTTAGTAGTATTTAAACAAATTTTATTTTCATTTTGAAGGTTATTTACTTGTTCATTTATCTCTTTTTCGCATTTGCTGGAATCTGTAATTATTCTCATAAGTGTGGAATTTAAAACTCTAAATTGTGATTGATAAATAGATAAAGATGAATATAGAAGCTCTGACAAATTATCAAATGGCTTATTAGATGTTTCTAAAAATCTTTGTAATGAGTCTTTTGTAGTAAAGTGTGTTAATATAAGTGATGAATGGAATAGCTTTACAAAAGCTTCAGCTTCATGCTTATTTCCTATTAATTTCATATACGTTTCTTTTATTTCTCCTTTGGAGAGTGAAGCAAATGATAAGCTTGATACAAAGTGGTCAATGGTTTTGTCAGCGATTTCTACTTCAGTTTTAAAAAAGGCTGAAAGTTTCCTTTTGTCTTCTTGGCTTGGCTTTCTTTTTTCTAAAAATCCTTTATTAAATATATTCACTGCTTCTGAAAAAATTTCAACTATATTTTGTAAAGTCTGAGGGACATCGGAATTTTGTATTATTGGTTTAAATAATTGGCATACTTGTGTGGATGTGTTTAATAGCTGAATATAAAGCTTAAAAATCATTTTTTCAGTTTCCATTATCAGGTCATCACTAATCCCTTTATTGCTTGAATTTTTCACCAAAATTGAAAATTGTTCTTTTTCTACAGGTGGAAGATTTTCTAAAAAGTGATTTAGCTCATTAAGATTGTTTTGGTACTCCTCAAGCTTGACAATGTGAGACTGTGACAAATGGTAATATCTCTCAGATAACGACCCATCCACAAACAACAAATGGTTATATCTGCTAATTATTTCGCTGACAGTTTCAGTCTTCAGCATAGAATTGTCCCCTTCTATTCCTAATTTAATTAAAAGCTGCCCAAATAATAGCTCATAGTTTTCAATTTTTTCTTTTAACTTCTCTTTCATTATCATTGATTTCTCATTTTCTTCTTTTTCTGCTTTTGCTAATGCAAAAACTTGTTGGGTCAAGCTTAATTGTTGCTAATTAAAATTTACCTTTTGGATGAGTGACCTTTTCCCCATTCTTTCAATAATATCATTAATTTCAGTTTCGATTACACTTAGTTCATAGTTTTTATTTTTCATTTTTCTCAAATACTCATTTCTTTTTTCTTTCAAAAATTGATTAAATCTGGATAATTCTCCATTTGTTCGAGTTTCAAAGCTTATTGCAACCTGCTTAGCTCTCATAACATTTTCATATTGGCTCATTATTTGGTTGATTAGTTTTTCGACTTCTTTTGCTCTTTCTTTATAGACGCTTAGTGCTTCTCTTTCTTCTTGACACATTGAGGTTAAGTTTTTGGTATAGATAAGCTCTTCTTGGTATTTTGCTTCAAAATCTTCTGTTTCCTCACTTATTTCTTCAGCTTTGCCGTCGACATTTGAAAATGCTCAGTCTGGGTTAGTGTTGCATCAGCTTAGTCGTGAGTGCATCAATAAGCTTGGCTCTTTTTTGGGCAGTTTTAACCTTTCGATTAGCCTTTCTAGCTCATTTACTTTTTTCTCTTTTTCTTTATTTTGTGCAACAATTGCATTGTAATGTTTATGCAACGACTGAACTTCATCCTGTGTATACGCTTTTGTCCTCTGTGTCAGAGTCTCAAATTGTTTATCAAGCTCAATCCCATGTTCTCTTATAACTTGGTCAAGCTCAATATTGGTGTCTGGGAATCCAGAAAACGATGAATGATTTGAAGTTGATTTCATTTTATAATGCAATAACTTATATTTGAATGATTTCAACTGCAGACAGCTCAAATGTACATTTTTTACCACCAAAAAGGATTGCTTGTGGGCATCAGTTTTCAGCTGCTATTAATGATCCTGGAGAAATTTTTATGTGGGGCTGCAATAAAAACGGAAAACTTGCATTAGATTCAGGCCCAGAGCCAGTATGAAGACCAAAGAAAATTGATATTGCAAGCATAGGAGGCTCTGCTAACCAAATTGACTGTGGCGCTGAGTTTACAATGGTGATTTCTCTGCTTCCAGAAGACAAAAATGAGGCTGGAAAGCTAATAGGATGAGGCGTAAATAATATGGGCCAAGTTGGCATTGGGAATGACGACATAGATGAGCTCCCCAGCGAAGTAAGAGAGCCTACCCTTATAAGACTCCCTGAAAAAGCTTGCAGAGTCAGTTGCGGCCGTGATTTTGCAGCTTGTATAACAGAAAGTGGAAGACTTTACACATGAGGAAACGGGACATATGGAAACTTAGGCCATGGCAGCACAGATTCTTATAGTAAACCTACAATTGTCCAAGCCTTAAGTGATACTATTATTATTGGTGTTTCCTGTGGCGCTAAACATGTGCTAATTACTACAAAAGATTTTAAAGTATATAGCTGAGGAAATGGAGGGCATGGCCGCTTAGGCCATGGAGACACTATAGGAACGGCAACTCCTAAACCTATAGAATTTTTATTCAGAGAAAATATTATGTATGTGTCAGCAGGCGACAGCCACTCAGCAGCAGTTTCGAATCTAGGAGAAATTTACAGTTGAGGAGCTGGGTCATATGGGAGACTAGGCCATGGTTCAGAAATTGATGTTCAGATCCCAAGTATTGTAACAGCACTACAAGGCAAAAGAATGTATATGGTCGCTTGTGGGTTCAGGCATAGCCTTTCTATTTCAGTTCAAGGAGAAGTCTTTGCATGAGGTGCTGGAAATTACGGAGTCACTGGGCTTTTTGATTTAAAAGAAATCAGGACTATGCTAATTCCGCTGCAGATTAGATTTTTAGAAGGCAAAAAAATCACACAGGTTGCTGTAGGGCCTTGGCATTCTATGGGAATTTCATCAGCTGGAGAGGTGTTTACATGAGGGTATCATGGACATGGAAGGCTTGGCCATGGCACAGATGCAAGGGATGACCAACCCTTTCCAAAAGCAATTCCTCCACAGTTTATATATGGGGTTACTGGGGGTGTTAGGATTATAGAAAGAATAGCCCAGATCACTGGGTCCAAAAAATTAATGACAAGGAATACACCTGCAAGAGATGCCTGGAAAATGATACAAATTGCTTGTGGAGGGCAGCACTCATTGGCCGTTACTAAAAGTGGGACTGTCTGAGCGTGAGGGGAGAATAGGAATGGAGCACTTGGGGTGGGTAAAAATGAAGAAGACCAGCTGGTGCCTGTGATATGTCAGAATTTAAACAATTATATTATAAAATCTGTGGCTTGTGGATCACAGCACAGCTTAGCAATATCTACTAGAGGAGAGGTCCTTACATGAGGAAATGGAAGATTTGGACAGCTTGGTAATGGGTTTGCTGGGATCTGCTTTATACCTAAAATAGTAGAAATGCTGCAAGGAAAAGGTATTATGCAAGGAGCTTGTGGAGAAGATTATAGTGCTGTGCTTTCAGAAATAGGAGAAGTCTACACCTTTGGGAACTCTGATTCAGGGAAGCTTGGCCTTGGCAGAGTTCCTCATCAAGTTTTTCCAAAACTTATTAGAGACTTATTGAACATTTCTTATATATCTGCAGGACAAAGCCATATGGCAGCTATTGGGCATAATGGAGCAGTTTATACCTGAGGGTCGGGATTTTATGGAAAACTTGGCAATGGTAGCAACGAAAATATTTTTTCACCGAAACAAATTCATGGGAAAGGCGAGCGAATTTATAAGATGATATCCTGTGGAGCCACACATACATTATTTTTAGATGAAAAATTAGTCCTCTATGGCGCTGGTAGGAAAGAAATGGTTCTTTCTAGGGCAGATTTAACTGAGCCAAAACTGATAGGAAATTTGCATGATAAAACTTTTAGACTTATTTGTGCAGCAGAAGAGCACTCATTAGCTGTCACTGAACAAGGTGACACCTTTATATGAGGCTTCAATAAATACGGAAAACTCGGCAACAAAGCTGAAAACGAGCCTTTACTACTCCCATTTAAGCTACCTCTCCCTTCAAACATATGTGACATTTCTGCAAAAATCAACCACAATTTAGTATTAACCACAAATGGCGACATCTACGCATGAGGCTGTGGAAGTGGTGGCAGGCTCGGCTTTGGCAACACCAGTAATATCAAAACCCCTGAAATTTTAGAAACAAGGTGAAACGCCATACAGGAGTCGGCAAATTTTGACGACGAGCAGGACGAATTGAATGCTTTAGACCTCGTTTTATCACAGCTAGACACTGGGGTAAGGATTTCTAGTTTCAAAGAAATGATGCTTGTGCTGCAAAATGAAGAAGAAGACTGTTTAGAGTCTGAGCTCAGGCGGGAAGAAGCTGATGTCCATAGAAACTTGGCAGAAATCGTCAAAACGTTTAAAACTAGTAAGGACGCTGAGGAGAGGATCCATGACTTAAAAATCCAGATTGAAGGGAAAATCCTGCAGAGAACTTATGAGCTGAAGCTGCCACAGAGGGATTATTTGATTGTGCATGTCCCGAAATATTTGGCGAGTAATTTGGGAAGGATTGAAAATATGATATGGATTCTTCAGCAGCAGCCATGCTATATTTCAAGACTTGTCAATATTATGCGGCAGCGTGGCAGCCGTGACATATCAACCCTTATTACAAGTATCAGGCCTATATATTCCAATATCCACCTAGACGCTATGATGGGGAAACTTATTTCTAGGGACTCTTTACTGTATATTTCTCTGTGCAAAGAAGTCATTGCAGGAGAAATCGAAAACGCTAATATGATTGATGACTTATTTGTGGTCCCTGGATGTCCGACAGCTCAATTTTTATTGAGTTTTTTTAGCAGAGATTATGGGAGCGACTTGTTTTATAAAATTCTGCATAGGCCGACAAATGAGCTATTAGATATGGTTAAAGCAATTGGGAATAATGGAATTGTTATTGATCCTATAGAAGTTACAAGGCTTACCCAAAGGCAAGGAAGTGGCCAAACAGCTAATTCTGTAATAAAAGAAAAAAAAGCACAGTCTGCTTTTAATGATGGGATTACCTATGCTATCCGAGCTGCTGGGTATTTTATTGACATGATAAAAGCGTTTCCAAGCATCCTCCCTACGCCTATAAAAATTCTTATGAAGCACACTTTTTCCAAAATGGCTAATAAAGCGTGGCTTCGTGAAGTCGGCCACGAGCATGCCCGTTTAAAGTTCCAAAAAGCGTTATTGAGGCTTATGATAACCCAATTGCTCCTGCCAGTAATTATGACCCCAGAAACTGAAGGTTTAACAACTCAAACCATTGAAGAAAGCGAAAGAGACACAATGTCAACAATCACAGACATAATTAGAAAAATAGTAGATAAGACTTGCTTTATAGGTGACCATTATTCGACCTTAAATTCTTTTATTTTAACTTCTCATGAGCAGCTTATCTCTACACTTGAAACCTGTATAGAAGTTGAAGACTCTTCAGAGGTCGATCTTATTATATCAAGTTTTACCACCCATTTTTCTGTTATAGACTCTTTTATCCATTACCCTGTCAATGATGTCATTACTTTAGCAATCTATCTTATTAAATATAGAAAACAAGTAGAGCTATTTCCAGGCAGAGATTTACTATATGACCATTTAGACCATATGAGCGACATAGGCTCAGAGGTCGCCAAATCAGCAGATAATTATAAAATAAATCTTCAAATGAATAACCATTTTTTGTATGATTATGACGAAGTTTCTGTATGTGCAGGATGTGGGGTGCCGATGCCAAAAAGTCTAGCTATAATCACACAAACCCATAGCACCCTTATAAAGCATTTACATGTAAGAGAAGAAGACGAATTTTTAGTTTCTATAGAAAATGCGTCAAGACAGATCCCAAAATTTTCTGCTATTACACTAGAAGAATTGTCTACAAAATTTAGGAAGACCATAGAGTCAATATTGAGCACGCCGAATCCTAATTATAAAATATTATTTGAGTTGAGAGCGGCAGATGAAAAAGTGCAAGATTTGATGAGCAGAGATTTCTCGATGGATTATTTGCTGTTTGAGTTGTCGAAAAGGCTGAAGGATAGACATAGCTATAAACAGTATTTAAGGAGGCTGCAAGAAGGGATACACCATATAACTGCTGCTCAAGAAGAATACTTTCATAATCTTCGAGAAAAAGAAAAGGATTTAACGGCGGCTCTTGATACCATTACAAATTTCAGAACCTCCTTACACCCAAATGAAAAAGAAATGAAAAATATGGCCTATTTCAAGCTATCTCAAACCCACAACTTAGTAATGAAGAAAAGAAAAATCCTCGATTTGCCTGCAGATATCCAGCATGACGTTGCAGGAAATGTTTCCATTGTAACTCTAGAAAATAATGGCGTGATCGAAAGGCTTGAATATGGCTTCAGAAAAGACACAAAAAATTCGCTCAACCTCCATTACAGCCACCATAAGAAAAAAGGTTGGCATTTTGAGATAATTTTTAACCAAGGAAAAAGCTCGGATATGATTGGGCAATTTAACTTGTCAAATGAAGAATTTTTGAACTTAAAAAGATCAGCAAACAGTGAAGCCAAATTGGATATCCCTAATATCGGGACTTTTAGGCTTGGACCATTTATTATTTTTCTGAATTCAAGGGTAAGAAAGCAGGTTGTGTAAAAATGATTTAATATTAATTTCTATATTATAATTAAATTTATGAGAGCAAACTCCGATTATCAAGACCCCAGACGACCTTATAACATACCAGGGAATGGCTTCTTACAGCCAGAACGCAGAAATCCAAGTATTGACGTTGTCACTAATACTTTATTAAACAACCAAACAGGCCTTTCTAAATTTTTAGAGGATCCATTAATAAAATCAACTTTTGATTTTCCAATTAAATATAATGAGCCGGTTCCACAAATGAAAGCTCCTTATAACATTGTCCCACCTGTTCCTTATGATACAGAAAAACAAAAAACCCCAGCAGGCTTAAAAGATGAAAATTCTTTCGAACAAAAAGATGAAAATTTCTTAGAAACTTCACAGCCTCAAATGTCAATTCTGATCAACAACCCTGGGCAGCATACAGAACAAGTCACAATCCAAAAACCACAAACTATCATTGGAGCTGCACGAAATCAACTGACTCCAGATTACCTGATAAAATATTATGCAGACGCTCAAATGATTTTCCAATTGGATTGTGGGCATCTTCTTGCCCAAGAGTCCTCAACTGACCGCTATGTCGCCTGCAAAAAAATCTCAGAGTCACCTTTAACAATTGGCTCAGCGTTTAAAATTGGAGTTACAAGGATCCAAGTAGAAAATATCGATAGAAATGAGTCAATTACATTTAAAATATTTTCTAAAGATAATAGAGAAAGGCTACAAACTGTCACAAGGAAAGTTTTTTCAATTGGAAGATCTTCAGAAAATGCAATTAATTTATCAGATGACTATAGTGTGTCTAAAAAGCACGCAGAAATAGAAATTAGATATGGAATTTGGGTGATTTCGGATGCAGGGTCAAAAATGGGGATTTTTAGGTATTTCCATAATAAAAGCACATTGGAAAAAGGAGAGATGTCTCCACTTGTGGAGATCCTTGATAATGATTATATCTATTTAGGTGGGCCTTATTTGACCATTGAAGCTGAAGATTGCGAAAATTAATGTTCTTTAAGATATTAAGAAATTCACATAAATATATGTCCCATAACAAAAAATGAGAAAATGGGCGATAAAAAGGAAAGTGGGGAAAATCAATTAGGACTGTACTCGTACAGGATCACTTCTATAGTGATTTTTCCTCTTTTACTTTATCAAAAAAGGCGATAACCCGCTCTAGGATGATGAGACGTGCACTTGCAGCCGCTATGGGATATCTCAATCAAGAAGGCTTGCCTTCTTGTCATTGGGCGATGACCTCTGGCTTATAAGCTTATGGCTTGCAAGTGGGTCTGACTAGTTCTATATATATTTATATTCATATTAGACTTGTTTCTTATCATTTTTCTACGATATTTTTAAGTTTTTACCATGGTTTGCTCATAAAAAAATTAGTCTTGCTTTATGCAGATTATCTTACTAGAAAGCTTATAAAATCCCAAAAATAAATAAAAAGCCTTATTTTTTAAGGTTGGTAAATTTTTTATTAAATTCAGTTTTAGAGAACGACCATTTGTCCTTAATAAATACACTGCTATTAAATTAGTCTAAATTGTGTATCTGCAGAAATACTAATATTAATATTATTATGATGTTGCTCTTCGTAAAAATTACTCTTCGTTACGCAGCATATTCCCTTTTATAAAAGAAATTACTTTATTTCATCTTTAATTTTACAGTATAAGCAACACACAATTTTAAACAGCCTTAATCACCAAAACACTTATCAACTTACTGTATTTCCTAAAATATATATCCATTTCTAGCTGCTAATTAATCTCATATAAAATTACTAGAAATGGACAGACGAAATCGAGACAATTCCAGTGCCACAAACAAACCCCAACAAGTTAACCTCCTAGGTGCTAACTTTGCAACAGGCGGCAGATATGAAATAATTGACATTATTGGTAGTGGAGCTTACGGCGTCGTAGTATCTGCAAGAGATACAACCACAGGGGAACGAGTTGCAATCAAAAAGATAGAAAAAGCATTCGAACACCCTACTTTTACCAAAAGAACACTAAGAGAGCTGAAAATCCTACGTCTGCTTGACCATGAAAATATCATGAAAGTCAGATCAATCCTTCTCCCAAGTAACAGGGATGATTTCGAAGAAATTTATGTGATTTGCGAACTTTTGGAGACTGATTTATCATCGATTATTAAATCTCCTCAGTCTATAACGGATGAGCACTGCCAGTTCTTTTTGTATCAAATTTTGATAGGTGTAAAGTATATGGCTAGTGCTTGCATATTGCATAGAGATTTGAAGCCGAGAAACTTATTAGTCAATTCTAACTGTGACTTAAAAATTTGCGACTTTGGACTTGCTAGACCTTATATTAATAATTTAAGAATCACGTCAGCACAGATGACGGATTATGTTGCTACAAGATGGTATAGGGCTCCAGAAGTACTGCTGGCATGCAGAAAGTATTCGTCGGCGATGGACATGTGATCAGTTGGGTGTATTTTTGGAGAGCTGTTGCTAAGAAGACCTTTACTGCCCGGAAATGACTCGAATCATCAATTAGAATTAATTTTTAATTTATTAGGAACTCCCAATGACGAAGATATAGAAGCAATCCCCAACCAAAAATCCAAAGAAAAACTTGCCACATTTTCCAGACGAGAAGGAAAATCTTTACAAGTGGTTTTCCGCAACTCAAACCCAGATGCCGTTGATCTTCTCAAAAGGATGCTGGTTTTCAACCCAGATAAAAGGATTTCAGTAGAAGACGCCCTTGCTCATCCTTATTTAAGTACTTTTCACTGTGAAGAAGATGAGCCAGTTTCTGATCCAGTCTCGATTTTTGATTTCCAGTTTGAGGAGCAAAATTTGTCAATAAGGGAACTAAAAAGCTTGATATATGAAGAAATTTTATTATATCATAATGCTGATTTTAAGGAAAGATACAATAAAGCTAAATCGGAATATGTAAGAAATTCTCCAGCAGAAAATAGAGCTAGATCTAGTGGGTTTGAAGAAGTTGACGAAGAGGAAGAGGTAAATTAAGATTTAATGATATTTTCTATTGATTTAAAAATATTTGCTATGATTTTTTCACGGGGTGGGATTAAGTCGAGCTTGAAGAAGGATTTTTCGTAGAAAAGTGGATTTTTGGAGGATTTTATGGAAAAATCAAATGCAGAAGATGTGAGATAAGTGATGAAGGGTTTTGAAGAGTCTAGCTGAGGAGGCATGTGATTTCCTATAAGTTCTGACATAGAATTTGAGCTGGATTCATTGATAAATAAAGCAAGCTCTTCTTCTTTAGACTTTGTTAGAGGCTTTGTTCTGTGTGATAAACATGTGAGGAGGAGTTTTTGGTCTAATGAGCAAGGAAGAGATTGAAAGCAATTGTTTGGGTTTATTATAGGGTCTACAACAACAGCTTGAGTGTATAAAGGACTGCCTTGGATTGTATTATAATTAGCTGAGCATGCTAAAAGATTAGCCTTTTTATCTAAAAATTCTAAGGCCAACTCTATATTTGATCTTTTTTCAAATATTGTATGTGACTCCAACACCCATCCTTTTACTCCAATATTTCTAGCTTTATTTTACCTTAATTCATATACCATTTGCATTACATTTAGCCTAGTAACTGGGGTTGGTAAAATCAAAACACTTCTATTACTTTCATAAGCGCTATCGAATCCTGGCTCTTCAAATATAGCAACTTCTTCATCATCTTGGACCTTTAAATAATGTTTTATCATAAATTTCTTCCAATTTTCAGGCTTAGTCTTATATGTGTACCTTTTTATCAAATACCTAACTTTCATCTTGCTGGCCTCAAAAAGTGCAGAATCTTTGTGTATATTTAAGCTACCAATTTTTGATGGAAAGCTGGCTAATCACTTTTTCATATTAAATATGTTTCTTTTGTTTCTCATATCAGCAGTATCAGCAGCTACACTTCATGGTGATATTGTCTCTCCGAGAGACCCTAATGAAAAAAGATATTGGGAACAGCACAAAACAACAAAAATTATATTAGATAACGGAGAAAAGTTCGCTTATCTAGATGCAAATGGGCACTTTAAATTTTTTGGGGTCGAGGATGGGACACATATAGTTGAGGTTTACGACGCTATGTATCATTTTAACCCAGTACTTGTAGAAGTATCTGGCTCTATCATAACAGCACAAGACGGAGTCCCAACTGCACTACGACAAGAAAGGGTCCCATACCCTCTGAGATTCACTGCTGAAAGAAGAATCCATTATTTTGAGACCAGAGAAGGGTTTTCTATTGCCAGTATCTTTTTAAATCCCATGGTTTTGATAGCTGTCGTTATGATTGGGCTGACATTTTGTATGCCGAAGATGAAATTAGACCCTGAACAAATGAAAGAAATGAAAGAAATGCAAAAAACAATGAACACAGGATGGCTTGGATCACTGATGCAGCCACCTCAAGGATTAAGCTAAACTTATAAGCTAAATGATTAAGTTATCTATATGACTCCAAAGGTTTCTTTCAGTACTTTTACTAATTTCCAGTCTTCCATAGTCATTTCATCCATAAAATATTCTTTAAGTAAGTCTATAGAATTCCTTGTAATCCAGCTTGCTAACTGATTGGTTTCTTCAAAATGCCTACCCACCATCAGTGAATCTTGATCTGAATTCATTCCTTTCAGCTTGATCGCAACACTTCCTTGTCCTTGTCGTCTGGACTCTACAGGTTTATGGTCAAATTCAATAGAATCCACCTTCCCAATTATCAAATTATTTTTATCTGGGACACACAAAGGTGTGCCTTTTTTCAAAACTCCTCCTAATACATCAACACCTAGCACAATAGGACTTGAAGTCCTAAATACCTCCACAATCTTCAGCACACAAGGGAAAACTGCGTCTTGTCCTTTGCCACTGGCAAGTTTTTCTTCTCGTTTGACGTCTTCAACGTATTTTGTGAACTGGTCGAACAAATGGTAGATAATGTCAGCTGTGAAAATTTTGACACCATTTGCTTCAGCGTATTCTACAGCTTCTTGATGGACTTTTACGTCAAATGCAAGGACAGTTGCGTATTGTTTTTTGTTGCCTTTTTCGATTTGGCTTTGAGCTTTCATTACGTCTTTTTTGAAAACTGGGCCAATGTTAATGCTGCTGACAGGGATTTTGGACTCTTTTAAGAATTCAAGGAGCGCTTCTAAGGACCCAACAGTGGAAGCTTGTACATGGACTCCTTTGCCTTTTTGGTTGATTGAGCTGAAAATCTGTGCCACATCTTTTTGGACTTCTTCCATTAGGTAAGGAATCATGTCTTCACTTTCTGCAACTAGTAGCTGTGATCCAGACATAGCATGATCTAAGCCTTGTGCAGAAATTTTGACGCCAGCTGTTGCTCTGATTGATTTATGATGCTGATATTCTCCTTTCACTCTCATTTCTCTAAGAGGCTGAGGTGTTAACAACGCTCTAATATTTGTGCAGATAGGTCCTTCAAACCCTGCGACTACAATAGTATCATCTTCATTGATCTCTCCATTAGCTAAAATTACATCAATAGTGGTGCCTAATCCTTCAATGACTTTTACTTCTAATACTGTAGCTCTTAATTGTGGGCTATATTTGATAAATCTATTTAACCTGGTCTGTGTAATATCCACAATCAATCCTAAAAGATCAGGAATCCCTTCTCCTGTAATCGCACTTGTAGGCACTAAGCTTATATACTCTTCAGGGTCTGGGTTTTCATAATATAAAGCTGCATTCAGCCCTTTTTCTGCAAAGGCGAGTACCGTTTCTCTGGCCCTCCTCATAAATTCATCCCTAGCATGCTCTTCCTGCTGGTTAAAAGTCGTGAAAAAGGCTTCATCCTGCATTGGTTTCCACCCATACATTCTATCAATTTTATTTAATGCGACTATAAAAGGGATATTTCGTTTCCTCAGCATTTCTAAGGACTCCAAAGTTTGTGGTTCTAAGCCGTGCATGATATCTACCACCAAAATTCCAATGTTGCATAAGCTGCTACCTCTTGACCTAAGGTTAGAAAAAGACTCATGGCCAGGGGTGTCTATTATAAGCAGTCCAGGGATTTGGATATCTATTTTCATATTTGGGAGCTTAGCTATAAGCTCTCGCAATGCATAATCAGGGAAATTTGTGGCTCCAATTTGTTGTGTTATACCTCCTGCTTCTCCAGTTTGGACATTTGTGTGGCGAATTTTATCAAGCAGCTTAGTTTTGCCTGTATCCACATGTCCTAAAATGCACAAAACAGGAGCTTTGAATTCTTGTGCAGGCTCTTCTAAAGCTGGCTTTTTTTCTTTTTTCACCTTTGGAGGTGGTGGGGGTGGTTTAGCTTTTTCTTCAACTTTTTCAAGCTCGTCTTCATGTAAAAGTTGATTCGGCTTCAGCTTAGTCGTGTCTTGTTTTAGTGTTATTTCATTTTCTTCTAGCATATTTTCCCAGTCATCCATTATATCGTCTTCTTTTTCTTCCTCGACCACTTTTTGTTCTTCTACTTGGACTTCTACGATTTCTTTTTTCTCTTCAATGTTTTCCTTTTTAGCTCTTTTGCCACTTGGCAAGCCTCGAGGCTGGGATTCGTCAGTAGGCTTGACGAGTCCTTGCTCAATGAAAGCTTTTGAAGCTTCTCTGTCCCTTCTTTCTTTTTCGAGCTGCTGTGGGGTTTTCCAGAGGCCTAGTCTTTTTTGTTCTTTTTTCCATTCCAGTCGTTCTTTTTTGACTCTTTCGGCTTCTTCTTTTTTCTTTTTTTCTTCTTCTTGCCGCTTCTTTTCTTCTTCAATCTCTTTTTGTTTAAGTTCTTCTTCCTCCTTTAGTCTTAGTGCTTCCTCTTCTTCAGCATCCATTCTAGCTTGCAGGGCCATTTTTGCGATGGCTGACATCTTCTTTCCTTTAGCTGCTGGTTGTTTTCCTTGCTTTTTAGCTTGGGGTTTGTTTTTGTTCGCGCTCTTACTGTTCTCCATCTTTGGCAGATCAGATCATAAATTATTAACTCATGAAATTCCTAAAAATCAGCTTGTTTTATGGTAAAGAATATGGCAAAATGCAGCTAGTTTCTAATTAGCTAAAATCGAGTTATTTATGAAAGGAAATGATATATGGATGATTTTTTAAGAAAAATATTAGGCTGGCAATACTTTTATAATTTTGAGTTTTACTAGAGGACAAGAATGACCTAAAAATCCATTTTTATGATACTCAGATAGCATAAGGTTATAATTTCAATGAAGAATTAGAGAATAAAACCAGCGACTATGTTGCATTTTAAGACTAAAAACTTGATTTTTTGAAAGTAATCGTTTATTAATTGATTTTTTTAAAAGAGTATAAATAAACATTCAGCTGGTTCCACAAGACTTCATGTGAAAACCCAAGTTTCTCACTTTCTTCTAGCAAAACTCTGTAATTGTTCATTGCTCTATTTGTGTAACACATAATGAACTCTCCATCATTTTCCAAGTGTTTATTTATTGTGTTAAATAAAGGTATAACTGCATCTATACTATAAATCACATCTGATCCTATAATTACTGGATATTTTGTTGGCAATTCTTTTGTTTCTAGCTCAGCAACTGAGCTATCTTCATTCCATTCGATTTTGCATACAAAAATCGGGCAATGGCCAAAAACTTTATTTTTCTCAAGAAGCCTTAAAACAATGTCATTTCCGTCGCTTAAAACTACTTTTCTTGCAAAATAGGAACAAAAGAGGCCTGTAAATCCAGACCCTGAGCCTACTTCTAATACGTCTTTGTTTTGCAATTTGTGGGGATTTTCTAATAAATATTGACTTAAAATTTTTGCTCCAGGTCATATAACCTGTCCAGTTAAGTCATAGTCTGTACATGCTGATTTCAATGCGAAATATTCCTGTGTGTAATCTCCTAAAGTTTCATTAAATAAAGTATACTCTTCACATAAGAAAAATTCTTCTGGTATTTCTTCCATAATTATAAAACATTTAATATGCAACTTTTTGAATACTTTTATGTACATATATTCTTTTTTTTAACCATGTAAATTAAATTCGAATAAAATTAAAATTAAAGTTAAGATAAAGATTATCTAGATAACATACTCTAGTCTCTCCATCTGTCCTTTCATTGATATTTTTAGAAAAACAGGCAGCCTTCGTTTTGAGCTGACAATATGCTTAAAAAGACACCTATCTCCGTAAACGCAAAAACCTTCTGCAAAGTGTGTACACTCTTTTTTAGACAAAGTTTTCTCACGTAATTCTTCTTTTCCATGAGCGAAAGCACAATTGTCCCCGAATTGACAGTGACCATTTACCCAATTTTTACACATCTCAGTTTTATATTTCACTTGGAAATCTTGTTCTTTTGACTTCTTTGTCATTTTACTCTCTTTTTCGAAGGCATTTTCGAATTCCTTGGGTAGTGGCTCAGGAGTTATCATAATTAATTTATTATTATTCACCTAAAGCTTAAAGATGGCAAATTAACGTTGATTCCACAGAAATCTTGAGCTGTCTTGAGGAGGTAGGTCCAAATCAATGATCACAATTTGCAATGACTTTGACCGAAATTTTATTCAAAAATGATGGTTAATATTTTTTAAAAAATAAAATCAAAATTTTTAAGGGAATTTTCCTATTTTACTGCAAAGCTATACAAGAAACCTCATAACTTTGAATTTAAAATCCAAAATTTTTCTTCCCTTTTTTTCTTGGTTTTTTTTTAAAAGAAAATTGCATCTCCCCACTTTAGTATGAAGATATTCCATTTTTCATCTAAATCTAGCTTAATTTTAAGCATTTTATGTATAAAAATATCAGAACATGAGGCTTTTTCATAAATATTATGACAATAGAGAAATGGTAAATTGAAATAACACTTATAAAAATCCATATGAATTATGAATTCAAAGCATCATTCGTTTAACCCAGAGCGCTCTTTATCACCGAAACCTCAGCTGAAGCTCATTATTAGACTTCCTACAGAAGATAATAAATTGTGGGATCTTAACAGCTCATTCGATGAATCCCATCATCGGAGATCTTTTTATCATTCAATAGGCAGAGCAAAAAAGAAAAAAGAAATGTACAAAAGTAATCAACTTATCTCAAGAAAAGCATCTGGGATTAAAGAGCCTTATAAGTTTCCACCTTCATCAAATCCACACCATATGAACTTCAGAGGATTTTTCCGAAAATTTTCTTTTGATTCTCCAGCGAGATTAAAGCGAGAATCTTCTTCATTTCAGCTGAAAACAGCACCGTATGAGTTTTCAGGACAAATGCTGACAAATGTAATAACAGCTACTCCAAAACCTATAAAAATGAAGCTGACAACTAGAAGTGAGTATAGAGAACTCATTAGGTCGAAAAACAGAATTAAAATAAAGCTCGAAAGAGAATAATCCAAAATTGTTATAATAAAGTTTATTTAACAAGGTAATTAGAATTATTTATGAGCATATTGACTTTTTAAACAATTTTTGTAACAAAAGAAATATAGAACTATATTTTTTGGTAAGAAAAACATGTTCCTTCAATCTATATTGAAAATTATTGAATAAAATTCAGCTTCTAATGTTTTATTAAACATATAAAATTATTCAGGTGCATAAGAAAATAGCTTTTTAATCCAATCTTTAATAGGCTAAATGCAAGAATATTAAAAATATTATCAGAGCTAAAAATAAGACTCAATTCTAGTTTTTGATAGGCATAATTTATTATTTGGCTGTTAATATATAATTCATCATATCAATGCATTTTGCAACAAAATTTGCTATTCCTAGGATGTCTAATCAAAAATGGATACGCTAAAAATCCGTTAAATAATAATTTAATGAAGGTATTTCTATTACTCCTCCTTATAGGTTTCACATACTCTGTCCCTTGTAACGAGCTAAAAGAGCTTTATCCTCAACTAAACCTTGACTGTGATCCTCTCAAGACAGACGGAGATGAACTTGACCTAATCCCAGCTCTTTTCTCTCTCGAATCCACCAAAACCAAAGTTAAATCCTTAGAAGACCGCAAAAACAAGCTTGAAACCTTAAATACTTCTCTCCAGCAACAAATTGAAGACTCAGAATCCAAAATTTCTAGAGAAAAAGGGTTTATCGATGACCTAGAAAACGAAAAACTTTTCACTATGAAAGAAATAAAATCCATGCAAGATACCAGAAACCAGCTACAAGACAATATTAAAAACTTGCAAGGTTCTTTAGAAACACAAATAAACGAAATAAATAAAAACAACGAAGATTTGTCTGATATTAAAGAAGAAATAAAAGCGTTAAATAGACAAAAAATCCAAATGCAGAATGAGCAAGCTGAAGGGATTGGGATTTTTAGTGATTTAGCAGAGTCTGTTGAAGAGATTATTGAGTATAAAGGGACTGTAGATAATCAGTTAGACCATTTAAGATCATCAATTGAACTCCAAAATACTCAGCTAGATATGCTAAAACAAGAAAAAGTCCATTTAGAAGCTGAAGTTCTAAGGCTTGTGGAGAGCGAAAAAGAGCTATTAGAAAGCATAAATAGACTTAAAGACCAAATAGACAGCGCAGAAATCCAAGTTAGCAGCATAAGCTCTGAATTTAACAAGCAAATCCAAGAAAAAGAAAATTTAGACCGCCTGCTGCAGAGTGTTTTAGTAAAGGTAGAAGCAATAAAGATGTATGGCAAGAATGATAATGACATTAAGTCAGATTTCGTTGAAATTAAGGTTGACGAGGAGAAAAAAATTATTGACAAAGAAAAATTCGAAAAAATTGAAAAATTTTTAAAAAAAGGGAAAGAGGAAGTGGTGAGTAAAATTGAAGAAAAACCAGTGGTTTCGCATTCTTTTTTGCCAAAAGACTAAGGTAATGTAGATTATTATTTTAAAGAAATTGTGAATTAATCAATGAAAATAATATTATAATTATTAGTTAGGCCTGCCCTTGCAAGAATCCTTCCCAATTATTCATACTTTTCAGATCCGCAAACTTAACTATTTTCGTTGAAGTTGCTAATTTTATTTCTAATAAAAATTTTTTCTCATCTTTTACCTTGACCCCTATATAAGTATCATTAAAAGTCTGGTCATCACCTTCAGCTTTCCAATGTAAAAGTTTATTTTTTACATCAAACCAAATAGTATGTGGAAAATATGAGGAAATTCCTTTTTTCAGCATAAAATGCACACTAGCTTTCCAAGGAGTTTTGGCAGGCGGGACAATTTTTTTGGCTGGTGAAGGCAAAGTTTGGTATTTTTTCAGCTCACTTTTGTCAAATTTTTCGTCCTCTTCTACTTTTCTATTAGTTTGGAATTTTTTAAGCTCATTTTTGTCAAATTTTTCATCTTCATCTGCTTTTCTGAAAGTTTGGTATTTTCTCAGCTCAGTTTTTTCAAATTTGTCGTCATCTTCTGCCTTTTTGGTAGGTGTTTTATATAAAGTAATTAGCATTTCTAATTCTTTAAGCTGGTCTGAAGATGATCCTTGTACGACAAATTTTAAAAATTTTAGTGTAGCTTTAAAGAAAGGAAAAGTAAGAAAAGATAAGCGCCTGAATACTGCATTTTGTGCACTATCTATGTAATTCTCAACTTCCTGTATATGATTTTCAAAATTTTGAAGCAGCTTGACAGCCAAGCTGTTTTCTACCAAAATAAGTGATATTAAAATAGTTTTCCAGAAATAATAAGTAGGGACTCATGACACAAAATAATCTAAAGCTCCTTGGAAGTATAAAAGAATAGTGCACGAGACCCATTTCATTAAAAGCTTCTTTTTCTTGTGTTCTGATTTCTCAGTAGCTTCATTCGGAGGAACTCTTATTGCTTTAAACGTAGAATATCCTAAATATGCATAAAGCAGATGCCTATATTGAATTTACATTATCAGCTCTGAGTAATGAAATCCCATGAATAAAGATTATCAGTTTAAAAATGGATATAAGTATAATACCTGCAAAAATAAGGGAATCGTTTAAATGCATTTTTACGCATTTTTCTATTAAACTCATGATTATTGTTGGAAAATTATTAATATCACTACTGAATTAGATATTAAATTATTTTATTTAAAGCCAAAATTATACTTATAAACAATTATTTAAGGATATTATAAATTAATGTGAGCTTTGGTTGAGTGCTCCTTCATTTTGTATTTATTATAAAATACTTTTTCGCATACATCGCACTTCACAGCTGTTGATTTTTCATGTACCTGCCTTATGTGGAACTTCAAGGCATATTTATTATTGAAAAGTCTGTTGCAAGTCTCACAGCAAAAATTTTTAACTGTATTGTCGTGGCTTTTGCCTATATGTTGCTTCAAACCTTTATAGGAGTTGAAATCTTTATCGCAAACTGTACAATGAAAATTCTTTTTTTCTATTTTTTCTGCTAAGTTTTTTTCTAAATTCTGATTAATTGCTGAGGCTTCAATTGATTTTTGTAGAGAATAGGCAGCAAAAATTTGGCTTAAGTTGATGTAATTAGATAGCCAATTCATAGTGAATTGCTGCCTAGAATGCATGATTGATTCCATATCCATTTTTATAAGAAATAAAAAAACAAAAAAAGAAATGCATAAAACTTGAAAATGGTGAAAATCATGTGCATAAATTCAAGAAACTGAACATCGACGAATTATAATTCATCAAAAGAAAACGCTCAAATTGATATAATTCAATTCAAAAAAATGTGAAAATTAAATACTAAGAAAATATTGTGATTTTTTTTTGTAAATTAAGACCCTTTTTATCTAACTAAATTTAATACAAAAGATAGAAATTAAGCTTGGAAATAATCGTATTGCTTTATAAAGAATGTAAATATTAAAATAAATACAACAGAATTTAAATATCAAAGTTTCTTATTTTTATTAACTTTTACTATTCAATTACGATTAATTGAGTATATAAGGTGTCTAATGGCCACTCAGAAAATTGGGATTAAATCAATTGGTGACATGATGAGCAATACTGTGACTTAAATGGCATGCCGTCTAGTCAGATATTTCATGATCGCATCTCCTTAGTTGGCAATATATCTCACCCTCGCATTGCCATCGCATATAAGTTGCTCTTGTATGCTCCACCTGAAGGTGGCGGCCAAGGAGTAAATCTTAAGCCTTTAAGGCATTATAGGATCAGATCTCAAGGTTATGCACCCCTTGTCATTGTTATGTGATGTAGCAGCATAAGGATATCCGGGAAATCGTATAACTTATAACTAAAATTTTACTGAAGTATCGCTGCAGTTCTTTACAATTAAAAACTTCTTCAGTAAACTCACATTAAAAAGAATATAACTCCAATAATAGACAATCCATTTGAGAAAACAAAAACAACATCATTACTTCAGGAATGCTTATTTTCACATCTTCATCATTGCATTATTATTATTAGCTTTTATGATATAAATGATTTTTGCAGCATTTTTTAAAAGTTTATTTAATTTAATTAATTTCGTCAAATATATAAAGATATCTAAGTAATTTCTAATATTAATTTTATAATAAATAAATCAATTTAAAACTTTCATAATTATTTATTTTTGAATTTATAAACCGCCAAACATTTTAGAGCTATATTTTATAATTTCTATTATAAATTATAATTTCAATCCCCTTATTTAAATAAATTTTAGATGTTTTCTGAACAGTGCCCAGATGCAATAACAAAGAAACCTCTCAGATTCCAAGGCTTAACTGGCATAGTAATTCATGAACAGCTAGATGCTATTCTCACACAAAGTCAGGAGCCTGAAATTAATATTTCGAGGACTTCTCAAACTTTGGTCCTTCGATCTTTAACTCAGGAAAAGCCAAAAAAGCCCAAAACCCAAAAGCGAATTCAAATCTATTCGAATAGAACCCAAACGAAAAAAGCCTGTGAAGTTTATGATTTTTTATCAAGTATGGATACTGCTACTATGCCGACAATGAAAAATTCTGAAGAAACGGGTAGTTCTAATTATAAGTTCAGCTAGGCAAGGTATATTTATCAAAATTTTAATTAAAATTTTATATAATAGCTTAAATAAGAAATTAGAGAATTTAAGCATTTAGATTAATAATTAAAAAGCTTATCTTTCTTCTAATTAGAAAGGATAATTGCGTTTTTAATATTAGCAAACTTATTGGAGTACACATTTGCATTCATCTCTTTCAAAAGGATCTCTCATGCTCATACTTTCTCTATTCAACGTGAACGTGCTTTCATTTTTGGAACGTTTTATTTCTAGCTGAAGCTTGCTTATTTCTTCAATTTGAGACTTTAATTGGTCCCTTAATAGTTTATATGGATCACCCATTCTTGGTGTAATTGATAGCCTTTCTGATAGCCTGTTTGGCGTTTCCAATGATTTTCTGATTTCTTCTTCAGTGTCTTCATTTTCTTGCAATTCTTGGATTTTATGAATTAATCTTGTATTCATCCTTTTTACTTCGTCTATTTCTTTTTTGGATCTTTCTATCCTTTGTGATTTATCAGCTTCTTCTTTTTCTTTTAGAAGCTTTTCTACATCGAGCTTTTCTTGAATCTTTTCAGCCTTTTTTATCGCTGAATTCTTTTTTTGGTTATTATTTATTTCTTTTGAGGAGAGATTTTTTATTTCATCAATTTTTAATTGGTAATCTTTTAAATCCTGAAGACCTTCTTCTATTTGACTTTGAACTGATTTTAACTCTTTATCAATATTTTCTTCATTTTTTAAAATTTCATCAATTTCATCATTGAGTTTCTGGTTTTCATTTTCTATTTCTTCATTAGCTTTTTCAGATTCTTCAATTTTTTTGATTAATTCATTTTCTGTTTCTTTATTCTTTTCCACAATTTTTGCAAATTCTCCTTTTATTTGTGTTTTTACAATTTTTTCAGACCTTGACGTTCTTTGTTCGCTTTGCAGTTTTTCTTTAATCTCTTTAATTTCGTTTTTTACATCCCATAGGCTACTTTCAAATTCTTTGCTGATCTTTGATTGAATTGACTTATTATAGCACTGGTCGCATATTCTCGTCATTTCATGCATATCAGGATGATAAGCCTGCTGCAAGGAACATTTCCAACAGACTCCACGATAGCAAAAATTGCAATGATGCTTCTGAGTCAGCCCCAGAATGCTGAAATTTGTATTGCAAACTGCACAGGCTTTGTCTTTTTTATATGCTGCCTTATCAGCACCCTCGTCCACAAGATAAGAGGTGTTAGATCTGTGGTTACTTCGGGAAAATTCATGAGGAAGGGTGGAAAAATCAGAATTTCTTATTTCCATTATATTATGAGAATTTTGAGAGCTGATATTAATTATTGATAATTTATAGTAAAATTAATTCATCACAGGTGAAGGGGTGTATGGGGGCGAATGAATTTTTGAGATTGATTCCAGTTTTGATAGAGCTTGATTCCTTAGTGTCATTGTATCAGAAAGTTTGAGTAGTAGCGCTGCTTCTAGTTCTTCCAGTTCTGTTAACTTTTTGACTGAGCCTTCTCTGAGCTCTTTTTCTACCTGGATTTTATTTTCGTATTTTTCTCTTATCGCGTTTTTGTAGTTTAATTGGCTCATACTTCTTTTTCTTTTTATCATATCGTCTTCTATCTGTTTTATAAACTTGCTTCCTATTTTTTTTCTCAAATCTAAATGCTTGTTTTCCTTTGCTTTTACTTCATTTAAACTAGAAATTTTTTTGATTTCTTTTGCAGAATGTTTTTTATCAATGACAACCTCCTCTTTGATTTCTTTTAAGGTGCTTTCTTGGATTTTTTTTCTTATTTGGGCTAATTCTTTCATTTTTTCAATTTCTTTTTCTTTCTTTACCTTTAATTTGTGAGCAGCCATTACGTCATTAATGTATCTTTCTCTGGTTTTTAATAAATAATCAGTTTTTTTGTTAGCATTTTCAGCTGCTTTTTGAACATTGTTGTCCTTTCTTAGCAGCATTTTTATTCGATTATCTAGAAGCTGGACTTTGTTATCAGTTTCTTTTCGTGATCGAGTGACTGTGTGCATTTCATAGCCTAAATCTGTGTGTCTGTATATAGAAGGTGTGGACGATCTTGAGCTGGATTTAAGAAAATCATTTTCTAATGTAGTTCTATATGTTTTGCTTAGATTTTTATCAATCATAATAATTTTAATAAAATTATATTATTTTAACTGAATTTCTGTCGGTTGTGTAGCAGGATCACCTAAAATTTGACTTTGGAGCTCAGGATCATTTTCTACTTCTTCTAAAAATTCTCCAAAATCAGGCTCTTCTTCTACTTCAGCTATCCTTTCGATTTTGATTTTTGGCTTCTGCTTTTCTTCTTTTGGTATGATTTTTTTGACTAAAACTACTTGTGGACAGTCATCAAAGCTTTCAGTCTCAAGTCCATGGCCTACCATGTTTTCTAGATTATACCCAAGCACTGTATCCCCAGACCTCAAAATATTCCCCAGATGTGTTTTCACCCTATACGTAGTTTCTCCAAATCTGGCATCATTAGATCTTGCTACTTCTACCTCTACCGTTTTTAATCGATTTGGCTCGTCTTGATGCATTTCTGAGCGTTCATCAATGTCTAAAACAATGAACTCTTCAAGTCATTCTCTGCCTGCATAGACTTGGAAAGGCTGCTTCCAGTACCTATCTGATTTTATTTCTCCAGTCCTGAAATTCCTTATATCTAATACACGAATTAAGCTTGCAAGCTTATAGCACATGACTACACGGCCAAGACCAGGAATTCTTTGGGACTTAGGCAGGACTAATAAATCATCTCTGCAAATAGGAATAATTTCAGCCAAAAAAGTAAATTTGTAATTATATGTGTTTGATTTAGGGTCAGAAGAAATCAATTCTTTGGACATTTTTGTTTGAAGTGGGACTGCTGAGTGGATATAATCGATGAATTTTTGTGCGTGTGCTTTAGTTCCAAAATGAAAATCTATGCCATTTTTCTTAGGTTTTACACCTAAGCAGTCTTTTTGATAATGATTTTTTAATATAATTTGCTCAAGATAATAAATTGTCCTTTTGTGATTCACTTTTTGCCTCAGCTGCACCTTTGCCATCCATTGGTGCGGAGTAAATGATCTCTGACAGTCTTCACATTGCGTATCATTAACTACAAAATTTACCAAGCATTGCTGCTCTAGCATAGTGTTTTCTACCTCTCTTTGTATTGTTAGCCTTACTTTAATCCTTCTTGAATGCTCCTCAGTTCACACAAAAGCAGCATCTATGAGCTTTACTTTAGATAACCCTTTTATACGTGATAAGCAAATTTGTAAAAGCTCAGGACTTTCAAGCTTCGCTGGTAATCAAGGAGGCCGATTATATCGGTCACAATATCGGCAAATTTCGAGGGTTTGTTCTTTGTCTATTGCATCTGTGATGGTTGCCGTATGAGATAAACAGTTCATACACATTTTGGCTTGACTGTAGGTCATTGAAAGTCCACAAAGACAGCACTTGACTTGAACAGATTCCATTTATAAAGAAAATGGAGGTTTGGGTTTGGTGTGCTGGAAGGATATTTCTTGAGATTTTTTCGAGGGGTTTGATTATTTAATTTTTTGGAGGATAAATTAGATTAATAGAGACTTATAGCATGAAGAATAAAATTTTTATTTTTTAAATTTTGATATTGATTAAAATAGAGAATAAGATTGGTAAAAGTATTTTTGCTAAGAAAAAACTGATATTTATAGAGAAAACACCCAAAATTGTTAAATTAAAAAGGTCGCCTTTCTTTTTTCTTATTGAAAGAAAGAGGGAATAATTAATAAAAATAAAAATTCTTACAGACTAATGTTAAGTGTCCTAATTTCCTATAAAAATTACATAAATATCTATAAAAGGGACAGTTTTCCCTTATGTCCCCGATTTTGGGATTAAATTTTCAATGGATAATAAATATATATTATGGAGCCAGCTTCAAGACAAAGAAGTGCTGCTTCTCAAAGCAGGCCAATCCAGATCGTGACCAACTTTTTCAGGCTGAACCGTACTCCAGCTGGGAATGTTGGGCTCTATTTCATAGAGTTCACACCTGATGTCGAGGATAACAATCGAAGTCTTCGTGACACGTTAATCAGAGGTGCCAAAGATGCCATCGAAGCACAGATAGGTGAATTTATGAAATTAGGAACCAACATCGCAGCCATGAGGATAAAGCCAGAACCTTTTTCAGCATTTGCTAAAGGATTTGAAGAAGAAGATTATACATTAAATGTTCGTCTCGTTGGGACAATTGATAACTCAAAACCTGAGGCTTATAAGATGTATTCAAACGTAATCCTTAAGAAAATGCTGAAAGAGCTTCATCTGCTACAAGTAACCCGTCTCCCTAAATATTACGATAGGACTCAAACATGCCAAGTTCCAGCTCACCAGCTTGAAGTATGGAGAGGTTACACTGCCGCTTTTGCCCACCACTATGATCAAATGCTTCTAAACTTAGACTTTGCAAGCAAGATTATTCGTCACATGACTGCTTTAGACATGATAAGAGAAATTGAAGCAAGTGGTCCAAGAAACCTAACCCAAGCTCTAGAGAACAATATGAATGGGCTCATTGTAATGGCAAGCTATGGAAACTACCAGTGCTACAGAATTGAAGGTATTGACACGCAAGAAAATCCCAATTCAACTTTCCAAGGCAGAGAAGGACCAATTTCGTATAAAAATTACTACAAAACCAAGCAGAATGTCAACATAAAGGATATGAGGCAGCCTTTAATTATAACAACGATTAACAGAGGGTTGAAGCAAATAAAGCTAATTCCTGAGCTTTGTCGGCTAACTGGGATTTCAGATGAAATGAGAAGCGACTTTAGGGTTATGAGCGATATAGCTGTATATACTAGGCTACAACCACAAGAACGTCTGACTACAAGTCAAACCGTAGCAAACAGATTAGGAGGTAGAGAAGTTTCTGCAATCACAAATAAATTCTCCTTAGGAATCAACCCAGAGCCAATTACAGTTGACGCTATAAGGCTTCCTATGGAAAGAATCAAAGTTGGTGGAAATCAGTCAATTGACTTAGATGATAAAGGTGGATTTAATCTCAAAGGAAGTATCCTAACGCCTGTAAATATTGATACTTGGGCTGTGCTTTCAACTCAAAGAGACCAAGAAGACAGAGACAAACTAGTGAAAACTCTTCAAAATAAAGCTAGGCAAATAGGTGTCACTATGGGAGCTCCTTATCAGCTTGACTATAATCCTAAATCACTGCCAACTTTAGTTAGCGCTCTCAACAGACCTCCAGGTGGCCGTCCAGCTCCTCAAATCGGTGTTGTTTTATTGCCAGGCAACATGAGAGACAGATATCATGAAATAAAAGAAGCTTCTTGCTTATCATCAGGCATCCCTACACAAGTAGTAATGGGAAATAGCGTGAGAAACCCGAAAAGATTTGACTCAATCATGTCTAAGTTGGTACTTCAAATTGCTGCTAAGACTGGATCTCATCTATGGGCACTTGCACCTACAGAAAACCTCTTAATGAAAACAATGGTCATTGGAATTGATGTTTTCCATGATACTGTGAAAAAGGCACAAAGTGTTGTAGGGTTTGTAGCATCTGTCCATCCTGCTTTTACTCAATACTATAACAGTGTAAAGTTGCAGGCTAAAAGTGGACAAGAGATTGCATCCTCTGTGAGCGGCTGTCTAAGAGAAGCGCTGATAGCCTTCTTTGACAATACGAAAAAAAGATTTATGCCTGAGCACATCATTGTATACAGAGATGGCGTCGCAGACTCCCAAATAGATGCTGTCAGACTATTCGAGGTACAAGGAATGAAACATGTTATAGCTAGCTTTGAAAATTATCACCCGAACTTTACTTATATCATAGTGAACAAAAAAACTAATGCAAAGCTCTATGCTCCATCTAATAGAGGAATAGGAAATCCATTGCCAGGAACTGTTGTAAATTCTGTAGTAGTTCCAGACCCTAATTCCTTCTATTTAATTGCCCACTCAGTCACTCAAGGTATGGCATCTCCAACTCTATATAGAGTTATTGAAAGCACCTGTCCTGTCAGGGAAACAGATGTGATGACTTATGCAAAACTTGCATTCAAGCTGTGCTACATGTACTATAACTGGAGTGGCGGAATTAAAGTCCCAGCACCTACCATGATGGCTCACAAGCTGGCTTATATAGTCGGTCAAAGCGTCCATGAAGACTATTTACAATCTATCAAGTTACAACCATGGTTTTATTAAAAACCTAAATAAGAATAATTATTTATTAAAAAAGCGTAAAATATAAAATTATATACTTATCTTTGCGCTTTTTGTATAAAGATATATTAGCTTTCATAAGATAGTTATTTCTAGAGTTTTGTAAATGACTCAGTAATCTACTAAGCAAATATTAGTTTTTTGGACATAAAATCATGCAGATATGCTAGTTGTCAATTAAAATACATAAATGATATAATAGTATCAAGAAATAAAAAGAACAAAATGTTTTTGATAAATTTTTATAAAGAATCAGGCAAGTTCAATAAAAAATATAGTAAAATTTTGAATAATGCTGTAAATAAAGCTATTATTTATTTTTAAGGCAATCCATAATAATGAAATTATTATTCTGCTTAATTATCACAGAGTTTATAAATAGTAAAAATATCATAATTTCAAAATTTATCAAATTATTATCCTACTCTGGAGTTTATTTTCAAATAACTCTAATTAGAATATATAAAACTATATTGAAATAATTTAGTAATATCTTAAAAGACATGTAAAAGCCAAATTATTTCTAAATTCATTTCAAAGGATCTTTAGCACAGATTAAGAAACCAGTCAATGATCCATACTTATAACTTTTCAAAGCTTTCCAATCTATTTTTCGAGCTAAAATGTCAATTAGGAATGTCAGTATATAAAAAATATCCGATATAGGATTTAAACTATTAGTAATAAATAATAATGTAAGCGCTTAGCAGAATTGCCATATCACCTGTTTAAGGACATAGAGTAATTAAAATATACTTAATTCTTTTCAATCTTACTAAAATTTTATAATTTTGCTTAAACCTTAAATCATAGCAAGGAATGATTTCAACTCCTCTTGATAAATTAACATTCTTCGATATATTTGTTTAGACTCTTTAATTATAAGTGCAGATATAAAAATTTATTCTTCAACAGTAATATATTTCAGTATATTAGTTCAATAAATACTTTTTGTTTTAAATTTGTTTTCTATAAATACAGTTCATTAATTTTTCCATTTAGATTATTCAAACATAACTTTCACATATAGAATAAACACAAATGCATTATGCATTATTGGGGATCAAGAATACTTAAAAAATGTTAATTTAAAGCATATTTTAATTTTTGCATTGAAAGAAAGAGAAAATTATTAAAAATCAAAAATTTGCAAGTCATAATTGCTATTTGGTTAATAAATAAAATAAAAAGTAACTTGATTATTATTGGCAAGTCAAATAGAGAAAGGCTTACACTTTATTATCCAAAATTCTAATTTCATTTTAAAATCATATAAATATCTATAAAAATGATATATTCCCGAAAAATCTCCGATTTAAAAATTAAGTAAATATATAACTATATGGAGCCAGCTTCAAGACAAAGAACTGCTGTTTCTCAAATGAGGCCAATCCAAATCACTACCAATTTTTTTAGGCTAAACCGCACTCCTACTGGAAATGTTGGGCTCTATTTCATAGAATTTGACCCTGTAGTTGAGGATAGCAATCGTAGCCTTCGGGGCAAACTAATTAGAGGAGCCAAAGATGCTATCGAAGCACAGATAGGGGAATTTCTGAAACTAGGCACTAACATTGTAGCTTTTAGGAAAAAGCTAGAACCTTTTACAGCATTTGCAACAGGGTTCGAAGACATTGAGTATACTCTTAACGTTCATCTTGTTGGAACAATAGATAACACAAAGCCTGAGGCGTATAAAATGTACGCTAATGTTGCCCTTAAGCAAATGCTGAAAAATCTTGGTCTGTTGCAAATAACCCGACTACCTAAATATTATGATCGATCAAATATAGGTCATGTCTTAAACCATAATCTTGAAGTATGAAGTGGATACACAGCCGCTTTTGGTCATCACTATGACCAAATGCTACTAAATGTAGATTTTGCGAGTAAAATTATCCGCAATATGACTGCTCTAGACATGATAGAAGAAATTCAAGTCACCCATCCAAGAAATCTAGCCCAAGCATTGGAAAATCGAATGAAAGGGCTTATAGTAATGGCGAGCTATGCAAACTATAAATGCTATAGAATTGATGGGATTGATATTGAAGAAAATCCCACTTCAGATTTCAATGGGCAAGGAGGGCCAATTACTTATAAAGACTATTATTTACAAAAGCATAGTATAAAAATAAAAAATCTGGGACAACCTCTAATCCTTACAAAAGTAAAATGGAGAGATGAAGAAATAACAATAAAACTAATTCCTGAGCTATGTAGGTTGACTGGACTTTCAGACGAAATGAGAGCTGATTTTAGAGTCATGAGCGATATAGCTATACATACGAGACTACAGCCACAAGAACGTCTTAATAAAAGCATAGAATTAACGAATAATCTGGGAGCAAATGCAGCTCAAATTGTAAACAAATTCTCCTTAGGAATTAACCCTCAGCCTATTACAGTTGATGCAATAAGACTGCCTATGGAAAAAATCACAATTGGTGGTAAACAATCAATTGACCTAGATGATAGAGGAGGATTTAACCTCAGGGGAAGCATCCTGGCATCTGTCGATATTGATACTTGGGCTGTGCTTTCTACACAAAGAGATCAAGAGGACAGAGATAAGCTAGTAAAAACTCTACAAAATAAAGCTCGACAAATAGGTGTCACTATGGGAGCTCCTTACCAGCTTGACTATAATCCTAAATCATTAGCAAACTTAGTTAGGACTTTGAACAGACCTCCAGGGGGTCACCCAGCCCCTCAAATAGGCGTTATTCTATTACCAGGAAATATGATAGATAGGTATCATGAAATAAAAGAAGCTTCTTGCTTGACATCAGGCATCCCTATACAAGTTGTAATGGGAAATAGCGTGAGAAACCCGAAAAGATTTGACTCAATCATGTCCAAATTGATACTTCAAATTGCTGCGAAAACTGGATCACAATTATGGGCGCTTGCACCTACTGAAAACCTGCTATTGAAAACAATGGTCGTTGGAATAGATGTTTTTCATGACACTGTTAAAATGAAGACAAGTGTTGTAGGGTTTGTAGCATCTATCCATCCAGCTTTTACTCAGTACTATAACAGTGTAAAGCTGCAACCAAAGAGTGGGCAAGAGATTGCAACCTCAGTAAGTAGCTGTTTAGGAGAAGCGCTTACAGCCTTTTTTGAAAATACTAAAAGAAGGTTTATGCCTGAGCACATTATTGTGTATAGAGATGGCGTTGCCGACTCCCAAATAGATGCCGTAAGACAATATGAGGTACAAGGAATGAAAAATATCATCAGTAGTTTTGAAAATTACAACCCAAATTTCACCTATATCATAGTGAACAAAAAAACTAATGCAAAACTCTTTGCTCCATCTAATAGAGGAATAGTCAATCCATTGCCAGGGACTGTTGTGAATTCTGTAGTAGTTCCAGATCCTAATTCCTTCTATTTAATTGCCCACTCAGTCACTCAAGGCATGGCATCTCCAACTCTGTACAGAGTTATTGAAAACACCTGCCCTGTAAGGGAAACAGATGTGATGACTTATGCAAAACTTGCATTCAAGCTGTGCTACATGTACTACAACTGGAGCGGAGGAATTAAAGTCCCAGCACCTACTATGATGGCTCACAAGTTGGCTTATGTCGTCGGTCAAAGTGTCCATGAAGATTATTTAGAATCTATCAAGTTAAAACCATGGTTTTATTAAAAACCTAAATAATGGCGATTATTTATTTAAAAATGTTAAATTATTAAATTATATGCTTATCTTTGCAATTTTTAAATAAAGATATATTAGACTTCATAAGATAACTATTCCTATAGCTTTGTAATTACTCAGTAGTCTACTATCTACAATTGTAAACAGATATCAGTTTTTTAAATATCAAACCATACATATATGCTAATTGTCAACCAAATACATAAATGATATAAAAATATCCAGAATAAAAAGAGCAATAGATTTTAGATAAAATTTTCAGTATATTAGTTCAATAATTACTTTTTGTATTAAATTTATTTTCTAATGGCAATTCATAAATTTTTAGATTTAAATTATTTTAACCTTTACCTACGCTATTTGAATCAAGCAAAAATGCATTATGGATTATTGGAGAGCAAGAATACTTAAAAATTGTTAATTGAAAGCATAATTTTTGGATTAAAAGAATAATTAATAAAATCAAAAATTTGTGAATAGTAACTATTTCTTTTGATAAATAGCCTAAAAGTAGCCTGGTTATTATTGGCAAGTCAAATAAAGGAAGACTTATCAAAATTCTATAAAATTATATAAATATCTGTAAAAATGGTATATTCCCGAAACATCTATGATTTAAGAAAAATGGCAAAATATAAATAAATGGAGCCAGCTCCGAGAAAAAGTACAACTGCTTCTCAAACGAGGCCAATCCAAATCATTACCAATTTTTTCAGGCTAAACCGCACTCCTGCAGGGAATGTAGGGCTCTATTTCATAGAGTTTTCACCTGTAGTTGAGGATAGCAATCGTGGCCTAACGGACAAACTAATCAGAGGAGCCAGAGATGCTATCGAAGCACAGATAGGGAAATTTATGAAACTAGGCACTAACATTGTAGCTTTTAGGCAAAAGCAAGAACCTTTTACAGCATTTGCAACAGGGTTCGAAGACATTGAGTATACTCTAAACATTCGTATTGTTGGAACAATAGATAGCACAAGGCCTGAGGCGTATAAAATGTACGCTAACGTTGCTCTTAAGGAAATGCTGAAAAACCTTGGTCTATTGCAAATAACCCGGCTGCCTAAATATTATGATAGATCTCAAGTCTGCGAAGTCCCAGATTACAATCTTGAAGTATGAAGAGGATACACAGCGGTTTTTGGTCATCACTTCGACCAAATGCTACTAAACGTAGACTTTGCAAGTAAGATTATTCGAAATATAACTGCTCTGGACATGATAAGAGAAATTCAAGCCAGCCGTCCAAGAGATCTAGTCCAAGCATTTGAAGATAGAATGAAAGGGCTTATAGTAATGGCGAGCTATGGAAACTATACATGCTATAAGATTGATGGGATTGACACTAGAGAAAACCCAACTTCCGATTTCCATGGAGCAGAAGGGCCAATATCTTATCAAAATTACTATTTACAAAATCATAAAATAAAAATAAAGGATCTGAGACAGCCTCTAATCCTTACAAAAGTAAAACGAAGAGATGAAGAAATAACAATAAAGCTAATTCCTGAGCTATGTAGGTTGACTGGACTTTCAGACGAAATGAGAGCTGATTTTAATGTCATGAGAGATATAGCTATACATACGAGACTACAACCACAAGAACGTCTTAATAAAAGCTTAGAATTAACGAATAATCTTGGAGCAAATGCAGCTCAAATTGTAAACAAATTCTCCTTAGGAATTAACCCACAGCCTATTACAGTTGATGCAATAAGACTGCCCATGGAAAAAATCAAAATTGGTGGAGATCAATCAATTGATCTAGATAATAGAGGTGGATTTAACCTCAATGGAAGCATCTTTGCATCTGTCAATATTGATACTTGGGCTGTGCTTTCTACACAAAGAGATCAAGAGGACAGAGATAAGCTAGTAAAAACTCTACAAAATAAAGCTCAAAAAATAGGTGTCACTATGGGAACTCCTTATCAGATTGACTATAATCCTAAATCATTAGCAAACTTAGTCAGTGCTTTGAACAGACCTCCAGGTGGTCGCCCAGTTCCTCAAATAGGCGTTATTCTATTGCCAGGAAATATGATAGATAGATATCATGAAATAAAAGAAGCATCTTGCTTGAGATCAGGCATCCCTACCCAAGTTGTAATGGGAAATAGCGTGAGAAACCCGAAAAAATTTGACTCAATCATGTCCAAATTGATACTTCAAATTGCTGCAAAAACTGGATCACAACTATGGGCACTTACACCTACAGAAAACCTGCTATTGAAAACAATGGTCATTGGAATAGATGTTTTCCATGACACTGTTAAAAAGAAGACAAGTGTTGTAGGGTTTGTAGCATCTATCCATCCAGCTTTTACTCAGTACTATAACAGTGTAAAGCTGCAACCAAAGAGTGGACAAGAGATTGCATCCTCAGTAAGCGGCTGTCTAAGAGAAGCACTTATAGCCTTCTTTGAAAATACTAAAAGAAGGTTTATGCCTGAGCACATTATTGTGTATAGAGATGGCGTTGCAAACTCCCAAATAGATACCGTCAGACAATATGAGGTGGAAGGAATGAAAAAAGTTATAGATAGCTTTGAAAATTATCATCCAAATTTCACTTATATTATAGTGAACAAAAAAACTAATGCGAAACTCTTTGCTCCATCTAATAGAGGGATAGGCAATCCATTGCCAGGGACTGTTGTGAACTCTGTAGTAGTTCCAGATCCTAATTCCTTCTATTTAATTGCTCACTCAGTCACTCAAGGCATGGCATCTCCAACTCTGTACAGAGTTATTGAAAACACCTGCCCTGTAAGGGAAACAGATGTGATGACTTATGCAAAACTTGCTTTCAAATTATGCTACATGTACTACAACTGGAGCGGAGGAATTAAAGTGCCAGCACCTACCATGATGGCTCACAAGCTGGCTTATGTCGTCGGTCAAAGTGTCCATGATGATTATTTAGAATCTATCAAGTTAAAGCCATGGTTTTATTAAGGACCTAAATAATGACGATTATTTAGCTTAATTTAGTTAGAATGAAATCTATGCTATTCCGAGCATTAGAGAATTCTTTTATAAAATTAAATCTAGTGTGCTTTCTAGTATGAATGTGATTGTTTTATGAAAAGAATATTAAAAAATGACTTAAAATTAATATATTTAATAATTTTATAGCATTATTTTAGTAAATATAAATGAGTATCTGTAAAATGAAGTTTTTTGTTATTTTATAAATAAATCAAAGACTTGCTATTTAAAAATGCTAATATCATCAATTTTGAATATCACTATCGTATATATGCTACTTTTTCAATTCTGTTTCGAATAATCAAGATGTCTTAAATATTATAATAGTTTCAAGGATATGTAAAGGGCAAAATATTTTTAGAGAATCTCTAATTTTAGTAAACAATCTTAGTAATGAAATAGTCTTTGTAATTTTATTACTCCAGATCCAGAATCTCTAATAAGAAAATGTTAAAAAATTAGTTTAAATAACTGCTCTTGGATTCGTTTTCGATAAATTCTTTCTATTTCGAACAAAAGATAGTTTCTATATTTTGCCAATAAATAAATTAATGGGTTATTTGTGTTCAGTTCAATCAGATCATTCAGACTAACTAACATGAAACCAATAAGTCGGAGAACTATGGATAGCATCGCAGAAATTATTTACTCGCAAGATGGCTTTATCTTCTCGAATTCTTCTTCATTCATTCTATATTTTGACAAATATTAAAAGGTATCAAAGGATTTCTAAAAATCACTTGAAAACCCTGAGGATATAGAGATCACAAATCATCTAACGATTAATATTTAGCCTATATTAAGCGTAAGTAATAAGTAAGTTCTTTCTTTTCGAGGAGCTTTTAGCAAAATTTTCAAATAGTAAGTTAATATTATTATAATCGATAATTATATTTAAAAATATAAAACGTGTTTTAATCTTCTAAAAATTGGGATTTTCCATACTTTTCGCTAAAAAGAGTGTGGGCAGTAAGATCTATTTTTAAGTTAAATTAAAAAACTTGTATAAAAGTAATTATTACATGCCAAAATTAAATTAAAGCTATTTTATTACTGATAAATTTAAGTGATGCCTATTAAAATATACTTGAATGAATTATATCATTAATAATAGGGGAAGTATTTATAAATTAATTTGAATTATATCACTCTCTTAACCTTTAAGTTAAATTTTTCTAAAGCATCTGGGGCACTATTAAAATAATTGATTTCAACTTCTCACATTAAATAGCTAATAAACTGAAAGCATTACTTATTTTATTTTACTCTTTTGGAGATTAGAGAAGTCATTAAAAATAAAAAAAACTTATACCATATATGACTAATTTAATTGATAATTGGCCTAATTGCAAAAATTTCCTATTTGCCATATTATCAACGTCAAATTCAAGTACTAAATAAGATTGAAAATCATAATTCATATTATAATTTTGTAGACATCTATAAATGGCATATTCCCGAAAAATCCCTTATTTAAAGGACAGCATTAAATAAGATAATAAATATATGGAGCCAGCTTTAAAGCAAAGCAGCGCCGTTTCTCTAGGCAGACCAATCCAAATAACTACCAATTTTTTTAGGCTCGACCGCAATCTAGCTGGGAATGTTGGACTTTATTTCATAGAGTTTACCCCTGATGTCGAGGATAGCAATAGAAGTCTTAGAGATAAACTAATCAGAGGGGCCAAAGATATCATCGAAGCGAATATAGGGAAATTTATAAAATTAGGGACCAACATTGTAGCATTTAAGCAAAATCTAGAACCTTTTATAGCTATTGCGACAGGATTCGAAAACATTGAGTACATTCTAAGCATCCGTTTCGTTGGTACAATAGACAACTTCAAGCCTGAGCAGTATAAGATGTACTCTAACGTCGCCCTTAAACTAATGCTGAAAAAGCTAGGTCTATTGCAAGTGACTCGGCTACCTAAATATTATGATAGATCACAAACTTGCCAAGTTCCAGACCACAACCTTGAAGTATGAAGGGGATACACTGCTGCTTTTGCCCATCACTATGACCAAATGATTCTAAACCTAGATTTTGCAAGCAAAATTATTCGCAATATGACTGCTCTTAATTTGATAAAAGAAATCCAAGCTCGCCGCTCAAGAAATCTAGTCCAGATATTGGAAAGCCAAATGAAAGGACTTATAGTAATGGCAAGCTATGGAAACTTTGCCTGCTATAGAATTGATGGAATTGACGTAGAAGAAAATCCGACTTCGGTTTTTCAAGGAGCAGAAGGGCCAATCTCTTATCAAGATTACTACAGAAATAAACATAAAATAGAAATAAAAGATCTGAGGCAGCCTCTTATTCTTACAACAATAAAAAGGAGAGATGAAAAAATCATAATAAAGCTAATTCCTGAGCTTTGCAGACTGACTGGGATTTCAGATGAAATGAGAAGCGATTACAGAGTTATGAGTTCTATAGGTACATATACAAGATTGCAGCCTCAAGACCGCTTAAATACCAGTATAGCATTAGCTAACAGACTAAAAGAGCATAAATTAAGCAAATTTTCCTTAGAGGTTAATCCAGAGCCTATCACAGTTGATGCAATCAGAATGCCTATGGAAAAAATCAAAATTGGTGGGAACCAATTAATTGACCTAGATGATAAAGGCGCGTTTAATCTCAGAGGAAATCTTTATTACTCTTCAAAAATTGATCATTGGGCTGTACTTTCTATAGAAAATGATCGAGAAGACAGAGAAAAGCTAGTTAAAGCTCTTCAAAATAAGGCCCGACAAATAGGCATTGATATGGGCGCTCCTTATCAGCTTATCTATAATCCTAATTCCCTACCAACCTTAGTTAGCGCTCTCAATAGACCCCCAGATAATCGCCCAGCTCCTACAATTGGTGTCGTTCTATTGCCAGGTAACATGAGAGACAGATATCATGAAATAAAAGAAGCTTCTTGCTTGAGATCAGGTATTCCAATACAGGTCGTAATGGGAAATAGCGTAAGAAACCCTAAAAGATTTGACTCCATCATGTCTAAAGTGGCACTCCAAATTGCTGCTAAGACTGGATCTTATCTGTGGGCACTTGAACCTACAGAAAAACTCTTAGATAAAACAATGGTAATTGGAGTCGATGTTTTCCATGATTCTGTAGATAAATCGCAAAGTGTTGTTGGTTTTGTAGCATCTATACATCCAAAATTTACTCAGTATTATAACACTATAAAAATACAAGATAAAAAAGGACAGGAGATTGCAATCTCTGTAAGCGTCTGTCTAAGAGAAGCGCTTATAGCTTTCTTTGAAAACACTAAAAGAAGGTTTATGCCTGAGCATATCATTGTGTATAGAGATGGCGTTGCAGATTCCCAAATAGATGCCGTAAGACAATATGAGGTAGAAGGAATGAAAAAAGTTATAGATAGCTTTGAAAATTATCACCCAAATTTTACTTATATTATAGTGAACAAAAAGACTAATGCGAAGCTCTTTACTCCATCTAATAGAGGGATAGGCAATCCATTGCCAGGGACTGTTGTGAACTCTGTAGTAGTTCCAGATCCTAGTTCCTTCTATTTGATCTCCCACTCAGTCACTCAAGGCATGGCATCTCCAACTCTGTACAGAGTTATTGAAAACACCTGCCCTGTAAAGGAAACAGACGTGATGACTTATGCAAAACTTGCATTCAAGCTATGCTACATGTACTACAACTGGAATGGAGGAGTTAAAGTGCCAGCACCTACTATGATGGCTCACAAGCTGGCTTATGTAGTTGGTAAAAGCATACATGGAGACTATTTAGAGGATATCAAACTAAACCCATGGTTCTATTAAAAACCTAAGAATTGGGCAAATAAGGATAATTATTTTGCAATTTAACATGAAACCTATTATATATAAGAAATTTACAGAAATAAATCTAATATAAAGCTATATTTTTACTCAAAGCATCAAAAATTAAACTTTTGTGTATTAATATACTCTGATTAGAAAGCATACACGATCCTTTATAATCGATTTATAAAAATTCTTTGAAGATTTGAAAAACGAAGAACAATTTAGAAATATGTACAGTTTTAGCTAAAAAAATAATAAATTTAACTAAGCAACTTAAAGCAATTGAATTACTTGAAAAATCTTCTAATTAAAATGTATTATTTAATTATTTTGTTTAAATATCTAGAAGCGATTTTAACAGGTAGTGTAAGTTGGACTTTTTTATGTTTTTGCCTGAGCAAGTTACAAAGGGATTTCTAATTAGTAGAAATACATTTTTCTTGACTTTAAAAAATTTAAGTTGTTAAAGTATATTTTTATAGTTTAATAACTAAAGGTGACTAATGAAAAACGATAGACTCTTCTTATTGTTAAGGGGAGTATTCATTTATGACATAAATTTATAATAATTTTAAGTGATTTATATAGATCAATAGCTAAGAAATATATGACTAACTGCCTATTTATTTATTTTCCACTAAAAACTTTCTTTTTCTTAATTGTAGGCTGTTGCTGCTTCCTCACCGTCATTTCTTGGGTCGCTTGAGTTATAAATCCTTGGAACTCTTGCAATTTTTCATTGATATCTTTTAGTTCTTTTGCTTTTTCCTTAATTTGCTCGGCTAAGTACTCTGTTTCTTGCTGCTTATTAAAATGAAGAGTTAAGACCTCTCCTTCCCATCCTGCTTGTAATCCACTATTAGAAATTGCATTGGTAATAATATTAACGATCTCGTCCTCAGATAAGTCAAACTTCTTTGAAAGCTGAGTTTTGCTGAAAGACTCATAATTATCTCCATAAGTCAAAATATAAGTAATCAATGCGCTTTCTTTTACACGTGAAAAAATCCTGCTTTTTACATTTTCATGTTCTGGCATCCATTTCCAGCTATCAAGCTTATTAAGCTGCTGAATAGATTCTTTCCATTTGCCTTTTCTTAATTCTAAAGCAGCTTCTAAAATGTAATCTCTAAGCCCTTCAGCTGGTCCAGATAAAGCTAGCCTTTCATGATAATCTAATAATCTTTTGAAATATTTACTAATGGTAAGCTGGTCTGCATCATATGGATTTTGTGCAATTTTAGGAATATCAATGATCATTGCACATATAAAATAAGCAGTTTCGACTAAATCTGTCCTGATATGCATATGGTATGGAACAAGTCTTTTTCTTTCATCACGCTCTTGTTGTGCTGTTTTTTCTTTGGCTGCTGAAATTGTTTGTGCGAGGAGGTCTTTAAGTCTGTGGGTTGACACAATTTCGTTGAGGATTGTAAATGAAGCTTCAATAAGCCCACTGTAGAATGCAGAAAGGCCGATTTGAACTAGTGTTCTGTTATAGAGGACTTGGATGCTTGGCTCTGATAAGACTTTTTCATTGAAATCTGTTTTTAAGAATAGATTTTTAGCATCAGTGAAATTAGAATGTAAAGCTAGCCTGTAAGCCTGCATTAAAGCAGCTGCTACTTTTTGCTTTGCGTCTCCATGAGTGATCACTAAGTCCGACAGTCTTGAAAATTCAGCTTCAGAATCCTCACATTGGAAATATAGATCCTTTTCAGTCCCTGTGTATTTTTTCTTCATTTGTTCTAAAATGTTTTTATGGACATAGTAAAATTCTTCCATAAGGATTAATGCCATTTTCGCGACATTTTCAAAGTCTTCTAACTTTTCATAAAATTTGTAAATTCTTCTTACAACCTTATCCAGTGCCAGATGGTCTCCAAGCCTTTCAATATATTCTGTCGTTTGTGGATCAGCCAATTTCAAAGCTTTTTGTAGCTCATCATGGAGCCTATCTGCACTATGTGCCAATCCCTGAATTATCGACTTTTTGATATCATCAAGGTCATCCTTCAAATCTTCTTTCACAGGGCTAAAAATATTAAGCAAGCTATTAAGGTGGTTTATAGTAGAAAGCCACAATTCCCTCGGCATAATGACCAAAACTGTATTTTTCGTCAAATCAAATTCATGTCTCACAATCAGCTGCAAAATTTGAATCCTTAAGTCAGTGTTTTCACAATGGCTCAGCAAGGTCTTTAAATGTTCAATTTGTTCTTTAGGGTTTACAGCTTTTCTTCCTCTGATATCCATAAGTTCTTTAAGTTTTGCTGATATAACATCAGGGGTATATTCAATTTTTACTTCTTCTTTTTTGACTTCTTCGACTACTCTAGGCCTTGGTCTTTCTTGAGGTTTTTCTACAGGTTTTTCTTTTTTTTCTTCAGCACCTTCTTTTGGCTGCTTGATAGTCCAGAATGCTCTGCGGCTGGTAGGGTCTGAGAGGTCTCTTTCTCCTTCTTCGCTTTCTTCGTCACTTCCAGAGCCCCATTCTTCGCTTTCTTCGCTTTCGCTTTCTTTGGCTTTTTCTTCTTCGCTTTCTTCAGATTCTTCGCTTTCTTCGGATTCTTCTGATTCTTCAGGGTTGGCTCGGAATTTTGCGATGTCTTCTTCATAGGTTTTGTTGTATTTTTTGAGGTTTAGCTTAAGCTTGGTGTAAGCTTTGGAGTTGGTGGTGCTCATTTTCTTTTGAGCTTCCTTTGTGACGTTTGAGATGGCATCTTCAAGACGCACTAAAGTGCGGACAAAGAAGATTGGAAGACCAGCAGACTCAATAATATTTTGAGATTTTTGTATCTGCTTAGCTAATTCTTCCCATTCAGAGAAAATCGATACGTAATCTTGGATCCTTAGCTTGTTTTTGATGGTTTTACAATGTGTGGCTAATGCTTCCCATCTTTTGTCCTTTTGAGATCGAACTACTCTTTTGTCTTCTTCCTCGTCTGAACTGTCCTCAAACCACTGTCTACGGAAAACTGCTTTTTTGCGATCTTCTTCGTCATTAGAAGACTCTTGATCTGATTCTTCATCAGCAAATTTTCTGGCAGACATTTATTACAATTGATATTTAATAGTCAAAGTATTCATCCAAGGATTAATGTATCCGCATATGCTAATAAATAACAGTAAATTCTTTAATTAATGAGTTGGTTTATTTATTTTCTTGCCAAATAAGAATAAACTAAAGGAAAACCAATATATTTAAGTAAATATTTAATATTTTTACTCATATATTATATAAAGGCTTCCTTTATATTAAATAAGCATGCTTATTTCTGAACTCAGATTAATAATTTCCTAAAATTCTGTTAATTTCAAAATTTTTAATAGGATATAAATAATAGAAAAATTCCTATAAGATTTATGAGCATGATAAAAGCCCTTCATCTTTCATATGCAAAATTTTAATATCCCTGTAGACATATAAATGGAGGAAGAAAAGAAAAACAAGCCTTCAGATTCAGATTTTAAACAACAACGGCTCAAAGCCTGGAAATTAAGCCCATCTTCATCTGTGCTTGGGATTATTTATCTTAGCATGGGTGTCTTTTTTGTTACTTTTGGAGCTGTAATTTTATATGAGTCTAGTGAAGTAATAGAAGTTGCCAAGCGCTACGACAACCTCGATGAATGCAAAGCTAGTTGGAAGCACCCGTCAACCTGCATAATAGAAATGGATATTTCTGATCACATGGAATCTCCTATCTTTATCTATTACGAAATTAGAAATATGTACCAAAATCATAGGAAATATAATAAATCTCGTGATATTAATCAACTGCTAGGTGACAGCCAAACAAAAAGTGAAGTTTCTTCTTATTGTGAGCCTGTTGTGACTATGAAAGATTTAGGGCTTATCACGAATTTGTCTGAAAAAATAGTCGCCAACCCTTGTGGGCTAATTGCAAAGTCATATTTTAATGACACTTTTTTATTCATGCCGCCAGCTGATAGTCCTAAAAATACTATTACAGTTAAGCATAATGAAATTGCATGGGACGTCGACAAAGATGATAAATTTAAACGACATAAAAATTGGACCTATGTACAATGGACTGATGTAGAAGACCGTAATTTTTAAATAGAACATTTCATCGTATGGATGAGCACTGCAGGACTCCCCACCTTTAGAAAACTCTGGGGGAAGATAGAACATGACTTAGACAGCGGAAAATACCGCATGCAAATTACTAATAACTATGATGTCAGCTCATTTAGTGGAGAAAAAAGTATTATAATCACCACCTCTTCAGCGTTTGGAGGAAAATTGAACTTTTTAGGGATCCTTTATATTGTGGTAGGCTGTCTTTCATTTGTAGGAGCAGGGCTTATTTTTGTGACGAACCATTATAAAGCAAAACTGTCTTCCGCTAGATAATCATATAAAATAATTATGAGAGATAATTAGCAATTGTTAAGAATAATGCTTAAAGGAAGAGTCTTTGAATTCGCCATATGTCATGCCAGGCTTTCATCTTTCAGATAAAGGAGGCACTCCTTCGTATTTTTCGAAGAGTTTTGAATGCTCGCTTGGGACTTTCATTAAAAATTCTGGACGTGGCTCACAGAAAACTGCTAATGTGTTTCTGGAGATACCATAGTGAAGGCCGGTTGTCATTACACAATGTGGGGTAGGCTTAAGTCAGCCGCCTGAGAGAATTTGTGAAATTTCTCCGACTTGGAAATATAAATTGTTGCCAGTCATATTTGCTTTCATTACTTCTCCTTTTCTATTTTTAATAAAAAGCCCAGTCCTTTCATCATTTATTTCGTTATCGCCAACAATTCGCCCTGATTGCTCATCTAGATATAAAGGACAAGTGAGTCCAGTCACAATACTAAAGTCACTGTGTCAATCGCACCAATGCTTATTGCTGTTTTCTTGTGGGAAATAATGGAGTAGTCTTCCTATATGACTGTTATGAGTTTTTAATACCTCCTCAAGTGTTCCTTTTTCATAGTCTGGGCATTTTTTTGATATATAAAGGTCTATATGTTTTACTAAATCTGTAGCGACTTTTACAACTAAAGTTCCAAAATCTTTAAAAACAGGCTTAAATTGAGGCAAACTATCAGGCCAGACGTTATCATTATACAAATCTGTGCCTTGAAATCCTTCGTCTTGTAAAGGATTTGCATAAAAAGAAGCCTTATTGAGTTCTGGCTCTCCTTTAAAGGACTCGATTCCGTGGCTCCATCCTACTGCTCGTGTATGAGGAAGAGTTATTTTTTGTTTTTCTTCCTGTGGAAGCAAAGCTATATCCCTAGAAAATTTCAATAAATTTACCCTTTTTGAATGATAGTCAGGTATTTCTTCAATTTCCAATATCCCAAGCCCATCTTCACCATATGCTTCTTCTATAAAATTGTTTAAATTAGAGCTTTGTAATAGATTCTGATAGCTGATAGAAACAGGCTTAAAAGTGCTCATCCATCTTATAATTGTCTTGGATATTTTCATCAGAATATTTTATTTCCATATATTATTTATCAGTCTATTATAAATACTAATAATTATTTAACTAGGCTTATAGTAAGCATTATATCATTATAAATATCTATATCAATATAACATTAAAAATAATAAAATACTCAGAAAGTCTTGATAAAAAAATATTTTTTGATTTAAAATGGTTTAAAAATTTCTTTACCAATATGATATTATCATAATATCAAAAATTTTTCATAATGCTAAAGATTAACTAATTTAAAAGCAAGATTCCACCATATTTGGGGAAATTTGAATCTTCGATACTATATTTATATAAAATGGGTACGAAATGTTCATGCTTAAAAGAAGAGTCTAATGAAGCTCAGCAGGTAACTCTTGAAAGCGGACCTCGTGAGCGAGACAAAAAGCTTAACTCCTCCAATAAATCCCAAGACATTTCTCTAATTAAATCCAAATTTCCTTCAAAAATCGATATAGGCGACCTCATCAAACTTCAAAGTTTCCTCCGAGGCTACATTGACAGAAAAAACCACAAAACTGTTTACACCACCCTCCAAATTGAAATAAAGCGCCCAGAAACCAAACCTCAGCAACAAGAAGCCCAGCCCCAGCAAAAGACTTTTAATCGTCTCACTTCTTATAATAATTCTGAGCCTGATACCCCTATCATAAGAACCGAACTAAAGCAGCTCCCAGAATCCCTCGTCCCAGATTACTCTACAATAGCGACCCGTCAAGTGGAAAACATTTTAGGCCCATTTACCACTACAAACCTTTCTTCTGACTCTACCACAAAAATAAAGCGAGGTCCTTGTGAAATAGAAAATTCCTCAATCTATACTGGCGAATGGAATACTAATAACCAGCGCCATGGGTACGGAATTCAAATTTGGAGTGACGGCAGTAAATATGAAGGATACTGAAAAAATGATAAAGCCAATGGAAAAGGACGGCTTATTCATGCTGATGGGGACGTTTATGACGGAGAATGAAAAGAGGATAAAGCTCATGGCTTTGGGATATATATTCATTCTGATGGAGCCAGATATGAAGGAATGTGGGCTGAAGACAAACAATGTGGCCAAGGCAAAGAAACATGGCCTGATGGCGCTGTTTATATAGGAGACTATTCAGATGGCAAAAAACATGGAAAAGGGAAATTCGAATGGGCAGATGGAAGCAAGTATGAAGGAGATTTTAATGAAAATAATATAGAAGGGATAGGCACTCATACGTGGAATGATAAAAGAATGTATCATGGGGAGTGGAAAAACAATAAAATGAATGGAAAAGGCATTTTTACATGAAGTGACGGCAGGAAGTATGAAGGGGAATATGTAGATGATAAGAAAGAAGGCTTTGGAGTATTTATATGACCTGATGGCAGGAAGTATGAAGGACAGTGGTTTAATGGGAAACAGCATGGGAGAGGTCTTTATTATGCGGCAAATGGAAATAGAAGAGAAGGGGAGTGGAAAGAAGGGAAAAGGACTAAGTGGAGTAATGATAATGATAGTTAAAATAAATTGCATTAAAAAGTTAAGCTTAATAGCAAAATTGAGCAGAAAATAAGGAGATAAGAGAAATCAGAGACGTCAAGAGATTTCATAAGAGTAAATGTGACATTTAGCATATTTGCTGAGAGGTCAGGATATCTTTGGATTGTATTAGCAGCTGAAAAGTAGATTTGGTAAACCCCACTTCTAAGGTTGGAAAGAGTGATACTTGCTCCAGATGATGAACAGATAAATGAAGAATTTGTTAAGCATGCCTCATTTTTTGCGTTAAGTCCTTTATAAACTTGCCAAGATGATGGTTTCGTAGTGCTACTGGAGACTAAACAATAATAAGCATTAGACATTTCTTTAGTTTTTACCTGGCTTATAGTAATGCTTGAACTGTTCATATGTGTTATGATTGGTTTTCCTGTGAATTCTGGAAGATTTCCAATCAATTCCATAGCATAAAACCCATAGCTGGTATCTAAAGTAGGAAAAGAGCTTAACAAAGTGTTTTCTTGACCTTTAAAAGAATTAGCGTACACTAACGGGGAATTTTCATAGTAAACTTCTGGGTAGGGGAAAATTAAAATATCAGTTACAATATAAGAATCCAATGAGCGGCCCCCTGAGCTTGTGGTGGAAACAGGGAAATCAGCTTCAGAGCTAGCTTTATTGTTGTAGGAATATGAGGCTGGGGTATAGTCAGTCCTATAATCTAATAGCTTTTGAGGGATTTTCAAAATTGTGCTGATTTCTTGAAGCAAAGTGTCCTTTTCTGACTGTGAAAGAGCCCCAACCCCAAACTTCAACGAAAACTGTGCAATATTATACCTTGGACTGCTCGTAAAATTTATCATTCTAATAGAACCTGCATTATTCCCACCAAGATCCTCATAATAAATAAACAAGCTATATGGAGTTTGTGCAGTAAGCCCATTCGTATTTCAATTGTAGCTATATTTATTTGTCTCATTTATATACGTATAATAAGTTCCATATATAGGTGGTTCATAGTAATAGCTAGCATTTCCATATTTAATCTGATTAAAGCTTGGCGTAACTGTCCCTTGTAGTGCGACCATCCAATAAATCACAACAGGCTCACTAAAACTTGCTGTAAAATTCGCTGAATTCATATCAATATGATAAATCGAGCTATCATATAGCACTGGTGCAGTATTGTCAACAGGCCCTACTATAAAATTTAATAAATCATTTGATAGTATATAAGTATTTTTATTTGCCCCTGAAATATATACAAAAATTGACCCTTGGTCTCCTTCAGAATTTTCGTTAATAGTGATTTGGAAGGTTTTTTGTGTGTCGTTGACTGAAAAATCGAGAATTTTAGGCAAAATTGTGATGTTTGTAGGGGAGGTACCAAGCTGGATTAAGTGGATTTCAAGGCTGGAGCTAGGAGGTTGGCTGAGAATGATGCTTAATGGTAAAGTAGTACCTCCTTGTGGAATTATTCCTATTGAATCTATTTGAATGGTCTCAGAATTTGTAGAGGTTACTGTGAAATAGCTTTTTCTTATAGGAGAATAGGTAGATTTTGCAAGATTTCCTGATATTGTCCATCCAATTATATAACCTCCAGCTGATAAGTTCGGAGAGCAAGAAATTCTGAACGGTTTTTCAGCCTCTCCTAGTACAAAATGTATAGGATCTGGGCTTAATTTAATTAAACTTGTAAAGTTCCCTGATATAAACACTTCTGCAGGCGCCCCATTTTCTATGCTTGCATACATTATATCTGTAGCAGTGCCTGCCCCTACAGTCCATCCCAGCCCATAATTAATTTTTATTTCATAATTCCCTTCTTCATACGACAAAGAATGCACCCTATTTAAATTTGGCATTGTCCTGGCTATAACTTTATCAATCCCACTATTATAAATTGCTAAAGAAATATATGGGGTAATTCCTATATTTTCAGGATTTTCTATATTTTTTGCACCAATCGTAAATGATTTTTTTTGGGAGTTGTCAATAGAATTGTCATAGGCTGCTACAGATAAACGGTTGTTTAAGTATGTGCAGGAGGCTTGAGAATTCATAGAGGAATTGCAAGTAAGCTGAGAAGTGGCGTTATTTATGTCGTAATCTATAGGAAAATCAATAAAAATTAGATCTGATGGAGAGCCTACTTGGTTTATAGTGGTGGATATGTTAAAATTTAGTGAGGAATAGTAGCGAGTATATAAAGAGTCTGAAGAAAGAGAAGAAATATACATATTTGTAGGAGAATCTGATATATAAGCGCCTAGGTTTAGAGTGCCGAAGTCTAGAATTTTTAGACCGCATTTTGTGTAAGCTTTAAATAAACCAATAATATTTTGAATATTTGGGTTGGTTATATATGTTACGTTTAAAATAAATGCTACTGGTGAGTTATCTTTAGTTCCTTGGATAGTCAAGGTTTTTTTATTAACTCAGCAGCTTATAAGTCCTAGCTTATCACTTGTGCATTTAAGATTATTTCCTAAATTTCTTGGAAAACTATCAGGGAATTCTATATTTAAAGTGCAATTTTTATACCAAATATTTTTTGTAGTAATTCCAAAGCTATAAAGAGCAGGCTCAGCAGCTGTTTTTGGAGAAAAATAAATAGAATTTATAGCAAGACTAGTCATTTCAGAGTCTGTGGTAGTTTGTCTATTAGAAACACTATCAGGACTTTCCATATAAATGACACCAGAATAGGAAACTGATACATAAATTGCATCAGAAGTAAGCCCAGCTGCAAAGCTATTGATATTATATATAGTGATATTTAATGGGATATTTTCTGCCAATAGAGCTTCATCTGTAGTAATAGTTATGATTGATGACGAAGTTTTGACACAAGAAGCAAATGTGGTTAAAGCGCCTAAAAGTGTGCAAATTGGGTTTGTAGGGAGGGATGGGAAATTTGATGATGGAAAAGTTATATCAAGCTTGCTGCCAACAGGGGTAGATCGAGGTAAAATTATTGATATTAAATAGCTGCTGATGGTGTTACCATTAGATGGGTCTCCATAAAAATCAAGATGCTGAATAGTCTGGATAGGGTTTTGTTGGGTAATTAAAATACCTGTAACTTCTTGGTTAGTGTCTATTAAATATCCATCACTTGAATATGTAGATATAGTAAAATAATCAGTAAGTCCAGAAGTCAATGGATTCAAAATATGATTAATTTTTACATAAATAGAATTCCCACCTTCATAGTCCTGAAAATTTGAAATTGTTACAGTTGTTGAGCTGACTGCATAATTAAATCCGCCTGTATCTGCCAAAAGACTACCATAAATACTAAATTCTAATGATGGAGATGTAAGCAGCACATACTGATTTCTTGGAAAAGTCAAAACTACTGTTGAGCCAGCTGCTAAATCATGTTCTGGAGTAAATAGCCAGGTATAAGAAGTATCAATATTGCTGGCTGAATAAGAATCTGGGGTTACAGCTACTGAAATTTTTCCTGGGTCAAGCTCAGAAAAATCTGAATAATTAATATATTCTAATTCTTTATTAGAATGGATCGTCACTGTTTTAATTCCTGATAAAAGAATTTTTTTTCCAGGGTTTTGCAGACCACTTATACTAAAAGTATAATCAGTTTGTGAAGAAAGCGCCATTGTAAATCCTTGGACAACAATTCAGTTGTTGACAGAATATGAGTAGCAAGGCTGAGCTGTATTAATATTGATATAGCATAAAATTCCTGTGCCAGTTAATACAAGCTGAGAAGGTAATTTTATTATCATAGTATCTCCTACTGCTACAGAATTTTCAAGCCACATAGGGAAGCTTAGCTGTGTCATCTCTCCTATTGTAATAGGATTCAAAGTCGCCATATTAGTTCCATCCCCTCCTTCAGAAATTGGCCCTTTCCCATTGAGTGGGGGTATATTTGGATCATTTGAATAGTAAAACGTTGGCGTCACAAATAAATCTGAATTTAATATTTTTTGCAATTTTTGGGTTATTGAATAAGAATTTATAGTAATTTTTGCTGTAATTTGATCAGTCGCAATATTTGTGATCCCTGCGATATGAATCCTTATGCTTGTTCCTGCAGCAATTTCGTTAAAATTTGTAATTCTTATCTTTGCGTAATCTGTAGTGCCTGCACCAGAAGCCAAAGTAAGGGTACAAGTAATTTCAGTCCCTGTAGCAGGAGAAATCCCTGATAAACTTTTACACGGCATTAAGCTTCCTGTAGATAATCCAGTTCCTAAGTCAGCTGACCATAAGATATTACCAGAATCTAGCATAGGAAATTGCAGCTCAATAGCGCCCCAAGTGGTCATAAGTGATGAAGGAACTACACTTTTTGGTATTTTTATAGACGGAACAAAAGAAAAATCATAAACTGTCTGCTTATTTATATCAAGAGAAAATAGTGATAATGAAATCGAGCTCATTGTAGGTGAGGAAATTGTATCTGGATATAAATAATCATAGAGATCTGATGAAGAGCTCTTTAAAATTGTTTCTATGTAATAAGTCCCAGGAGTTGTAGGCTTAGAAATCCCTGATGAAGAAGTGATTTCTAGCCTACTATTTGATCCAGTAGGAATTGACAAAGAATTTGGAATTGATATAAGCAAGCTGTTACTTGCTGGGGTAAAAGTAGATGTCTGAAGAGACCCACCCCCAGGCGTAAAATTTATAGTCACAGCCCCTCCTATTGTATAATCATCTGGAAAAATAATTTTAAAAGAGTGATTATTTGTAGGCGAAATCGCAGTGGTCGGCTTAAAAGTTATCCTAAACCCATTTTTCCCTGCTCCATCAGTAAACCACATAATTTCCCAATAAGTAGCAGGACTAATCCCATCAAGAGAAATACTTGAAGCAGTTATTATGTCAATTAAAACAGTCATAGCACTTGTAGTGTACGTAGAAATTGTAAAAGTTCCTATTGAAGTTGAAGAAACTGGGGTCTGTGCACGTGCTTGTAACGAAAAAGTCCCTTGAGGAAAAGCGCTGAAATTGGTAATTTTTAAAGAATTTGAGGATATTGTACAGGTTACTTGTTGAGATTCTAATGCCCCTGTATTAGTTAGTCCAGATAATACTTGACAAGTATCAGTAACTAAAGCTAAAGCAGAAGGAAAAGAAATAGAAATGACTCCACCTGATGGGATGTTATTAGTAGTTATAGCTTGAATAGTAAAAATATAAGAATTAACATATGTAGCTGTAGAATAAGCGATATTTTCATAAGGTTTAGCACATAGAGGATTCCCATTATCAGGACAAATTTTAGAAGTTATCAGTCCTGCTGTTAAAACTGGCCCAGAAATAGCTCCAGAAGTTGCAATTAAAGAATTCACATCACTGTCTAAAATATCAATTAAAAAACTCCCTACAGCTCCTGATACTGATGGATTTTGTACAGAAGTAAATGAAATACTGACGCTCCCATTAATATCACTGATTAAATTTTGTATTGTTACTAGGCTAGTTCCAGATAAATAGCATTCAACATTTTCTAAGCTGGAAGTACAAGGAACGTAGCTTAATAAAGTTAAGGAGCTAGGAAAGTAAATATTTATTCGGCTATATGAAGGGATTTTTAAGCCAGCTGAAAAATAAATTACATAAGTGCCCGAACTTCCAGCTGCACAGCCTGATGTACAAGATACAGAACTTGACAAAAAATAAGGCGCCTGGCTATCAATTCCAATATATCCAAAAATGTCATTATAGTCTAAAAGGTTGTTGTTTATATAAGTTTCTAGCTTAAAATACCCTGTTGATCCTTGATTAGAAGGGTTTCTTACTGATTTTAATGTGATTGTATTGGTGTTATCAGATGGGGTATTAGAAAGCTCGCCAATTGTAATTATTGCAGTGGTTTGAGAAATTGTGCAGTATAAAGAATTTTTTGAACTGTCTGAGGCTTGACAATTTGTGATACCAAGGCCAGAAGGGTAAGCATAAATAGGAAAAGTTATTTTTAAGGTTGAACTTGGGGGTAAGGCAGTTTCTATTTGAAAAGAAAAAGTGTAGTCTGCATAGGAGTAAGCATTATTATATGATAATTGAATAGGGTTAGGCGTTTTTGGAGTGATTAAGCCTGCATTTGTAAATAAAAGTAGAAAAAGAAAAATCAATCAGATTAACCTTTTCATTTTAAAATCTAATGAGAATATGATCATGTTTCAATTTTATATTTATTAAATACACAAAATTTAGTTCATTGGTCCTATCGAATTTTATTATTAATCCAATAAATAAAAAGAAAATTTAAGCAAACAAAGAGAATTATGCTTATGCATAATGTGAATAATCTTTAATTATGTGCTAAATAAACTCTCTTAATTGCAATTTACTCACTAGTCTTCTCTTAGTCATCATTTAAATTAATATTAATTTTTAAATAAAAAAAGACCTATTAATTATTATAATAAAATTATGAAGCAGTAATTCATATTCAGGCAAAAAATTAAGCTTATCATAATAGGAAGTTCACAATCTGGAAAAACCTCATTTTTAAAGAGATTTTCAGACAATTCATTTACTGAATCTTATAGTTCCACAATAGGAGCTTATTGTGTATATTTTATATAGACAAAGAAAAATGTGGTAAAATCTGAAACCGCAAACTTAGAATTAAATATATGAGATTCTGGAAGCGATTTTATCTGGAAAAGATATAGCTTGGCTTATATTAAATTTCCACTAGGAATTTTTATTGTTTTTAGTGTGGCTGATAGAATTTCTTTTCAAAATGCTAAGTCATATTGAAATTATATTGAAAATTCAGGAATAAAAAGTCATGCTGCAATTTTGGTAGGCAGCAAGTGTGACTTAGAAAATGAAAGACGAGTTTCATATGAAGACGGAAAACAATTCGCTGATGAATGTGGGATTTTTTATATAGAGATTTCTGCTAAAACTGGGTATAATGTAAATTTGGCTACTCAATTGCTGTATGAAGGAATTTATGAATTTTTACTTTAAGATGGGAAAAAGAATTTTTAAATTTAGGCAAATTATAATTTAACAAAATCAGTAATTCTATTTATTCTTATGGAAATGATCTCAGACTTCTCCATTTTTCTTCATTTTATTCAAAATTTTGTTCCTCCTTTCGAAAATGCTTGATTCGAAAGATAAACTGGAAAATAAAATAATAAATAGCTAATTTTGGTATTTATAATAAAATATTAATTAGTTATTTTGAAAAAAATCACTAATTAAATCTTAAGAGAAAGAATTAGTTTTCACCAAAATTTCCAACTATTTTTCACCAAAAATCAAATATTTCTATTTATGTCATTGTGAAATCAACTTTCCTTCAAAAACACTAAAAATTAAATTAGCCTTTTTCCTCAGAGTCTAAATCTTCACTTTATATAAATTTTTTCTCTAACAGTGAAATTAAATGCTTCTTCTCTTATTTGAAGCAAATTTTTCAAAATGGTACTAAACAATTTCCATGGAAACAGACTTTGACACAAATAAAGACGGCTTTCAAAATACATTACAAGAAGGTGATGATTTCTGAGCAATGTTTCGACCGAAGGTAGAAGGGAGGTCTCTGCTTTATCGATTTGAATGAGATGGAATTATCGTTTATGATTCTCGAGCCCGTATTTCTGATCAAGAGGCCGAAACTCATGATCATAACTTGTCACCTCCCCGAATGATTTCTTCATTTATTCAAAAAGAAATACAGACAGCAAAAGAATACGGTATTTGCTAATCAGACCGATTACAGTATCTGAATATGAAGAATTATACCCCTTATAGGCAGTGGCCTGTTGAATACACTTTGGTGATTCCAACAGAATGCACACTTAGATTTAACTCGAAATTCGAATCTGGGAATTTAAGGAAAGCTATAAAAGTAAGTGAAGATGAATATAATTTATTATTGGATTATGATGTTGAAACTCAAGGATATACTCAATGGTTTTATTTCTCTGTAGAAAACTACAAAGCCAACCATAAAGTGAGGTTTAACATCATAAACCTCATGAAATACGACTCCCTCTACAACAATGGAATGAAACCTCTTATATACTCCTTAAAAGAAGAAAGTTCTACAGGGATAAATTGATACAGAGATGGGACTTGCATAAGCTATTTTCAAAATAATATTCCAAGGACCCACAACTTGCCCGACTCAAAAGTCCCGAATTACTATTACACGCTAACTTTTACATATACTTTTAAGCACTCAGACGATTTAGTATACTTCGCTCATTGTTTTCCTTATACTTATACAGATTTAATGAAATATTTAAAAGACTATACAGATGATGCAAGATTTTTGCACATTTTAAGGGTTGATACTCTATGTAAAACTTTAGCAGGGAACCCATGCCCTGTTTTAACGATTACTGAAAATGTAGGAAGTTATACCCCTTGGATCGAGGAATTATCAAAATTGCAGAAAAGCACAGCAGGAAGAAAAATGATGAGACAACGGGAATTAAGAGTTGAGTCAAAATTGAGGATTCTTGAGCAAGTAAAACATATAAAAATTGTTGAAGGTTAGTTTTAATTTAGATAGAGAAGGAACATTGCAGGAAAAAAGGAGTCATATTAACTGCAAGAGTTCATCCAGGCGAAACAAATTCCTCCTACATGATGAAAGGAGCTATTGATTTTTTACTAAGTGACAACAAAGAAGCTAAAACACTAAGAAGCAAATTTATATTTAAAATAATCCCTATGCTAAACCCTGATGGTGTAATATACGGAAACTATCGCTGTGGGCTTTTAGGCGTCGACCTTAACCGAAGGTGAAAAAAACCTAACAAGTATTTGCACCCAACAGTTTTTTATACAAAGAAACTAGCCCAAGTTTTTAGCGAAGAGCATGAAGTTATCATGTATTGTGATATGCATGGACATTCTATGAAGAAAAATGTATTTATGTATGCTTGCAAGTCCAGAGGAGGCTATGATGATGCCAAAACCAATGTTTTTATTCGTCTGTTTCCATATCTCTTATCTAAACGAAATCCGATTTTTTCTTATAGAGATTCACATTTTCGGCTAGAAAAATGTAAAGAAAGCACTGCAAGGATCGTGATTTATAAAGAATGCGGGATTTTAAACAGTTTTACATTGGAGGCTTCATTTTATGGACCAAGCAGTTCTAATGCTCTTGATAGGTCTAGCCCAGATATTCTGGATAGTCCTAGTGATTCTCATATGGGGATTTTTCATTTAGAAAGCTTAGGAAGAGATCTGTGTAAACAATTATCAATTTTTTTAAGTCCAGTCGCGTTTAGAAAAAAAATAGATGAAGTTGGGAGGTCAATGGGATGCTCTTATATGAGCAGAAGATCAAGGCCTCTTATTTCTTCTCCATCAAAAAGTGCTAAATTACCTGAAGAGAGTGAAGAATTTGCCCAATCAACTGTGGATTTAATAGAAAAAGGAATAATCGACCATTTACATGTAATTAAAGAAGAGGACGAAATAGAAGAATTCGATATTGGGGAAGTCATAAAAGAAGTCGATGAAGATTTATTAGAACCTTTAACAATCCAATGCGAAACTGATCTAAGTGACACTGAAACAGATTCCAGTGCTTCTGACAATGACGATAAGAGAATCGAATATTTAATTAAGCGCAAAAAAGTCAAAAAACCTAAAACTGAAGAAAATAAGTCAAAAGAGCCTGAAAACCCTTTCAAAATTGCAGGCTCAGAAATCAAAGTCCGTCCACCTTCTGCACAACTAAAAAGGTGCTCTTTATCACCTAATGGCAAGTTAAAAAAAGAGCACCGGCACCAACGCTACAGCACCAAATCATCCCATTCTACCTTAACCCGTAAAGGTTCTTTACATTTAGCAAGCTTTTTAAGGGCACCTTTAGCCCCAGACCAAATAAGCATAATATCTCCTTATAAGCTCGAAGATTCCAATAGTGAGCTGCAAACTGAAATGAAGCCAAATCCAATAGCAAGGGTGACACAAGCATCAGGAGGCTTCAGGAAATTGACAATTACCAAAGACAGAGACCCCAGGATCCCAAAAGATAGAGGATTTATTATTACAGCATTAGGAGAAAGCCCAAATAAAGAAGTCAATGGAAAAGTTATATATAAAAGTATTATTGAAAAAACGAGAGAACAGACCAGCTTATTAATGAAATCTAATAAATCTAGACGAAATCGCCGCCAGACCAGCTCAACAGACCAAAGCAGCCTGGTTTTTGAAGTTTCAAATAGGCATTATGACCCTAAAAATTTAGCTTATAATATAATTCATTAATTATCCTTGGAGTTCTTCAAATTTTTTTTGGTAAAATTTAATATTGTCAGCAAGATTATTCAAACAGTGGTCAATCCTAGGGTTCAATCACAAATTTAAGCATTCCCATAGTGGTTTTACTATAATAGTTAAAAATCCTATCTCATTTTTATAATAAAGCTTCGGCTCATCTAGCCCTTTCATAAACTCAGTCGCTGGTAGGTCAAGCTTTATTTCTTCTTCATATTGTCGAGAAAATTCTTCACATACCAAATGTGACCATTTTGAGAATAATGATAATTCCTTGGCTGGGTGAGCTAAATCTGCGGAATGTATAAGAAAAGCAGCTAGTTTTTCACAGTCATCTTCTATAGTCCCTAATGGGTGTTCATATGCATCTTTCATGCGGGTATTCATATAAGAAATCATCCCAAAATGCCGTGCCATATCAGTGCCTAAAATACACTCAATTATAAGTTTTCTTACGATTTTTTGTAAATCTTGTGGGACATTTTCAAGGATATTTGACGAAGGGTTTTGCAATATTTGGAAAGTCCTTGCTGAGTGGTGGTTTTCTAAGACAGATTTATCGTTATAAAGGATTGATAAGGAGCTTGATTGATTTATTTCGAATGAGTTATTATGACCAGTATGCCCAATATCATGGCATAAAGAAGCAATTAAATGAGATAAAATTTCATGAGCATTAAAAACTTCTCCAGCATTTGTACTCACAAGGAGAACATAAGTAGAATGCATTACTGAAAACCCATGGTAAAAATTATGAAACGGGTTCCTGTACGTTTGGTACCCTTCTTTTACTTTTTCACTAAAATCACGCAGCTTTGCTGAAGAAATTCCAAACTGCAGCAATAAATCAAAGTCCTGAAGCATATTTTTTATATAAGTAAAGTGGTCATCAATTTCAAAGGCATTTAAGTTCCAGTTTCTTAAATTTTCTAGTTCAATCCCTCCATTTTGGTCAATTCTTTCGCCTGAAAGGATTTTTGGAGTTTGGTAAGTTTTGGCTTCTTCTATAGTATTGCATTCTATGTATTCTTTTAACCTGGAATGGAGCTCATTTTCCATATGATTTAGCTCACTTGGGATTTTTAGCTCAGCGTGGTTTAAATTTCCATGCTTTAAGGTGTGGATGATGTCTTTTAATTGTATATGCATATCTGTAGCAGAATCAATTTCTGTAGCTATGCATGACAGCTTATTAATACATTTTTGTAGTGAGGTTTCTGTCATAATTGGATTTGCGAGGGCTAAAAACTGGCTTTGCATTGACTTAAATTTTGCATTTAATTCTTCAATAGCTGATGCATCCTCCAGCACAATGATTACTCCAGCTGCTTCTTTTGTAGACAAATTTCTAAGTGCAGCCAATGAATAATTAAAAATATTTGACTTATTTTCTCCAAAGCTAAGCCCTCCAACAGCAGGCATAGTCCTGCTTCTAATTCTAGGCATCACAGAAATTCTTTTTGAGTTTCTCCTAATTCTTTTATAAGGATTATTAAAAATTGTAGTAATGTCAATAACAAGTTCTCGATTACATTTTAGTCATTGCGAATAATGCATTGAGGTAGCTGTTACTTCGCTTACTCCTATGATATCTTCAAATGATTTATTATAATAGCTTAAAAACCCTTGACTGTTCAAAACTAGAATATAATTCCCGATACTATTCAAAATATTCAATAAATCAGTTCTTTCCTCAATCGCTTTTTGGAAAGCGGATCAGCTCTGCAGCTGCGTTGACACTATTTTGCAGAATAATTCCAATGTATCCTCATCATTTTTATCAAAAGTTCCTTTATTTTTATTTATCATCTGCAAAGCAGCAATCACATCTCCCTGCAGCGAAAAAATAGGCATGCATAGCATAGAAGTTGTCCTATACCCAGTAAGTTCATCAATTTCTTTATTAAACCTAGAATCCTCATATACATCTTTAATATTTTCTGTTTGGCCTGTCTGCGCTACATTTCCTATAATCCCTTTTCCTAATGGAAATGTAATATCCACTGGAATTTCCTGTTCAATTCCTTGGGCTTTTACTATTAAATTTTTTCCTTCTTTTAAAAATAAAGTAGCTCTGTCACAGTCCAAGAGCTTTTGGGCAGCACAGCGGATAGTAGATAATAAGGAGTGGTTATTGAGGTTAGAAATGTGGCTGTTAATAAGTTGCCTTAAGTTTAGCATTGTTTCAGGGTTTTCGTCTATTAGAACTCTAAGCATGACTTTGGAGATTTCTTTTATGATGATTTCGTCTTCTTTTGTATAGGTGGAATAGTAAGCTAAAGTTTCGTGTTTTTTGTTCCACATTTCGAGGACGATAGATTTATCAGACTTAGAGTAGGGGAAATAAATAGTATTTTCTCTATTTTCATATTTAGATAAAGATAATGGTCTGTCTTTTTTAATGATTTTTAAGTATTTTTCTTTATCAGATTCATGCAAATAATGAGAAATCATTCCTCTTGAATTATAAACCGTAAATTCTCCTCCAGAAACAAAAATTCCTCTTGAGTCTTCAGAATTTGTCAATGAGCACATAATTTCTAATATAGACTGTAGCAAAATCCCGACTTCAGTCACATCAGTCAATTTTTCAATAATATTTTTAGCTAAAATTTGCTTATATTGAGCATGATTTCCTACTGTAAAGATTTGCTTGCATCATTGGAGCAGCATTTTATGTTTTCTGCTTTCCTTTAATATATTTTGTCAGCTTTCTATATTTATGTCCTTAGTCTGCAAAATTTCTCTTGGAATTAATGATAAAAACCTCGCTAAAGTGACTGTTTCTGGAGGGAAATTGTCAGGGGAATTTACGAAACATAAGACACCATCTACATTGTTACAGAAATTATAAATAGGGACACATAATATGCTTTCTACATTTTCATTAATCCCAAGACTATCTACATGTCCATCAAACTGCAAAGCTTTATACGCTTCATTCCTATACAAAATTAATTTCCCATTCTGTATACAATAATTTATTAATCCTGAAGGCTTAACCAGTGTTTCTGAAGGTAAGCTAAACAAATGCTCTTCAGTAAGATCTTTTAGCAATAACGACGCAGCCCTACACTCCACAACTTTCATTAGATTATTAGCAAAAGTATGGAGTGGCCTCTCGTCATTGTCAATAATTTGCCGAAAATCAGTGATTTTTTCAAGCTGTTCAGGAGAAAGTGTGCCTATGTGGAATAATAAATCAATGATAATATTATTTTTTCATAAAGTCGCTATATCTTGAGATTCATAAGAACTGCGCCTTCTGATGATTTCGTCTCCTCGTACTTTTTCAGAATGCATTCGTTTTAGATAGGCTGTAGGACTTTCATGCTCAATTTCTATATTTTGATGGACAAGTTTTAAAGTGTGCACGTGGATTTCTTCTAATGTTCGGGTTATATTGGAAAGAAAGGAGTTTATATGGTCGGTTTCTTCATAGTCAAATATATGTGAAGATCGTGATATTATGGCCACGCCAATTATTTTGGAGCATAAAATCTTGCTTATAAGTGGGATTCCTAATACAAATTTTCCTGAATAATGGTGATGGTCAGAAATCAAAATATCATCATCTGGAAGAGTTATTATTTTTTTTGATTCATATACAAGCCCAGCTAAATTTTCTTTATTTATAGGTAATGTAAATCCTTCATCTTTGTCACTTTTTTGGGTCCAAAATAGTTCCCTCGATGTATCTACTATATATATAACTATAGCGTCATAAGAAATAATTCTTTTTAAGCTTTTTTGTGTCTGTTCAAATAAATTTGCATAATCATAAAATATATCAAAATTAGTATAAAACGAATAAAGAGACATAACCAGCTTATTCAGTTCCATTTCTTGGGCTAATTGGGAGTTATTTTTTTCTTTTTCTCATATTAAGGCCCATTTTCCGTGTGAGATTTTTCCTAATGCGCTAATTAAAAACCTAGCAATTTTTTCATCAAGATTAGTAAATTTATCTTGCCTGAAAAATTCAATGACGCCTAAAACATAGTCATTTTTATTTATAATAGGACATGATAGTAAACTCCTAAATAATTTTGGTTTGTCCTCTTCTCATAATGGCTCACTGGGTAGATCCTGTATATTTACCATCTTTTTCGTCGTAAATGCAGAATAAAAGCTGGTTTGTGTTTTAAAGCTGTTCACATCCTGGGAAAAATTTTCAAAACCTTGCATAAATCTCATTTTTAAATCATTGTTAATATTAATATGTAGGATTACACCCTGAGCTTGCATGCAGTCTTTGATCAATGTGACCATGCTCTCATTGACAATTTTATCTTTTTTTATTAACTCTCGGCATCTTTTCACTAATTTCATTCTTTTGAAAATCTGGGTTGATACTTCATTTATGCTAATTAATTCTTCTCTTAGTGAAGCTGAAATATTTAATTTTCTATGAATTTCTGAAAAATGACTCTGGGTACCTATTATCTGTGTCATCACAATTCCAATTGATTGTACAATGTGCACATCATTCATAGTGAAGTAGCTTAAAGCTTTATTTTGGTCAAGTTTATCAAAAAGCATTATAACACCTTTCACTTCATGTGACCCGCTTGTAAAAGGTACTGCACATAGCGATGTAGGATCTATTAATACGTTATCAATAATAGAAAAAGGCAAAATTTTTTCTGTAAATGTTGAGTAAAAAGTGGATGTGTGTGGGTTATTAATTATCTGGCTAAGGTTATGTTCTGCAACAAAACCTGGGAGAGAGCTTGGATTTATTTCTAAAAAACCATGTATTTGTTTGTTTCCTAATACTTGCAATTTGTCATTTTGTTTTATCAAAATTTCTACTCAAGAAGCACCAGTTAGATTTTTGCATAGGTTTATTATCTTTTTTTCAATTTCAAGAAAAGATTTATGGTGCTCTGTGAATAATTCATTTAATTGACTGATTATTGCAAGCACAATTTCACCAGCACCTGCAGTTATGAGTGTGCTTTTATGGTTTTTATCAGGAGGCGGCATGACTCTGATGTCATTTGAATGAGCCAAAGGGTTTAAAGTTTCTGTCATATTATATTATTAGACAAGATTATAACTACTAGATTATTGCGAAATTTTTGAATTTATGGTCTCACTAAAGCGGTGGATTTAAAAGTATCTGGCTATGGATATATAAATTTAATTAAATAATCAATAGAATTAAAACATAAACTCTGTTTAATAGGATTTATTACCTAAGACTAGGAAAAAAAGATATAATTCAATTTTAATACATATGAGATAAAAAAAAATTGAAAAGAAAATAATTAATTAAAAATTTTAATAAAATAGTTTATGAAATAATTATTTATTTATTCTAGTAATAAGCTTGGCGAGAATTCATAAAAATTCAAAATTCAAACAAAAATGTAAATGTTTGTTAATTATTTATCTCACCTTGATGATTCAGTTGAACTCAATAAACACAGAAATATTCAATCTAGCAGAATTCCTTTGAAAGTTATCAAAGAGCATTTACGACAGCCATTTAGGTACAGCTTATCAATATCTCCTCATAACGCTACATGCAGACTTCCACAAATATCAAGTCATAGACTGAAAATTTCAGTCGATATAGCTGACTTTTCAAATGATTTAAGCATAAATACTGAAAAAGAGAAAAAATTGCCTTCTATTACGCCTATATCAATGCATAGCAAGCATAAATCAAGAATTAAAATTTTTAAACAGCTTGATAATATAGAAAAAGAAGACGCTGAAAATGAAAGCCCTATTCATCAAAGACTTCGCCCTAGATTAATACAATAAAATTCTGTTAAAATTCTCTCCATTTTATAGCTAAATTATGAATTTCTCCTAAAAATTTTCCTGAAAATAATTTTTGTAAATTTTTATTAATTTTCATCATGAATACTTACAATTTCTTTTTCAAAGCTGCAGACACGATCTATAATTAATTTCGCTTCTTCTTCAAAAAAGTTATTATTCGCTAAACTTTCAGTTAAATTTTTTACAAATTCTTCAAAATCATTTGAAGAAACATTTAAGCCTTTATGGCTTCTTTTTAGTTTGTTTCGAAGTCCTATTTCATATCCTGGCTTAAGACAGCTGTAAAATCCTTTGTGAATTCTTTCCATTTCGTGATTGGTGCGGTTTTCAAAGTAAGGGCAAAGCGTTTCGCTTTGTTTGCATTTTTCATAGGATTCTTGAATAGATTTTTCTATTAGTTTTTCATGGCTGTTTAAAAAATTCACAAGCCCAGTGATAGTATTTGCATCTTTTCTACCTTCTTGGGCTGCTTTTAATTTTTTATCAAAACTTTTTGTAATTTCGTCAAGCTGTTTTGATGCTAAATCTATTCTTTTGTTTTCTAATCCTACTAAATATAAGTGTTTAAATCGTTCTCTGTGTTTTAAAGGTTTTATTGGCACTTCTTTATGGTTATCTATAAAGCTGGTAATAGGATTGTCTAATTTATGAGGCATAATTCCTATCATATTACAAGGAATTCTTCCTAAAGGGTCTGATTTTTTTTGTTCTAAGTAAGACTTTGTGGTTGATTCTTGGATTTCTTTAAGATGGATATTTCCAATAGGAGAATGATCCAGCTTCGAAGCTTGCTCTTCGAAAGAATGAGCCAAAATCTCTACATTTTTATCATAAATAACAGTATCATTTCCTATTTTCCTTTCAGGGATGATTAAATCATCAATTTTCGATACATTAATTTCATAGTCTCGAGCTAAAGGCCTTTTTATGTGGGTTTTTGACCTGATATTTTCAAGTTTCGGTAGAAATTTCGGCTTGAGCACACGCGAATGTTCATCACCAATAACCTTATACCCTTTACATGAAAGTAAAACCCATTTTTCATTAGAATCCTTAATAAAATCCACAAATAATTCTTGCAACTGATTATTTTTTCTCAAAAATAATTGATTTATAACTGCCACCAATGCATTAACTGCTTTAACCAGCTCAGGAATCGGCTGATGTGTAAAAATAATTTTTAATTTCGGCAATGCTGAAAATTTTACTATAAATTTTTCAATATCGGCATTTTCCTCAGCTGTGCTCCTCTGATTATTGCTACTTAAAAAGGATTCTTCATCTGGGTGGATTTCTTCAGTCATCAATGTTTCATAGCCTTGCTTGATCTGTAGAGATTCTGCCTCACAAGGCTCAGTCACCGTAACATGGGTTTTAAAAGGATTTTTTGGCTTTTTTAGTTTCTCTTTCAAAGACCTTTTTTGATGGAGTGGCTTGAATGGCATGGATATTGAAAAAGAGGTAGGTAAAATTTTGCTAGAAAAACTGTAAGAAATTGTCTGCTTTAGGTTATTCATAACTGGCTGGAAGCTGAGATTTCCTTTTCGTTCTAGCTTACCTAGAGAAATATTATTGGAAATACTACAAACCGCTTCAATTCGAGATCCTGCTCAATGGATTCGGATTTTTGAAGCTAAATTTGTGGTAGGAGGGATATATCTTTGTAGTCGGTGCATATAATGAGGACAATTTTCAAAGATTTCGCGAGCTTCAAATGCTGAGTAGCATAAGGTGATTTTATCATTCATAGCAATGTGAATGTATTTAGGGACTTTATATCGCGATTTTACTTCAATTTGTTCTACAGAGTCAAAAAATTTGTCAATTGCTTGGTCATTTATATAGGAAGCAATGTTTCCAAAGGAATTATTCCACAAAAATACTGGGCAGGATTGGGATGGGACATATAAAAGAGTTTCTGGGATTTTTATATTAATTCTTGATGACTGAGAACATTGTGAAAATAATGCATAAATATCTGGACCTTTGCGGCATGAATTTAAATAAATTTGAAGATTTTCAGCTTGTTGAAGAGTTTTTCGCTCATTGAGCTGGTTAGGTTTTTCGCTGGTGTTTTTCAAAATTAAGTCTAAAGGAGAGTTTGTGGATTTAATGAGGACGTTTTTTAATAATTCTATTTCTCTTCTGATCTCGACTGTTCTTGTAGAAATCTAGATATAAAATACATTTTCTTCGTCATCTGATTTACTCATTTTTAGATATTAATTATTCTAGGATTGTTTTTAATATTACGACAGATTTGTAACAATATAATCAAAGAATGAATAATGCCATTAATGATATGCTATAAAATTATAAGAAAAAATAAGAAGAAATAAGACTATATTTGGCTTTAACTCATATAATTTTGATTGAAAATTATTCCATTCAGGGATTTTTTTTACTATTTAATTTTGCGGATTTTAATAAAAATATTAATTTAATTTAAAGTCATTATTATTCATAATTAATAAAATTCTGAATCCTAAATGAGTGCATTTGATAAAGATTATTGCAAAAAATGAGTAGAAACTGCATAATTTTCGAAGTTATTAAAAATGTCTTTTAAATCCGTTTTACAATGAAATTGATATATATTTGCTTGCTTGCCTTTACTTTTGCTCAAGATTCAGACCAAATTACTATAGAGGAACCAACTACAATCACTTTAGATGAAAATTTTGATGGAGATGCAGTAAAAGTAGCTACAGACTCTGATTTTGATGACCAACCGACAAGAATTGATAATGGTTACTCAGATTCTCAAATATATACAGTCGAATATAAAGGACGACAGTATGAGATTTCTGTAGATGGGTCAATTAATTTATCGAAAACAACCCAAACTGCTTCTTTTTTACAAATTCCTACTGAATTGATAGAGACTAAAAATTTCATTAGAGACGATTTACCTACTGGGTTTGTGTATTTATTAGTCACTAGCTTTACAGAAGAATCTGGCTCTGGAAAGGTCACAGTTTATTTTAGAGGAAGCACTAGTGAGCCTTATGATATCGTTGTAGGCTTAAATAAACCAACAGGGATTTGTGCAGATGAAGATAATCAATTTTTATATGTTGCAGATTCAGGGAGTGGAAAAGTTTATCAATTTGAATATAAACAAACTTATAGTGGTTTGGAGCTAAAATCAGATAAGTTCGTAGTTGTTTATAATGGTGATGAACCTTATGAATGCTCAGTTGATGATTATGGAAATGTATATGTAGCTGATAAAGCTAAAAATGAAATTTATTTGCTTTATGCTTCTGATTTGTATTTAGGGACTTCTGATTCTGGCTATACAGCATTTTCGGGACTGTATTTAACTTCAGTGAGTTCACCAGCAGCATTAGAAATTAATGACAAATATATATATTGGGTTAACAGCGAAAATGGACAAAAATCAGGGACCCTTATAAAAGCAAATTTAGATGAAAAAACTGGCTCAACACAAATTATTGATTCAAATTACGATTCTGCTTGGGGAGTTACTGCTAACAGCTATGGAATTTATTATAGCACTGATAAAGAGGTGCTCGTTTATAGAGAAAACTCAAATGAACCACAATCTATGATGAGTGGGCTGAACCAAGCTCGAGGACTATGCATAGGAGAGAACGAACTATATGTAGTTGATAACGGGGATGGAAAAGTTTACCTTATTTACCAGTATGGAGAAGTCGATAAATATATCTCCACTTTTGCAATTCTTCAAGGAGCTTACAATATTTTTTGTGCAAATAATGCTGTGGGATTGGCTATGGGAATTTTGGCGCTGATATTCAATTAGAAAAATGATTAAGTTAATAATTTTATGCATACCATCTTTCAATTTTATATTTAAATAATTATTACATACTAAGTCTTAATTTAATAATAATTATGTCAAACCCATTTGGAAATTTCGCAAATCTAGCTCAATCTTCAAAGGCACCTTTAAATTTAAGCACATCTCAACCTAATACTTCTCCATTCTTCATGAACCCAAAGACTGAGTCTACCAGCAAGCCTATCACAAATCCTCCTCAAGAAAACTCATTCTTTATGAATCAAAAATCTTCCCTTCCTGACAATTCCAAGCCTTTATCAGCATTTTCAGCTCAAATTTCAACTGAACCTAAAAAAATAGACTTTGGACCTGCAACTGGTTATAAAGCGAAAATCATTGAAATGTTTACAAACTGAAAATCAAAATTTGATGCTCTTTATGCTGTTTTTAAGAAAAATTCTGAAAAATTATCCAAAAACGAAATAAATTTCTATGAAAACCAAGAAGAAATTATTGCAATGCAAGAATTGATACAAAAAATAGGGTCTGCAAGCCAAGGAATTAATGATAATTTAGATATGATTTTGGAAGAGCAGAATGAGATTAATGCTTCTCTTGATGAAATTGAAGAAGGATTAGATCAGATTTTAAGCAAATTTGAAGTGCATTCAAGTAAATCGGGGTCTGACGAGCGAAAGCTTATATATGCTAAAGCTAATATAGTTAACAAAAACTTAGAAGAGATTAAAAAAGTGCTAGATGAAGTAGATGGCTGCATGCATTATGAAAATCGAGATTCTGACGGTTCATTATGCGCTTTATTAGAAAGCATTAATACGATAGAAGCAAATTCATATTTTTTGGATTCAAATATAAATTCTATTGAAAATCAATACAAAATGAAAAAAGGTAAATAAATTTAATTGCGATTTTCTTTATACATTTTTATATTTATATATGCTTATTAAACAATTTTTCCCTAAACATATCAAATCAATTTTATTCAGAAGATTCACGACAGCAGATACTCCAATGAATTATTATGCAATTCTTAATATTCCAGAAAAATCCACAGAATTAGAAATTCGCCAAGCATATTTGAGATTAGTTAAAAAGCATCACCCTGATTGCCCTGCAGGCAATTCTGAAAAGTTCAAGCAAGTCAATGAAGCGTATAAAATCCTTAGTGATAAATCTCTTCGCTCTCTATATGACTCTGGAAATTTTTATCCAAAAGGACAAAAAACAAATTATCGAGACCCTTATAAAAATTCCAAAGACCAAAAAAACTTGCATGAAGAATGACTTAGACGAAAAGAAAAAAGATTTCAAAAATCTCAAGAAAGGCAAACTATTTATTATAATGGCAAAAGTCTCGATGAAATTTTTAAACAAGAAAAAGAAAGGCAAAAACAATATCAAATGCTTATAAGAGATCACAATAGCGAAGAAAAGCATACTTGGCTTAGCGATACTTTTGCTGTTATATATACGACTGTAGTTTTAGGCTTAATTTTTTACACAGTTTATCTTATAGTAAACAATTGAAGACAACGAAAAAAAATAGAAGAAAATTTGCATAGTATTAAAATGTGGAAATTACAAAAAGAAATTGAGAAACTCAAAGAAATTAATCAGTCTCAAAGCGAGCCTATTGATAAACCATCATAAATTTACATAAAATAAAAAATTGCTCTATAGTTTCGAGGGGGAATATCGATAAGACTAGCAAAAAAATTAAGAAATTAAAGGATAATATTAGAATAATATTAATAAAATTTAATTAATTTCATAAAATAATAAAACAATCCTTATATAAGATTAGATATCAATTCTAAACGCACCCTATTATTTATTATACGTAGTTACATAAATAAAAGGCGAATAAATAATATATATTTATCTCTGGATTGCTTAAATATATTTTAAAAAGCACGAAATGCGATTAATTTTCAAAATAAAAAAGTTAAAAAAATTTGAATTATAGAGAAAAATAAAAAGAGTTTAGAGCCGTTAACTTCTATTGTTTAAATATTGAATTATTTAATGCTATAGAATAGATTTAAATTAAAAAAAATTATTTAATTTTTATTGTCTCAATATTATTTTATTTTTTGAATTTTTTTTATATGCAATCCATAAGGATTAAAATATGAAATAAGGGGAAATCGAATTCAAGCAATTGCCTCTACAAAATCTTAGAAATTTATAATAATAGAAATTTACAGATTAATGTTCGAAAATATAATAAGAAGGATTATATAAAAAGATTCCTATAAATTATGAATAATTGTCTAGTACCATATCTGCAAGGCCAAGTTCTTCATTTTGTTCTTCAGTCCTAGGATAATCTGTAATTATTATTTGTGGGTCATTCTCTACAGGACTTGATACAAAGCTATTAGCTAATGGGTCATCTAAAATAAAAGTAAATGGTTCATTTACATGCTTGCAAAGCTTAAGTTTGTTCAAAAATACTGCCATCTTATTCGAGTCTTCAGGTGTATCGCTATCTCCCATTCCAAAACCTATATTTTTGCATAGTTCGCGATGGATTTTTACTAGAGCTCCTTCTAAAGTAGTAATTAATCCACCTAGAGTTCCTGGTTGCAAGGTTAGGCCAAGTTCAGGGATATCTAAGCTGCATGTCTCTGATTTGATTATATCTCTTTTCATGTCCTCTACAGACTGCACTCTTAGCTCAATTCTTCTTGCCAAAGGTGAAATCTCGCCTCCCCCTTTTACTTCATTAGATTTTGCCCCGCAATAATCGCATTGAAAAGCCATTACAACAGTTTCCTTAAAATGTGGGATATTTGTGACACACATTTTTACAGTGCCAGGCTGATGGCAAGCATAGCATTCTGTCGGCATTTCTACAGGCTCTTCAGTAACTTTACTTTCATCAAGCGGTTTTCCGAAGTCATGGTTTTGTGCTGAAATTTTGTCTTCTAGGTTTGTGTTGTCTAATTTGTCAGTTAAAACGTCAACGTCATCAGACATGTAGCCCATAGCGATCATTTGCTCTTTGGTTCTTGTGTAGTGCTCAATTCTTAAAGCAGGGTCATTTTCAGCGATATTGTATCTTGATGAATCAAATGATATAAAGCTGTTTCCTGAAGGGTCGTCTAAGATGAGTGTAAAAGGAATTCTTCCATGGATAAGATTATTTAGATTTTCTAGGAAAACGTCAAGTTTTGTGGCTAATTCGGGGTCAACTTGTCGCCTTTCTTCTTGAAGAGCTGATAAATCATCTCTGGATTTTTTCAAAATTCCTTCTATTGTGTTTAAGGTACCTTTTTGTGTAGATGCTGGGATTTCGAGTTGGATTTCTGGGATAGTTATGGTTGCGTACTCAGACTTTACGACTTCACGATTTAATATGTGCTTGTTAGAGACTTCCAAGGAAATTCGGCAGCCTTTTTCAGCTAATGTGGAAGCATTTTGGACATCGTTGTTACGATAGCCACAGGTTTCACAAGTAAAAGAGGACACTACAATATCTTTGAAAAATGGAATACTGCAAAGAAGTAAACGGGTGATACCCTGCCCTTCACAATTTGAACAAAAGCTTTCTATCTGTGTAACTGGCTCATTTGGGTCTATTGTAAAGTTCAGAGTCTCTATGTGCTGGTTTTCTTCCATATTCTTATCTGATATGCATTTTTGTGTAAATATCGATAATGCAAAAATTAAAAAATTTCACAGTTAATGATATTGTGGATATAAGAATTTTATAAATTAATGAGATTTTAAAGACGTCTAATACTCCTGAATTTTTCTATACAAATATAAATCTTTATTCGGTTTCTAGTGATGCATTATGGTGCATAGTAAGCTATAGTTATTAATGATAGATATAAAGAATATCAATTATATTTTAAAGTATTTAATATTAATGAAATTAAATATTAAATCATTTAAAATTTTTACATTAATTCTCCTTTGGTCATAGGGAAATCATTACTTGCTCTAAGATCATATTTCGACTTTTGTTTTATTGGAGAAGTTATTTTAAAAATATTCACTGCATTTTTCCTTCTTACAAACGGTGACTCTCTGTTTAACTCCTCAAGATCTGGTATTATTAGCTTAAAAGTATCTTGCCCATATGGGTTTTTATCCATAAATCTATATGGTGAGAATTCTGGGATTCTTTTTTTAGTCCCAAGCATTTGTGGAGAAACATGCTCCGATCGTGATTTTTTAAATCTCATAATTTCTTGTGTTTTCGTTTTAACATCATTTTGCAGACCTTTAACCATCTCTTTAAGCATTTTTATTTGTGATTCATAAGCTTCAATCCTCCTATTCTGAACTCCGATTTTCTCTTCTAAATTTTTATTTGAATTTACATGTTGAAGACTTGTTTTCCTTTTAAAAATATTAATTTGTTTATTTGCAGCAGAAATTAATTGGTCTTTTGAAGCTAAAATTGTATTTTGTTCTGAAATTTTTGCTTCTAATGTATTTATTTTTGTTGAAAGTTGCTTAATAGCAGCTTCATTTTTTTTGAAATCTTCTCTATATTTATTTTCATTTTTTTTGTTAATTGTTTCCAGCTTTGCCTTTTCTTCACTTAATTGAGAAATTATTTCATTCATATTTCTGCAATCCTCTTCATTTGCTTTATTTTTTCTTTTCATTTCTTTTAATTTCTCTTTATTTTTTTCTAATTTTTTCTTATAATTCTCAAGGGAAAATTCTATTTTACTGATATATTCTGTTAAGCTTAATGTCTGCAGCTGGTTTGATTTATAATCTTCATCTAGTTTGGCGATTTTTGTTTGGAGAAATAGCATTTCTTTTTTATGATCTAATTTTTCATCTTGAAAATATTTTTCTAAGTTATCTGCTCTTTCTTTGTGAATTATTCGTTCTTTTCATGATTTTTCAAGCTGTGCTTCTTTATTTTCGATTTCTGCTTGTAGAAGCATAATTTTCATTTTCAATTGATAAATTTCATCTGAGTTTTGGGTCTTCGATGAACTTTCCATATCTTCAGTAAGTTTTGAGTTTATTTGTTTTAATTCTTCAATCGTCTGAGATTTCGTAGAAAGTTCTAATAAGAGTTTATCATTATCGGCTGAGAGTGTGGAATTTCTATGCAAAATTGATTTTTTTTCTTCTTCTGAATTGGTGATCTCAAGGATTTGTTTTTGATAATTTGTGCATAATTCTTTATAAGAATTCAAGGATAATGTAATCTCATTTATTTTTGAATTTTTCTGCTCTAAAAGGATATTTTTTTCATCCAATTCCTTTTCAGCTTCTGATATTTTATGATTAAGCTCTTTTATTATTTCTTTTTGCTTCACAATTTCACTTAAAATTTCTTCAACATTTGGTTTATTTTCTATATCTTCAACCTCTTCAATTTTTGGCTTCTCTATTTTTACTTCAATTTCCTCGTTTTTCATTTTATCTTCGCTAATCTTATCTTCCAATTCTTTCGAAACTTTATTTACTTTTTCTAGCTCTCTTTGAATTGCATTATTTTCTTCAATTAAAGCTTTAATTTTCTTCTCGAGCTCAATTTTTTCTTTTTCTATCCTTGTCAAGCCTATTAATTTTCCTTCTAAATATATTATCCTTTTTTCTTTATTATTTAATGTTTGGTGATGTTCTGATTTCAATTCTTCTAATTCTTTTTCTTTTTGTGAAATTTGGAGCTGGATTTCTCTATATTGTTCTTTATTAACGCTCGTTTCTGAGTCGATAACGCTTGAATTAATATCAGCGATGCTTGATTTTGTTAGTTTGGATTGGAGAGTTTCTATTTGAGATTTTAGCCCATTTATTTGTAAAGTTTTCCCGTATGATTCATCTTGCACTTTTGATAATTGAATTCTTAGCCTCTCATTTTCGCCGACAATAGAAATTAGCTGATTTTGTGTTTCACTAAGTGATCTTTCTTCAGATTTCGCAATTTGATCCATTATAACACAAAAATTTTTTATATAAATTTTTTAGGTAATAGATATATTTAAGGCTCATTTCCTAATAAATTATTCAGAATTAAATATAAAAGCCTTTGAAATTTAATTTACAATATTTTTTGTTGCACTTTTGATATTTCTCCTTATTGCTGATCATGGATTATCACAATTAAAATGGGCACTTATCTCTCTTCTCCGAATACACAAAAAAATACTACTGTAGGCCAGCGCCAGTCAATAAGGTAACTTTTATCTAGCTATGTTGCTTCAGATATGCAAGGTTGGCGTGTTTCAATGGAAGACTCCAAAATTATAGAATTATCCCTAGGTGGAGATGGGATGCTATTTGGAGTTTATGATGGTCATGGTGGCAAAGAAGTCGCAATCTATGTTTCCCGTCATTTTTGTAATGTTTTATTACAAAATGAAAACTATAAGAATGGTCTATATGAGCTTGCACTGCAAGAAACCTATTTGAATCTGGACGAGCTTTTATTTTCAAAAGAATCAAAAATAGAATTAGCAAGAATAGTTGCTGATTTACCTGAAGATGAAAAAGAAAGCAATGAAGAGCAAGAGGCAGATTTGGTTGGATGCACAGCTGTAACAGCACTTATAAAAAATAATAGGATTATTGTGGCAAATGCTGGGGATTCAAGGTGTGTTTTAGCAAAAAATGGGGAAGCAATTGCAATGTCTCATGATCATAAGCCGGATAATGAAATAGAATATAATAGGATTACAAATGCAAAAGGATGGGTGGAAGGAGGAAGAGTTAATGGGAATTTGAATTTAAGTAGATGTATTGGAGACCTGGAATATAAGAAAAACAATGGACTTTCACTACGTGACCAAATTTTAACATCTTTTCCAGATATAACTACTTATGAAATTACTCCTGACTGTGATTTTTTGGTTTTAGCTTGTGATGGGATTTGGGATATGCTATCAAATCAAAATTGTGTAAACTTGATATATGAAGGGATGAGAAATGGGAAAACACTTAATGTAATCGCTGAAGAAATTCTAGATCGATGCTTAGCTGAAGAAGCAGACAGGCCTGGATGTGACAATATGACTCTTATTATAGTAAAACTCCATGAATAAATAGCTACTAAAACTTTTATTTTTGCATATTTTTATTTTCTTTTAAATTCTCCAGATCTCTCTGATTTTTACCTTTATTTTACTTCTACATTATTATCATTTCTATATCATTAATTATTTTTTTATTTTCTTATCTTTATTTTAATCTTTGTTATCTCCCTCTCTTTTATCTATTTTCAAAAAGATTTTGAATTTTTCAAATAATACAAAATGGACACTCTGGACGCTGACAAAGAATTTTCTAAGATAGGCTCTTGGATTTCGATTCGCTCTTTAAAAGATGCTACAAATATACAAGCAGTTTATCGCCAACACAGCCGAAGCTCAAGTGCTGAATCCACATCTCCGACTCCTTCAGCAGATACAAGTATTACAATGGAATGAAAGCCAAATACAGTTATAAATCAATCAGCTTGCTTTACTTTTATTCATGGAAATTATAATCCAGATTTTGCGAGCCCTTATAAGCCAACTATCACTGAAATCAGTGAAAGCCCATCAGGGAAGCAAGATCTGGAATCCATAAAATATTTTCTTCAAAATCGAGAAGCCAAACTTAGAAAATTACAAAAAAGATATAAAATTGATACAGCAAAACTTAAAGAAGAGCTTAATGCTGCTAATGAAAATATTGCAAAAATAACCAAAGAGGCAAATTTTTATAAAGAACAAAATTTAAAAATGAAAGAAGAGCACGCTCTGCAAATACAGTTACTGCAGGCTAGGCATGAGCAGAGAATGCAAAGATCTAAACAAGAATTAAATATTTTATTAGGCGAATTTAATGAAAAAACTGCAGAACTAGTGACTGAAAAATTAAACATGGCACATCAGCAGGAAATTGAAAAAATCCACGGATTTTATCATGATCAAATTGAACAAATAAGAGAAGAGTATGAAAATGAATTATTACTAAAAGATGAAGAAAACGATGAGCTTAGAGACCAGCTCGATAGGAACAGCATGCTCCATGAATATCCTACAAATAATGATACAAATAAAATAAATAATGAAAAAAGCCATATCATTATCAGAGCACTAGAAGATCAAGTTGAAGAACAACGATCCATAATCGAATCCCAACAAAGAGTTATAGAGCACCTCACCAAAGAGCTAAAATCTAGGTACAATCGAACCCCAAGCCGAGGAAAATCATTTGATATTCACGGCAGAAAAAACTCAGAAAAAAGTTTACAAACCATTCTTGACCAATTATCGTAAATTTTATATAGAAGCTTTATAGACACAGCTGACCCAAATTCTCCAAGAGATTTTGAAAACACACTCAGAAGTCTGCAAAGTAAAATTGATGAAAAAAATGGTTCATGTAAATTAAGTTTTTAATTAAATTATTTATTAGCAATTTAAAATACCTCACAGTTGTTGCAGCGACAGTTTTTGGATTTTGTGTCTTGGGATTGATAAGATGTACTTGGGGTTTTACCATCAACAGAAGAACTAAAAGCAGCTGTCTCGAGCCGAGAAACAGGGGAGGCTGAGCCTTTGCCAAAGTCGCTTAAAGAAGCGTCTATAGTTTCACTTGTAATTCGGGATTCGAGCAAAGCGAATTGTTTTTGGATGTCTTGAATTGATAAGTTGCAGTTTTTCGGAGAAATTAAGGGGGTTGAAAAGCTGCTTATTTTTCTACGCTTAATTTTGGGAGAATTATGAATAATTTCTACTATTTCTACTGGGTAATACTCCAAGTCTAAAGATTCAGAATAATCGATAATTGATTTCCGATTTGTCAATTCTTGAGAAGGTTGCTGAGCATTTGAAGATTCACTAAGTGTCAAAGAATCAGAAAAAACTTTAGGAAATCTATCAACAATTGACAAATTAAATGGTGTTATAGCTTCACTCAATTTTTGTGTAGAATTAGACATATCTTCTGAATGGGAATATTCTAAATCAGAGGTCCAAGTAAATAAGTTATCTTTATTAGGCTCAAAAGTAAATATACTATTTCTTTCAAATTCTAAAGGGGTGTCTGATTTATGAGCAAATTTTTTCTCCAATTCTTCTTCGAATAAATCTGGGTTTAGTTGTAAATTAATTTGATAATCTTTTGGTCTGCTGAAATATTTAGCTCTTTTAGATTCAATTGAGAGGAGATCAAACAAAGGTTTTTCAAGGATTTTGTAAGTAACCTTTTCTGGGATTTTTTGATTAGAATTTAGTCATTGTGTGATTGGATTTATTGTTTTTTCATACAGCTTTTCAGATTTATTTTTAAAAATAATTTCAGCTTCTTGAAGTAAAGAAGACAATTTTTTTTGAGGAATTTGTGAGGAAGATAAAATATATTCTTTAATTTCTTCAATTATCATAAGTAGCGCTTCTTCTGTTATCTTTATTTCATTTCCAATCCTTTGTTTATTTAAAATTCATTTTGCCGCTAAGACGATACTGTAAGACTTTGGATATTCTCCATTTAGAATCAGTTTTTGGACTTCAATTTTTGTCTTATAAGGAATAGAGTCTTCTATTTTTTGAATTTCTTCAGTGAAATTATCTTTAAAGCCTGCACAAATAACTTTGACAATTGTTAATTCCTTTTTCAATAAAAAGAGTTTTCAGTCACTTGTTAATACTAAAAAATTATAATTTTCCCACAAATTTAAATCAACTGGGATGTTTGATAATAAAATTATTTCTCTTGAAGCAATAAATCTGTGTAAAAAATACCTGATGTAATGTTGAATGAATTGATGAGTAGCCTCAATTTTGTATTCAACTCGTAAGAGGTCAGTAAGATGAATATTCTCTGAGATGTATAAATCTAGTCCAGCCCTTTTTATCATTTCTTCATTATAATTGCTTCTTGAGCTGCTTTCATAATGAGAAAGCTTATATTCCATATAATTCATTTATACCATTTTATTAAACGAAATAAATTAAAAGTTGCTACTTGCTATAAAATTAGCTTATTATTAACAAGTACATTTAGGATTTACATATAATAGACATCCTGGATTATTAAAAATTAAGCAATATTAATTTATTAGCCACTGCATGAAATGCAAACTTCTTCTTCAGTGTTTAAGCTTTTTTCTTGCAAAACATTCCCTTCTGGTGGAGAATTTTCGTCGTTTTCCTCTACAAATGAAGCTGCTGACTTTGTGTTGAAGCCTGAGGATATCAGTAATTTTTCTACATCTACTGTGAATTTAATAGCATCGGCGGCTGGTCTGGATCTTAAATAATACATTCCAGTTTTCAAGCCTTTTTTCCAGGTATAAAAATGTAATGAGGTCAGCTTTCCAAAACTTGGTTCTGCTATATAAACATTTAGACTTTGGCTTTGGTCAATAAATGGAGCCCTTGATACAGCCATATCAATTAATGTCCTTTGAGGTATTTCCCATACTGTCTTATACAATTTTTTCATTCTTTCTGGAACTTCATGTAAATCTTGTATTGACCCTCCATTTGCAATAATCCTATTCTTTATATCATGAGTCCAAATTCCTAATTCAATGCAGTCTTTTACTAAATGTGGGTTTACACACACAAATTCTCCTGCTAATACTCTCCTTGTGTAAATATTTGACGTGTATGGCTCAAAGCTTTCATTACTTCCTAAAATTTGAGAGGTTGAAGCTGTAGGCATTGGGGCGATTAATAAAGAATTTCTGACACCAACTTGAGAAATTTTTTCTCTGAGGCTATGCCAGTCGTGGTGTGTGGAGGCTTCAACACCTCTCATATCAAATTGTAATAAACCTTGGGAGATAGGAGACCCTGCATATGAAGAATAAGTTCCTTCTCTCTCTGCAAGCTCACAGGATGCAGTTAGTGCTGAGAAATAAATGCACTCAAAAACTCTTCGGTTGAACTCTAAAGCTTCTTTGCTTTCGAACGGATATCTTAGCATTAATAATGCATCAGCAAATCCTTGGACACCAATTCCAATCGGTCTATGCCTTAAATTGGAATTTCTGCATTCAGGTAATGGGTAGAAATTTCTGTCAATAATCTTATTGAGGTTATAAGTTACGACCTTAGTAACTTCATAAAGTTTTTCGAAGTCAAAAGTCCTATTGCTAGTAACAAACCTCGACAAACTTATAGAGGCAAGATTACAAACCGCTACCTCATCTTTCGACGTATATTCCATAATCTCTGTACACAGATTGCTACACTTAATAGTCCCAAGATGTTTATGATTTGAATATCTATTTGCTGTATCTTTATAAAGCATATAAGGTGTTCCTGTCTCTGTCTGGCTTTCAATTATAGCGGCCCATAATGCTTGTGCTTTAACTACTTTTTTCCCTCTTCCTTGAGCTTCATAGCTATGATAAAGCCTCTCAAACTCTTCTCCCCACACATCACTAAGTCCAGGGCACTCATTAGGACACATAAGTGTCCAATTTTCATTCATTTCTACCCTTTTCATAAATAAATCAGGTATCCAGAGTGCATAAAACAAGTCTCTCGCCCTTTGTTCTTCTTTTCCATGATTTTTTTTTAATGTCAAAAATTCAAATACATCTGCATGCCACGGTTCAAGGTAAACGGCAAAGGCTCCTTTACGTTTCCCGCCTCCTTGGTCTACATATCTGGCTGTATCATTGAAAACTCTTAGCATAGGTACAAGACCATTAGAATTTCCATTAGTTCCTCTAATATAAGAAGACGTCGCCCTTATATTATGAACACTTAGTCCTATTCCTCCTGCACATTTACTAATTAATGCACATTGTTTTAAAGTGTCATAAATTCCTTCTATACTGTCTTCTTGCATTTGGAGCAAAAAGCATGAAGACATTTGGTTATTGACTGTGCCTGCGTTAAATAGTGTCGGAGAAGCATGGGTGAACCATTTTTCGCTCATTAAATTGTAAGTCCTAATGCAGGCTTCAATGTCGCCATAGTGAATTCCTGCGGAAACCCTCATAAGCATATGCTGAGGCCTTTCAGCGATTTTTCCTTTAATTTTGAGTAAATAGCTGCGCTCTAAGGTTTTGAAGCCGAAAAAGTCGTAGTTGTAGTCTCGTGTGTGGTCAATTGCAGATTCAAGGGCTTCTCTGTTTTCGCTGATAAAGTTGTAGACGTCTACTCCTATAAGTGGGGCAGGGCGGCCTAAGTTGTCAGTCATGGTGTGAAGATCGTGGATTACTTCGAAAAAGCTGGATTTGGTCATCTTGTGAAGATTTGTAATGGCAACTCTAGCTGCTAGCTTGGAGTAGTCGGGGTGAGCTATATTCATATATGCACAGGTTTCTGCTGCTAAGTTGTCAAGCTGTGAAGTAGGGACTTCGTTATATATTCCTTCGCTTACTTTTTTTACTATGACGTCAAGCTTGATATACTCCCTATCAAGACCTTCCATAAGATTTTCTAAACGGATTCTGATTTTTTCAGTGTCTATTTCTTGCCGCGAACCATCTCGCTTGATCACGAATCTAGGTGTTCCCTCCATTTTTAATATGCCGCCAAACAGAAATTTGATCAAATTATCGATATTTGGCAATGGAGTTTTACATATTTCATTTATATTCTTAATAAATTGCATTAGTTTTGGATAATTTTGAGAATTCTTTTATTATATAATATAATCTTATTAGAAAATAAGCTATTTTTTAAAAAATTGATTTAATTTTAGCCAATTTAACTTTGTAATACTCCCAATTATAAAATTTTCTTTTGAATTTACATATAATGCATATTTATTAATTTTTATATAAATTTTCGATAAATAGTGCCGCTTTTTATTTTAAGGCTACCAAAATAATCAAAGAATTGAAAATCTCCAACTAAATTAACCTGATAAACAAATCTCATCTTAATAAGCACCTTCATCAATTTATATTCTAATATTCCGCTTGTTATGCATCTTATCCTTTCTTTTCCCTCTACATTTTACTTCATTTTTCATTATCTCCATTTTCAAATATTTTTTCAAATAATTAATATGAACAAATTTTCTTACCAAGACGAAAATACTTCTTACATTCGTCCAAAGCCAGCTCGGTCTTTATCATCAAGTACATGCCGACAGCCTCTCCGAGCTTTAACGCCAGCTTTATCGATTTCTCTTCAGAACCAAGACAACAATTCTAATGAAAACAATGATTCTCATCATCAATTAGGAAACTATGCATCAGAAATTTACGATAATTTATTTCAATCAGAAACGGAAGCAGTTGTTAATTACAACTACTTGGATCTTCATATAGAAATAAACAGCAAAATGCGCGCCATTCTTATTGATTGAATAATTAGCGCTCATCTGAAATTCAAATTATTACCAGAAACCTTATTTATCGCAGTAAATCTAGTAGATCGATACCTAGAGAAAAAAGCTGTATATAAGCAGCATTTACAACTAGTAGGTCTAGCTTCTTTGCTCATTGCAAGCAAATATGAAGAAATTTATCCTCCAGAAACTCTTAATTTGGTAAAAATCGCTGATAATGCATACTCAAAAGAACAAATTTTATTGATGGAAAGTGATATTTTAAGGACGCTTGACTTTAAAATTACTGTTCCTTCTTCTTGAAGGTTTTTAGAAAGACTTTCAAAACTCACAGAAATGAGTCCAATGGAATTTGCATTTGCCAGGTATTTATTAGAGCTATCCTTAATAGAGTATCATATGCTAAGATATAAGCTTTCACTTATATCTGCTAGTGTAGTTTATTTAACAAGAAAAATCTTTAGGATAGAGCCACATTGGAGTAAAGCGTTAGGAAGACAAGCAAGGGTGGACGAAAGCGAATTAAAAGAATGTGCAAGAGATCTGTATGTGCTTTTACAAGGCGCAGCATTGAATTCACTTGAAGGAATTAAGGAGAAGTTTTCTAGAAAAGAGTTCATGGAAGTAGCTAAGATACGAATAAATGTAAATTAAATAAGCTTATCGAAAATATGAACACTCCAATTTCTGAAAGGCCAAGTTCATCACGAAAAACACCTATAACCCCTGGCGATGCTCCTTGCATTGTATCTCTCATCGAAAACCGAGCTCGAGAAGTTGGTCTTGCCTGCATCAACATGAAAAATTTTCAAATAATTATCACACAATTTGTCGACAACCAAACCTACATAAACACCCTATCAACCCTCTACGCCTGAGACCCAATTGAGCTAATTATGTGCAAAACAGCCCAAGAAAGTGCTTTAAAAAGTCGAATTTCTGAGCAAATGAAAGAAATTACTATAACTTTAATCCCTAGAAAATGTTTTGACGAGACAAAAGGGGGAGAAATTTATTCCCACTCAGTGTCAAAAATCAATGAAGTTGATATAGAAATCAAATATGTGAGCATGGCTGCCCTTTCTGCATTAATTGACTATATAGAGTCCTCACAAAATATTATGATTTATAGAGAGACGTTAAAAGTTACGTTCAGCCATTTGGATTCTTTATTAGTGATTGATTTTTCTACTGCAAAAAGCTTAGAATTGGTAGTTACGTTAGAAGGGTCGACAAAAGAATCGCTGGCAGGGCTTTTTGAATGTAAAACACAGCCTGGACTTAGAATGCTCAGAGCTAATTTATTGCAGCCTAGCAGAGATATTGCAGTCATTAATGGAAGATTAGACGCAGTCGAAGAAATTATTCAGTCAAGCCCATTGAGAATTGAAATAAAAAAGATTTTAGCGTTAATTCCGAATACAGAATTAGCAACTTCTAGGCTAGTGCAGAAACCTCAGCAGACAAGTTCACAATATATGAAAGCTCAAGCAGGGAATATTATTATGATTAGACAAATCCTTATGCAATCTAAAGTACTATTAGACACACTTATGAAGCATGCTGTGCAGGCTTCTATATTTAGAGCTATTATTGATAATTTGTATGATAGCAGAATTGATGATTTACTTAATGATATTGACCAAATTATGGATCCTGATATAGCTGCATTGAAAAACCCAAAAATCAATAAAGGTCATTGCATTTCACTTGTAAGAGATGGAATTGATTCTTTATTAGACATTGCGAGGCTTATATATTCGAATAATTTAGATGAGATACATAAGCTTGCAAGTAATGTTAAATACAAGCTAAATGAGCCGACTATAAAACTAATGCAAAATGAGAGTAGGGGGTATTTTTTATCATTTGATCAAGAAGTATTGAAGAAAAATATTTTTGCTGTAATAGGTGAAAATTTTGTTCAAATTTCAAAAAAAGGGAAAAAATGTATGGCTTCAACTCCAACTTTAATAAGCCTAAATGAAAGCCTAAAATCTACTCAAAATGAAATTGTGAATCTAACATTTAATCACATTGAAGAGCTCATCTGTAAAGCGCGCTCCAAGATCTTATGCCTCTACAATGTTTCTCATGCCATAGCCACACTTGATTTATTAATTGCTTTTGCTGATTTTTCTTCTGCTTTTAACGCAAAGCGGCCTCTATTTCAGCCTGGAGTTCTATTTTTGAAGCAAGTAAAAAATCCTTTTATCGAGCTGAAAACTAAAAAATTCCATCCTTTAGATTGCAAATTTACAGAGGTCACATCACTTCAAATTTTAACCGGCATAAATTCTAGTGGAAAAACAACCTTTCTCAAAACTTCTGCTTTAAATGCAATTTTAGCTCATTCTGGGTGTTTTATCCCAGCAGAAGAATCAATTTTTCCTATTTTTGATTATATTTTGACCAGAATTGGTGAGAGAGAATCACTTGAGCACAAATCATCAGGATTTTTAGCAGAAATGAAAGATTGCTCATATATTCTGCAAACTGCGACTAGAAACAGCTTTATTTTGATAGATGAAGTGGGTAAAGGCAGTTCTCATGAAGATGGCTTAGCAATGGCATGGGCTATTTGTGAGAATTTGCTACAAATAGGATGCTTAGCCATTGTCTCTACCCATTTCAGCCAGCTTACTTCTCTAGAAGATTTTTATCCAGGGATCAATAATATTCATACATCGTCATTTAAACTAGAAGCTGGGCGTTGTGAACAAGAATATGGTTATGGAATCTCTCTAGCCGCAAGCTCTTCTTTACCAAAAAGTCTTATAGAAAACGCTCAAATATTCAGTTCAGAAATTTGTATGAAATTTTCATTTTTATCTAACAAAAATGCGATTCTTGCTAACGCAAATAGAAAATCATTAGAAATTGCAAATGAAATTTTATTACTCAAAGAAAATCCTGAAAATTTAGAAAAATCCTTACACAACTTAAAACAAAAATTAATGTAAAATAACAATATTACATTTTCATAAAATCTGCAAGACTTATCTTTCCCCTTCTGAATTTATTTTCTTCTTGTTTTGCATCAGTTTTTTTCTTTTCTGGGTTATTTACAGTGGTATTTACATCGTCATACTCATTAGTGAAATTAAAAACATTAAAAGTTTTCTGCAGCGCCTCTTTTCTAAAATTTGCCTTAAAAAGTTTGATTGCGTCTTTTAGTTTTTCTCTTGTGATTTGAAAGATTTTTAAAGCTTCTTTGTATTGCTCGATTTTTTTCTTCAGCATTTCGATTTTTAAGTCATGGAATTGGATTTTTGAATCTTTTAAATTTTCTTCTAAAATGGATAAAGTTCCAACAATAACTTTGATTTTATCGTCTGATTCTTTTAAGTGGTTTTTGTACTGCTCAATTAATTTTCTTTTTTCAGATTCATTAAGCTCATTATGGATTTTTGCTTTCATAACAATACTTATCAGTCTTCTGAAAATGGGCTTCAAATCAAGCAAAAAATTGCTTTTTTGGCTTTCAGGCTCTTTTAAGTTGTGTAAATCTTCTTCTTCTTTGGTTATAATATTAGTCATTGCGTGTCGCAGTTTATTAAGCTCATAAGCTTGGGTATCTAATTTCTGATCTTTAATTCCAGAAATATTGTTTGAGTTATCGTTATGAAAAATTGGATTTTCAATATCCATTGGTGATATTAAAAATAATGGCATTGAGCTCTGTTTTCTATGCAAATTTTCATTAAACCCAAAATTTCTTTTATTAATCATGGACATAGAAATATTATAAATGCTGCTCACATTTGAATTTTGATCTTTTGTTTTACTTTTATTCTGCCTTAGCCTTATAATTTCGCCTTTAATGTGCTCATCTTGATAGTTCATTCCGTTGTAACTATTTGATCTTTGATGCATTTTTTCCATTTCTTGATCATACAACTTCTTAGTGATATATTTTACTTTATTAGCCTTTTTTAATTTCTTTTTAGAGTGTTTTGGGATCTTTTTCTGTCTTATGAAAGATTTATTAGAGGAAATAGGAGGAAGAGAGCTGTAATAGCTTGGCATTGGACTTAATTTACTTTTCTCAGAATTCTGAGTTAAATCTGGAGGATTGTCTTCGTCAAAAGAAATGATAAAATTTTTTGTTTGGCCATAGACATACGAAGTTTGCATTTAATTTTTGATCAATTTATTCATTATGTAATTACTAACCAGATCACTGGAAATTACGAATTAAAATGGGAATAGCTCAAAGTTAAAAATATATAGTTTCTAGAATAATTATACGCAAAGTTCTTAACATAATATATTTCTATGATAAAATTTATGCTATTGCTAATTATTAATTTTTATCAATATAGAAATTTCTGACTTAGGAAAGCCAGCAGTTACATTTTTTAAATAATTTTTAAGGATTGTGCATAAAAAATAGCTCGAAGTTGATTTTAATAAATTTCAGTTATTTATCCTACCTAAATCAAATTTAAATATTTAAAAATAAATCATCTTCTTATTAACCAAAATCTGAATTTTTATCTATAAATGAATAATATAAGAAATAAAAAAAACAGATAAAAATCCACAAAAATGCTGAATTTAAATTAATCTGCCAGTCAATAAGAATCTCTAATAAACCCATATTCAAAATGTTTGCAAATATGTCCTTATTGAACCCAAGCACTCCTGCATTTGAGCCTTTATCCTTTAAGTTCATCCCTCCTCAGCAAAGCGAGTCAATGATAAAAAATGTATGAAAGCATAATCTTAAGTCCGAAATTCTCGCAATTTCAAGACTGCTTGAAAATTATCCTTTGGTGGCCATGGACACAGAATTTCCTGGAATTATTGTCAAAGCTCAAGGAGAGTTGAAAGATATTCAGTATCAAAACATTCGCCACAACGTAGACCGTCTAAAACTTATCCAAGTAGGCATTACTTTATCAGATGGCCAAGGGAATTTCCCACCTGGCGTGTGCACGTGGCAATTCAATTTTGAGTTTGATTTAAATCTAGACGCGTACTCAGAAGACTCAATTCAGCTACTCCGTCAGTCTGGAATAGATTTTGACATGCATGCGACGAATGGTATTTCTCATTTTGATTTTTCAGAACTTTTTACAGTCTCTGGGTTATGTCTAAATGAAGACATAACATACATAACTTTTCATAGCGGCTATGACTTTGCTTACTTACTCAAAGCAGCTACAAACCTAAAATTGCCTGAAACTCAAGACGAATTTTATAAGCAACTTTCAGTGTATTTCCCAATTTTTTATGATATTAAATTCATGGTGCAAGGAATTGATAAATTCAGAGGAGGACTAAATAGAATTGCAGAAGAGGTAGGAGTGAAGCGATACGGAAGAATGCATCAAGCTGGAAGTGATAGCTTGGTAACGCTTGAAACTTTTATCACAATTAAGAATGAAGAATTTTCTGGATTTGAGTTGGAAAAATATGCAAATACAATCTGTGGTTTGACGCAGACTGATTAGGGTCAAGACTATTTGGCTAGTTTTACTAGATAATACATTTTTTTAGTTAATTAGTATTGGAGGTTTTTTTCGAGGCTTTTTAGGAGGTAAAATTGTAGGTGGAAGTCTGGATAAGGGTAGAGAAGGTGCAGGAGCAAGATTTTGATGAATTTTGGTTGAAGTTGAGCTTTTTATTGGAGGAGCTAAATATTTTGGTTTAGAAATAAGCCCAGAAGCTTGCTTGAGGCTTGGAAATAGAGATAGGTTAGATTTTGAAGAGTATTTTAATTGTTCTCGGTAGACTTTTTTAATTGGAGATCTCATAGAAAATGATCGCGCTGAAGCAGTCCTAGGATAAGAGGTTTTATATATTGTCCCTGATGGAAGATGAGATCCAAAAGGAGATGAAGCAGGATCCCTTTCGGTTAATGAAATTCTATTTATTATGGGAATTAGCTATATCAGAAGACAAAAATATTTTTTGAAAATTTTGCTTAAATAAATGGCACTTCTTCTGTTGCAGGTTGCAGGATCTATTTTAGTGTCGTGGAAATACCCTGAGCCTTATATGGATGAAATTTTTCACATAAAGCAATTAGGCACGTATTTAAACTGAGATTTCACAACCTGGGATGATAAAATTACAACTTTGCCAGGCCTTTATATTGCATCATGACTAATACTTCAAGTTTTTCCAATCCATAAAGTCCTTGGCTTAGTTTTTGCCTCAAGACTGATAAATGCACTATTTGGAGGGTTGTGCTGGTATTTATTAAAATTCTTAAAAGATCCAAAAACATCAGAGATAATTATGCTTTATCCACCTTTATTTTTATCAGGATGCTTATACTACACTGATAATGCAGCTTTATTATCAATTCTTCTGTCTTATTTATTCTTAAAAAGTAAGAAAAATAAGCTATCAGCGCTTATTGGGCTTTTTTCAATAATTTGCAGACAGACTAATATTATATGGATTGGATATTTTGTGCTGATTGAGATTTCTGCTGGATTAGGCCCTTCGTTATCTCAAAATATAAAATCAATTTGGAAGCAAAAATATTCAATAATACAAGCTTATTTTCCTTTTATTTTATTGCTGATATTATTTATTGCTTTTCTTATTGTCAATAAAGGAATAGCTGTAGGTGATAGGGAAAATCATATACCTGTTTTTCATTTTACCCAAATATGCTATTTAGCTTTAATAATGGCTTTATATACAGATTATGACCCAAAAATGTGGATAAAAGCATTAAAGCAATTAAAAAATGTGCTGTTATTTTTATGGCTTATTTTAATAAGCCTTGGCGTTACATATTTTACATATGAGCATCCTTTTATTATTGCAGATAATACCCATTATACTTTTTATATTTGGAAAAATATTTTGAAGCCTTATCTTTATTTATTCCCAATTTTATTTGAAATTTCCTTTATTTATTTATTTTTTAGAGCTGAAAATTCAATGCGCTATTTTATTTGAATTTTTTGCAGTTGTTTAGTTTTAGTTCCTGCTCCACTTCTAGAATTTAGATATTTTATTACTCCAATTGTGACATTTTTGATGCAAACAAGAACAAAATTTTCAAGGATTAGGATTCTTGCACTTTACTTCATAAATCTAGCTACGCTTAGTATTTTTGTATTTAAACCGTATAAGAATATTGGGTTTCTCTGGTAGGATTAGTCAATTTAAGTAGATTATAAGCATTTATTAAAAACACATTATCAAAGAAATTGCTAGTTTTTTAATTGCTGAGAAATTTAAATAAATACAATATTCTTTCACTGTAAATTACTGATAATTTTTCTTTAATAATTTTTTGTTTATTACTTTTAGTTTTCTGGAAAGTTCAATTAAGAGCTATTTAAAATAATTCTAAAATTAAAAGAAAAGTTAAAATATAAGCAATTTTTAATTTATTTATGATTGAACAATTGACTACCGAATATAGCTGCGGGAAGAGTGCAAAACCCTTGTGGCTCAGATATAGGAGGTAACATATAGCTAAACCCCTCATAAGTTTGCAATACCGGCAAATCTTGTTCTGGCTGGTAAAAGTTTGATTTATCTATTCACTGGGTCAACTTGATATATGTTTCTTTCCCTTTATTCGTAATTGTGCTTTCTTTATGCGTATAAGCCTTGATTGCTACATGAACTCTTTTATGTGACGATAACTGGCTTCCTTGGCGGAATTTCATTCCGCATCCCGGTTCTTTACATACATAAGGCTTTTCTCCAGAGTGAGTAAAGGTATGCTCTTTTAAATTTTGCTTTGAAGACAAAATTTTCATGCAAAAATTGCATTGGAATTTTTTGCTTTCGGTGTGATAAGCATCTATATGTCGCTTGAGGTTTAATTCACTTGCATAAGTGCTTGAGCAGCCTGGAGCTTTGCATTCGTAAATAACGTCCTTCATATTAATATTTTAATAAACGAAGATTACTCACTTGCATTACTGAATAATAAAATGGAAGAAAAAAAACACATTAGATCAGAAACCGATTTATGTGGATAATTGGTATATCAGATTTTGCGGAAAACGTTTATTATAGTTCTAAAATGATTAATTTCCGATTTTAGAGAGTTGAAAAATTTTATTATTAATTATTATATCTATATAAACTAAACAGATTTTTTTAATACCTAAAAAGCCATTATCAAAATATTTGCTTTTCATGATCAATTACGCGTAGTTTTCTATTTCAGGTAAAATAATAATGTTCTCAGTAATAATTCAAGAAATCTGTTAGGCTACAATTTATACTTATGCTAAGAAATATCATGAATAAAAATGAATTAATATATATTTATTATAAGTTTAGAAATTTATTATAAATAATTGCAGCAGCATTTTCTTTTATTTCTATCATGCTATTTCTATATCAAAACTCTATATAAATTTCTAGAAAATTATTTTATTATTAAGAATATTAAACTATCCCAAAATAGATTGATAAATCCTCTGGAACTTAGAAACTTTCGACAAATCTAATATTTGATATTTTGGAAATATCTCTTTCATGACTTCATCACAGACCCCAAGTTTATCAATTAATCCATGCTTTATGGATTCATCTGCTATAAAAACATCTCCATTATAAAGAATTTCGTCTTTTTTAGTATTTTCTACCTTTATTTTTTCTTTCCTAGCTTCGTCCACTACAGACTTAAATTCGCTTCCAGTTTCTTTTATTAATCCTTCAAGCCATTTCTGGGTATCAGGCTTCAGCTCTTTTAATGGGTCAATTCTTTCATCTAAATCTAAAGGTGAAGTAGCCCAACTTCTACGCTCAATCCCATATTTTGCTGCTAGTCCTTTAATCCCAAATAAACTGAATCTAGCCCCTATGCTTCCTATTAAGGACCCAGATGTTGCATATAGCTCATTTGCAGCTAACATTACATAATATCCTCCTGATGCAGCAATGTCTTCAGCAAAAGCATAAATTGGGATGTGATGATGCTTAGAAAATGCTAATAGACGCTGGCGGATTAAAGAACTTTGGGCTGCACTACCTCCTGGAGAATTGACTACTATAGCCAAGGCTACTGGGGATCTCCAACTTTGTCTTTGCAAATCTTTATTTAACTTATCAAGAGTTTTGCCTGTTATGGTGCCTGAAATACGGATTTTAAATACAGCTTTTCGGAGATCTGTAATTTTCTTGATGGCTTCCATTTATTGGAAATTTTGAAAGAAGGAATAAGCACTATAAAGAATTTTGTTACAAAGACTCTAAAGATTGTAATATAATTCTTAATAAAAAAAACTTGCTATTTTTCAATTCAACAATTAATTAGTTAGAGTTAATAAATTTCATAATTGTCATTATTAAAAAATGGAAGGAGACAAACCAGCTAACTTTGGGAAAATCTAACAAACTTCATGGGCCCTCAAATCGCTATGATGCTATATATAATTGTTGATCTAGAAGTTCCTTGCTTTAAAGCCTTTGGGATTCTTGTGATTTAACCATGAAACTTGCTGCTAGTCAAATTATTCAATGTCAGAAATTTGTTGGATGAGAAAATCAACACGATGGCATGATGGCTTGGAGAATCCCTTGGAGGTTGAACCATTAGCAAAATTCCCTGAATCAGTAAAGCAGCATACGTCAGCTACCGAGCTACACTTTGAATGTGCTATTTTGAGTACCTTGGAGCTCACCCAGAGACCTTCCAGTTTTTCAAAAATTTATGTCGACTTTCACTTTGACCGCTGGAGACGGTTATAAAATAGTGGATCTCTCAGGCTTAAAGAAGGTGCTTGATGTAGATGGTGGAGACGGCTCACTTCTCATTGAGCTATTTAGGTGGAATCCTCACATATCAGATGCAGTTCATGACCTGGAAGAAATCACATCCAAAACAAATAAAAAATTCGTAGATCACGATTTACAAGGAAAATTTGGTGTAATTCAGGAAGCTTTTTTGATAGTGTCCCTGAAGGATTTGCCGCATTCTTATGAAGCTAATTTTGCATGATTGGGATCATGAAAATTGCAAAAAATTTTGCAAAATTTCAGGAGGGGTTTAGAGACAGGAAAACAACTGAAAATAATAGATAGCGTCATGAGTCGATCAAATGAGCTTTATCTTAGTGCCAGAATGGCAGATATTTATATGATGGCGCTTTTAAATGGAAAAAGAGAACGAAGGAGCAGTTTGAAGCATTATTAGCTGAAATAGGCCTTAGACTTGATAGTGTGCTAGCAATTTCATCAACTAGATTTAACATTATCAGCGCAACAGCAGTTTAGTTAATTAATTCCTAATATTTTAAAAAAAAAATTCATAGAATTACTATCGCCATTTTTAAAAGGAACTCAAAAATTAAAATGATTGACCATTGGGTTTTTAAGTCTGAATATTAGGTTTGTTCCATCAACAAAGGGCAACTTGCATAGAGAAGGTGATAATAAAGCTAATTTTAGTATAGAAAATATTAATTATTTAAGTAATTAATTCATGCACTAAAAGATGTAATTAATTAATTATTTATACATTAAAAGAGGTAATAACGTTAATTTACCTCTAAGTATATAAATAAAATTCAAATTTGTATTAAGAGGCATTTTTATTTTGTCGGACTAAAATTTAATTATTTGCTATTTATGATAAAAACGGCTATATTTATAAAAAATCCATCTCAATAATCTGGAAAAAAAATTATAGAAGGATTGTAAAACAGCCAGAAAATATCATTAACTATCTTATATTATCAATTAATTTCCCATAAGCTAATGATAATTATATAAATTAACAAATAAAATTTATCAAACTCTAAATCATACTTAGACGCTTATATAGAGATTTTTATATATTGATTTCTCGCTAATTATAAAATATCTTAATCATAAATAACAGCTATAGCATTATTTTCATCTTAGGTGAAAAAATAATTCAGATATAAATATGAGCTCGGAGTTTATAACTAACATAGCTGAACTTCCAGAAGGCCACTTCCTCTTTACCTCTGAAAGCGTTAACGAGGGTCACCCAGACAAGCTCTGTGACCAAATTTCAGACGCTGTTGTCGACGCTTGCTTTTCCCAGGACCCAAATTCCAGAGTGGCCTGCGAAACCTGTGCCAAGACCAATTTCATCATGATTTTTGGCGAAATTACTTCGGCAGCCAACGTAAATTATGAACAAGTCGTCAGAGACGCCATAAAACAAGTTGGCTATGACCATGTCGACAAAGGCTTAGATTATAACACCTGCGAAGTAATGGTTGCAATTGAAGGCCAAAGCCCTGATATTGCCCAAGCAGTTCATATAAATAAAGCTGTCGAAGAAATTGGCGCAGGAGACCAAGGTCATATGTTTGGCTATGCCTCAAATGAGACACCTGAGTGTATGCCATTGTCCCATTTGCTCGCAAGTAAGCTGGGATATAGACTTACTGAGGTTAGGAAAAATGGACTTTTAGGGTGGGTGAGACCTGATGGGAAAACCCAGGTGACTGTGGAGTATAGGCATGAAGGAGGAAGAGTAGTCCCATTGAGAATCCATACAATTGTCATATCAACCCAGCATGACCCAGATGTGTCATTAGAAGAAATCCAGCAACAGCTCAAAGAACACGTTATTAAACCAGTCGTTCCAGCTCAATATTTAGACGATAAAACTATTTATCATTTAAATCCTTCAGGAAGATTTGTTATTGGCGGACCACATGGAGATGCAGGGCTTACAGGGAGAAAAATTATCGTAGACACTTATGGAGGATGGGGTGCTCATGGTGGAGGAGCTTTCTCAGGAAAAGACCCTACAAAAGTGGATAGATCTGCAGCTTATGCTGCCAGATGGGTCGCTAAGTCACTTGTAAAAGGCGGATTCTGTGACAGAGTTTTAGTCCAAGTCTCCTACGCAATTGGTGTAGCCCATCCTCTCTCAGTCCACGTCGACTCTTATGGGACTGTCAGAAAAGGTAAGACTGACCACGATTTATTGCAAATCGTCTATAGAAATTTCGATTTAAGACCAGGCTGCATTATCAGAGACTTAGCTTTAAATAGGCCAATTTTCCAAAAAACCGCTGCATATGGGCATTTCGGCAGGGAAGAAGAGGCTGATTTTACTTGGGAAATTCCAAAAGACTTATCTCACGAGCATTAAATTAAGTTTATCTAAGAAATTCGTTTTATAAATGGGAGACTGCACAAGTAGGCCAAGCGAAAAAGAGCTTGAAATGCATATAACATGCTCTAACCCCAAAAATGATCAGCATTTTCAATTCGTGCCGTATACAGCCCTGACTGAAATTTCTGTACAAAATGAAACAAATATTTATGTTCTCGAAAGCAAGAAAAAGCAATTCCAGAGAAAGAAATTGGAATATCAGTATAAGCATGAGAACGCTTTGCAAGGGGTTCCACAGATACCAGAGCTGAATATAGAGGTGCAAAAAGGCGCGAATTTTTATAGCAATTCGTTTTGTATAAGTCAAGGAAACCCGTATGTATCAGTTTCTTTGGAACCGAATGGTCCGAAAATTGATACTTATATATCAGATAGATATAGACCGTATTGGTATAGATTTATTCAATTTAAACAGTCACTGTGGTCATATAAAAGTGTGGTGTTTAAAGTCATTATGAGGTCTAGCCTAAAAGGAGACCAAATATTAGGGACTCATGAAGTTCACTTAAAGAGCTTAGAAGACCAAAATCTATATGAAGGATGATATAATTTGAGTAATTGCACGAAAACTGACAAAATTCCAGCTTTAAGGCTGAGAATGCAATTGACTAAAGACGAAAAAATGCTTTGGGCAAAATTGATTGCAACTTGTGACGAAAAGTTAAAGAGAATTGAACAAAGAGTAGAAGAAATTCATGAATCAAGCTATAGCTCAAATTAATTACGTATATAAAAACGCAATAAGGTAATCAGATGATTATTTTGAATTTTTATAAATTTAATAATTAATGAAAACCTAGCTAATATGCTTTAAATTTCTTTTAATTTATCCAATCCTGATCTCAATCCAAGAAGTTGAGCACTCGCACATTAAGTATCATTTGATATTTCTTGAAATATATTTCTCATTGATTTTCTTAATCACTTCATCTGTCCTTTTTTTTGCATCATCAACACAAACCCAAGGTCCTAAAAATGAAAGTCCAAGCGTGCAAATGCAACATGTATAGCCAAAATTAAAGCAAAAGAAGCAAGGCCAATAATAAAATAAAGAATCATTGATTTCTTTAATATCTTCAATAAACTCATTTTCAGTCATGATATCTTTAAGATCTTCAGGGTATTTTTCATCATAAGAGCTGGATAATCCTGACACAAAAGTTTTTGACGTTGGCCTTATTACTATACTTCCAATCTTGCTTTTTGGAATCCTCTTATTAAAATAACAGTCCATTTATCAAATTAATTAATTTTAAAACTAAAACTTGATAATTGAACCTCTAGGGATTAAAAGGTCTATGTCAATATTATCGTCATAGCTATTTGTTCTTCGCCCATCAATTAAAAGTGCATAAAAGTATCTTGCAAATTTCTTTGCTTCGAGGGCTAAAAATAAAGCTGCTTGATTATAATCATCACTCATTTCGACCCAGCATAAAGGTTGCATTGGGAGGTTGCAATTATTAAAGACAAGTTGGTGTCTTGAATAAACTGAAATTTCTTTATAGGTCAGCCCAATCTGATCAGAAATATCTTTGGCTTTTTCTATAGTAGTTATTCCTTTAAATCTGTCAATTATTCCTAAATCAGCATCTTCTTCTAAGGATGAAAAGCACATAAAGTGGAAAATTGGACAGGTGTAACCATATTGAGGCGCTCTTGCATAAATTCTTTTTATGACTGCATAAATAGAAGTTTGCGAAGTGAATTCTTGTGACTCTCTTAGTATTTCATTTTCGAAATAAACATTATTGCCCAGATTAACTTGAGCCGAAATATACTGCCTTTCTCCTATTTTAGCTGCATCATAATTTTCCCCTAGTAATGCATATTTTACTAGAATGTTAGAAGGTAAAATCGTGCAATAGCAGTAATCATCTTCAATCATTAAGTTATGAATGTAATAGGTATTGCTGCCATAATATGTTCCTCCATTTGTATAGTAAGGGAGAAACTGTAGTTTTGTAGATGGACTGTTCATTTGCTTTATCAGATTTTTCCAATGACTATAAGATATCGATTCTTGGCTAAATCTTTCTAGTATTATCGAATACAGGACATAGGAGTGTTTTTCAACACATGATTTTATTTTCTTGCAAATAGACTCAGCTCGGATAATTTCAGAAATTGGCAAATAGCTTAGAATTTCGACAATAATAGGATCAGGCACAGTTTGCATTTAATAATAATAACTCATTTTGGTTTGGTTTTTAAATAGGAAACATATTTTCTGATGTTTATGTTTATTTTCAGTCAGAAAATTTCAGTTTTAGCTTAGCCAAATGATGCAATAACTCTTTTGCTCGCACATTATCTAAAAACGCAATAAGGTAATCAGACGATTATTTTGAATTTTTATTAATGAAAATTATACCTAAAATGCTTTAATTTTTTTTTGATTTATCCAATCCTAATCTCAATCCAAGAAGTTGAGCACTCGCACATTTAATACCATTTGATATTTCTTGAAATATATTTCTCATTGATTTTCTAAATCATTTTATCTGTCCTTTTTTTGCATCATCAACACAAACCCAAGGTCCTAAAAATGAAAATCACAGTGTGTAAATGCATCATGTATAGTTAAAATTAAAGCAAAAGAGAAACAAGGTCAATAATAAAATAAAGAGTCATTGATTTCTTTAATATCTTTAATAAACTCATTTTCAGTCATGATATCTTTTAGATCTTCAGGGTATTTTTCATTATAAGAGCTTGATAATCCTGACATAAAAGTTTTTGACGTTGGCCTTATTACTATACTTCCAATCTTGCTTTTTGGAATCCTCTTATTAAAATAACAGTCCATTTATCAAATAAATTAATTTTTAAACTAAAACTTGATAATTGAACCAAAAGGGAGTATAAGGTCAGTATCAATATTATCGTCATGGCTATTTGTTTTTCTTCCATCAATTAAAAGTGCGTAAAAGTATCTTGCAAATTTCTTTGCTTTGAGTACTAAACTTAAAGTTGCTTGATTATAATCATCACTCATTTCGACCCAGCATAAAGGTTGCATTGGGAGGTTGCTATTACTAAAGACAAGTTGGCTTCTTGAATAAACTGAAACTTCTTTATAGGTCAGCCCAAGTTGATTAGAAATTTCTTTGGCTTTTTCTATAGTAGTTATTCCTTTAAATCTGTCAATTATTCCTAAATCAGCATCTTCTTCTAAAGATGAAAAGCACATAAAGTGGAAAATTGGACAGGTATAGCCACCTTGAGGTGCACTTGCATAAATTTTTTTTATGACTGCATAAATAGAAGTTTGTGAAGTGAATTCTTGTGACTCTCTTAGTATTTCTTTTTCGAAATAAACATTATTGCCCTGATTAACTCCAGGAGAAATATACTGCCTTTCTCTTATTTTAGCTCCATCATAATTTTCTCCTAATAATGCATATTTTACTAGAATATTAGAGGGTAAAACTGTGCAGTAACAGCTAGAGCCTATACTCACTAAGTTTTGAATGTAAAAGGTATTGCTGCTACAATATATACCTAAGTTTTGAATGTAAAAAGAATTGCTGCCACAATATGTACCTCCATTTGTATAATAAGGAAGAAACTGAAGCGCTGCAGATGGATTGTTCATTTGCTTTATCAGATTTTTCCAATGACTATAAGATATTGATTCTTGGCTAAATTTTTCTAGTATTATCGAATACAGAACATAGGAGTATTTTTCAACACATGATTTTATTTTCTTGCAAATAGACTCAGCTCGGATAATTTCAGAAATTGGCAAATAGCTTAGAATTTCTACAATAATAGGATCAGGGACAGCTTGCATTTTTATATTAATGGCTCATTTGGTGGTTTTGTTTTAATTAAGAACGAAACATATTTTCTGATATTTACTATTTATGTTTATTTTCAGTCGGAAAATTTCAGTTTTAGCTTAAATTCATAAAATTTAATATTTAAAGTAAAACTTTAAATGAAATCCAAAATTCAGTATTGACAAACAAAATCTCGTAATCGTCAAAGAACCTCAAGTGATTGTAGAAAGCTATTTGAAAATCATAAAGCAATATTTCTGCAGCGTTTCGCAAGCCTTAAATCTTAGTGTTAAAAAGATTTAGCCAAATGATTCAATACCTCTTTTAATAGCACATTATCATAAAACATAAAGGTAATCAGACAATTATTTTTGAATTTTTTGTAATGAAAACTATAGCTAATATGCTTTAAATTTCTTTTAATTTATCCAATCCTGATCTTAATCCAAGAAGTTGAGCACTCACACATTAAATATCATTTGATATTTCTTGCAATATATTTCTCATTGATTTTCTTAATCACTTCATCTGTCCTTTTTTTTGCATCATCATCAACACAAACCCAAGGTCCTAAAAATGAAAGTCCAAGCGTGCAAACGTAACATGTATAGCCAAAATTAAAGCAAAAGAAATAAGGTCAATAATAAAATAAAGAGTCATTGATTTTTTTAATATCTTCAATAAACTCATTTTCAGTCATGATATCTTTTAGGTCTTCAGGGTATTTTTCATCATAAGAGCTTGATAATCCTGACACAAAAGTTTTTGACGTTGGCCTTATTACTATACTTCCAATCTTGCTTTTTGGAATCCTCTTATTAAAATAACAGTCCATTTATCAAATTAATTAATTTCTAAACTAAAACTTGATAATTGAACCTCTAGGGATTAAAAGGTCTATGTCAATATTATCGTCATAGCTAATTGTTCTTCGCCCATCAATTAAAAGTGCGTAAAAGTATCTTGCAAATTTTTTTGCTTCGAGAGCTAAATATAAAGCTGCTTGATTATAATCATCACTCATTTCGACCCAGCATAAAGGTTGCATTGGGAGGTTGCAATTATGAAAGACAAGTTGGCTTCTTGAATAAACTGAAACTTCTTTATATGTCAGCCCAATCTGATCAGAAATATCTTTGGCTTTTTCTATAGTAGTTATTCCTTTAAATCTGTCAATTATTCCTAAATCAGCATCTTCTTCTAAGGATGAAAAGCACATAAAGTGAAAAATTGGACAGGTATAGCCACCTTGAGGTGCTTTTGCATAAATTTCTTTTATGACTGCATAAATAGAAGTTTGCGAAGTGAATTCTTGTGACTCTCTTAGTATTTCTTTTTCGAAATAAACATCATTGCCCTGATTAACTCCAGGAGAAATATACTGCCTTTCTACTATTTTAGCTGCATCATAATTTTCCCCTAGTAATGCATATTTTACTAGAATGTTAGAGGGTTGATCCGTGCAGTAGCAGCAACCGTTTTCAATCATTAAGTTATGAATGTAATAGATATTGGTGCCAGTATCTGTACTTCCATTTGTATAGTAAGGGAGAAACTGTAGCTCTGTAGATAAACTGTTCATTTGCTTTATCAGATTTTTCCAATGACTATAAGATATCGATTCTTGGCTAAATCTTTCTAGTATTCTCGAATACAGGACATAGGAGTGTTTTTCAACACAAGATTTTATTTTCTTGCAAATAGACTCAGCTCGGATAATTTCAGAAATTGGTAAATAGCTTAGAATTTCGACAAGAATTGGATCAGGCACAGTTTGCATTTTAATATTAATTGCCCAATTTGGTTTTTAATTAAATACGAAATATATTTTCTGGTGTTTATGTTTATTTTCAGTCAGAAAAATTCAGTTTTAGAAAGACTTATCTTTAAGATCTTCAGGGTATTTTTCATCATAAGAGCTTGATAATCCTGACACAAAAGTTTTTGACATTGGCCTTATTACTATACTTCTAATCTTAATTTTTGGGATCCTCTTATTAAAATAACAGTCCATTTATCAAATTAATTAATTTCTCAACTAAAACTTGATAATTGAACCTCTAGGGAGTAAAAGGTTAATATCAATATTATTGTCATAGCGATTTGTTTTTCGTCCATCAATTAAAAGTGCATAAAAGTATCTTGCAAATTTCTTTGCTTTGAGTACTAAAGTTAAAGTTGCTTGATTATAATAATCACTCATTTCGATCCAGCATAAAGGTTGCATTGGAAGGTTGCAATTATGAAAGACAAGTTGGCTTCTTGAATAAACTGAAACTTCTTCATATGTCAGTCCAATCTGATCAGAAATTTCTTTGGCTTTTTCTATAGTTGTTATTCCTTTAAATCTGTCAATTATTCCTAAATCAGCATCTTCTTCTAAAGATGAAAAGCACATAAAGTGAAAAATTGGACAGGTATAGCCACCTAGACCACCTAGACCACCCATCCACCTAGTCCACCCCAGTCCATCTCACCCATCCACCCCACACCAGTCAACCCCAACAGGGTCCACCTTAGCAACAATCCAGTAGTTAGTTCCACTTTGGTTTCCCCATCCAATGATTTTGACGCAGTGGTTTCCTACGAATTCTCCTTTGGTGTGCTTGTAGATACCGCCAGAGTATGACATGAAGTCTTTGTAAACTTGGAAAGTAACTTCAACTGGGCCTCCTGCCATAATTGCAGCTTGGATTGATGATGGGCCACTGTATGTGTTTACAGATAAAGCCTTGTAGAATTGAAGTGAAGATCCATCAGAGCACTTGGTAGGGCAAGTTCCATCTGCTGCAATATAAGGAACACATGAGTATGTTGGAAGTCCGGTATTTTTCATGAATCTCCAGGCAAGATCTGCGTAACCACCGTTGCATCCGTAGTTTTGGGAATCACAAGATACGAGATATTGTGTGGACAAAGTGACATTAACTGTTCCATTAGTAGCAATGCAAAGTCTATCTGAAAGAGCTTCAGATGCTCCAAATGCCCAGTAAGAGCCGCACTGTTCTTGATTAAGGATTGGATGTACGCATCCAGGCCATTGTGTTCTTGAATCGAAGGAAGCTGGAGCTGAGATGTAGTTTATAAGTGCGCCCCAGTCTTTTTCTGGGAATTTTCTAGGTCTTGAGATTGAAGACGCTCTAAGTTTGGCTTCAGCAATTGTCATTTGGCCAACCCATTCAGAAGATGAAGTCCATGAGTCTTGGATACTGTTGATTTCATCAATCATTTCTTGCAATACATTTCTTATTGATTGTTTTAATTACTTCATCTGTCCTTTTTTTTGCATCATCAACACAAACCCAAGATCCTAAAAATGAAAGCCCAAACGTGTAAATGCAACATGTATAGACAAAATTAAAAAGAAGCAAGGCCAATAATAAAATAAAGAATCATTGATTTCTTTAATATCTTCAATAAACTCATTTTCAGTCATAATATCTTTTAGATCTTTAGGATATTTTTCATCATAAGAGCTTGATAATCCTGACATAAGAGTTTTTGACGTTGGCCTTATTACTATACTTCCCTCTTATTAAAATAACAATCCATTTATCTAATTAATTAATTTCTAAACTAAAACTTGATAATTGAACCTCTAGGGAGTAAAAGGTTAATATCAATATTATTATCATGCATATTTGTTCTTCTTCCATCAATTAAAAGTGCGTAAAAGTATCTTGCCAATTTCTTTGCTTTGAGGGCTAAAGTTAAGGCTGCTTGATCATGATTATCACTCATTTCGACCCAACATAAAGGTTGCATTGGAAGGTTGCAATTATTAAAGACAAGTTGGTGTCTTGAATAAACTGAAACTTCTTCATAGGTCAGTCCAAGTTGATCAGAAATATCTTTGGCTTTTTCTATAGTAGTTATTCCTTTAAATCTGTCAATTATTCCTAAATCAGCATCTTCTTCTAAAGATGAAAAGCACATGAAGTGCAATATTGGGCAGGTATAGCCACCTCGAGGTGCTTTTGCATAAATTCCTTTTATGACTGCATAAATAGAAGTTTGTGAAGTGAATTCTTGTGACTCTCTTAGTATTTCTTTTTCGAAATAAACACCATCGCCCTGATTAACTCCAGGAGAAATATACTGCCTTTCTCTTATTCTAGCAGCCCTATAATTTTCCCCTAGTAATGCATATTTTACTAGAATGTTAGATGGATGAATTGTGCAGTAGCATCAATGGCTTTCAATCATTAAGTTATGAATGTAATAGGTATTGGTGCCATAATATGTTCCTCCATTTGTATAGTAAGGGAGAAACTGTAGTTTTGTAGATAAACTGTTCATTTGCTTTATCACATTTTTCCAATGACTATAAGATATCGATTCTTGGCTAAATCTTTCTAGTATTCTCGAATAAAGGACATAGGAGTGTTTTTCAACACATGATTTTATTTTCTTGCAAATAGACTCAGCTCGGATAATTTCAGAAATTGGCAAATAGCTTAGAATTTCGACAATAATAGGATCAGGGACAGTTTGCATTTAATATTAATGGCTCATTTTGGTTTGGTTTTAATTAAATACGAAACATATTTTCTGATTTTATTACTTAGCTAAATGATGCAATACCTCTTTTAATAGAACATATAAAAAAACGCAATAAGGTAATCAAACAATTATTTTGAATTTTTATAAATTAAATGATAATTAAATTATAGCTAATATGTTTTAAATTTACCAATCCTGATCTCAATCCAAGAAGTTGAGCACTCGCACATTAAATATCATTTGATATTTCTTGCAATATATTTCTCATTGATTTTCTTAATCACTTCTTCTGTTCTTTTTTTTGCATCATCAACACAAACCCAAGGTCCTAAAAATGAAAGTCAAAGTGTACGAATGCAACATGCATAGACAAAATTAAAGCAAAAGAAGCAAGGCCAATAATAAAATAAAGAGTCATTGATTTCTTTAATATCTTCAATAAACTCATTTTCAGTCATAATATCTTTCTGATCTTCAGGGTATTTTTCATCATAAAAGCTTGATAATCCTGACACAAAAGTTTGTGCGTTGGACTTATTACTATACTTCTAATCTTACTTTTTAGAATCCTCTTATTAAAATAACAGTCCATTTATCAAATTAATTAATTTTTAAACTAAAACTTGATAATTGAACCTTTAGGGAGTAAAAGGTTAATATCAATATTATCGTCATAGCTATTTGTTTTTCTTCCATCAATTAAAAGTGCGTAAAAGTATCTTGCAAATTTTTTTGCTTTGAGGGCTAAAGTTAAAGTTGCTTGATTATACTTTTCACTCATTTCGACCCAACATAAAGGTTGCATTGGGAGGTTGCAATTATTAAAGATAAGTTGGTGTCTTGAATAAACTGAAACTTCTTCATATGTCAGCCCAAGCTGATCAGAAACTTCTTTGGCTTTTTCTATAGTAGTTATTCCTTTAAATCTGTCAATTATTCCTAAATCAGCATCTTCTTCTAAGGATGAAAAGCACATAAAGTGGATTATTGGGCAGGTGTAGCCACCTCGAGGTGCTTTTGCATAAATTCCTTTTATGACTGCATAAATAGAAGTTTGCGAAGTGAATTCTTGTGACTCTCTTAATATTTCTTTTTCGAAATAAACATCATTGCCCTGATTAACTCCAGGAGAAATATACTGCCTTTCTCTTATTCTAGCAGCCCTATAATTTTTCCCTAGTAATGCATATTTTACTAGAATGTTAAAGGGATAAATCGTGCAGTAGCTGTATTTGCCTTCAATCATTAAGTTATGAATGTAATAGGTATTGTTACCACCATATGTACCTCCATTTGTATAGTAAGGGAGAAACTGTAATTTTGTAGATGGACTGCTCATTTGCTTTATCACATTTTTCCAATGACTATAAGATATCGATTTTTGGTTAAATCTTTCTAGTATTCTAGAATACAGGACATAGGGCTGTTCTTCAACACATGATTTTATTTTCTTGCAAATAGACTCAGCTCGGATAATTTCAGAAATTGGCAAATAGCTTATAATTTCGACAATAATAGGATCAGGGACAGTTTGCATTTTAATATTAATGGCTCAAGTTGATTTGGTCTTAATTAAATACGAAACATATTTTATGATATTTATTACTTATGTTTATTTTCAGTCGGAAAATTTATTTTAGCTTAAATTAATAAAATTTAATATTTAAAGTAAAACTTTAAATGAAATCCAAAATTCGGTATTGACAAACAAAATCTCATAATGGCCAAAGAACCCCAAGTGATGGTAGAAAGCTATTTGAAAACCATAAAAACAATATTTCGGCAGAATTTCTCAAGCCTTAAATCTTAGTGTTAAAAAGACTCCTTCTATTTCCCCTGATCTCTCATTATCAGGTGAAAGCAATAAATCTTTTGATTCAATTCATCGAAGAAGTCCTGTTTTTATGTCTTTAGAAGACAGCTATAGCAAGCCGTTTGTAGCTAAAAGAGACAGAGAATATGCGAACTTGCTAAAAATCAATAGCAGATCTTCATTCGTCGAGAAACTTTCACAAAAAGATAAGAAAATTTTTAGTAGATTGAAAAACCCGTATAGTATAAGGCCAAATAAATCTATGGATAAATTGATTGAAGAAAATCTGAGACTATTAGACAGAAATCATAAAAAGAGAATTATATCGCAAGATAGAGGGACTTCTTTAGAATATTTACCAATGTTTAATAAGCAGGTTTATACGAAAAAACAGCCAAAATATATCGTAAGTAATCCGATATCTCTGGAAAATAAACTTTTTCCAGAGGTAAGAAGAAAAATATCTAATTTTAGAGATATTATTTTGAATTTTTATTAATGAGAATTATAGCTAATATCCTTAGATTTATCCAATCCTGATCTCAATCCAAGAAGGTAAGCACTCGCACATTAAATATCATTTGATATTTCTTACAATATATTTCTCATTGATTTTCTTAGTCACTTCTTCTGTCATTTTTTGGCATCATCAACACAAACCCAAGGTCCTTATAATGAAAGTCCAAGCGTGTAAATGCAACATGTATAGACAAAATTAAAACAAAAGAAGCAAGAGTCATTGATTTCTTTAATATCTTCAATAAACTAATTATCAGTCATAATATCTTTCAGATCTTCAGGGGTATGTTTCATCATAAGAGCTTGATAATCCTGACACAAAAGTTTTTGACATTGGCCTTATTACTATACTTCCAATCTTGCTTTTTGATATCCTCTTATTAAAATAACAATCCATTTATCAAATTAATTAATTTTTAAACTAAAATTTGATAATTGAACCTTTAGGGAGTAAAAGATTAATATCAATATTATTGTCATAGCGATTTGTTTTTCTTCCATCAATTAAAAGTGCGTAAAAGTATCTTGCAAATTTCTTTGCTTTGAGTGCTAAAGTTAAAGCCGTTTGGCTATTCTCTTCACTCATTTCGACCCAACATAAAGGTTGCATTGGAAGGTTGCAATTATGAAAGACAAGTTGGTGTCTTAAATAAACTGAAACTTCTTCATAGGTCAGCCCAATCTGATCAGAAATATCTTTGGCTTTTTCTATAGTAGTTATTCCTTTAAATCTGTCAATTATTCCTAAATCAGCATCTTCTTCTAAGGATGAAAAGCACATGAAATGGAAAATTGGGCAGTTGTAGCCACCTCGAGGTGCTCTTGCATAAATTCCTTTTATGACTGCATAAATAGAAGTTTGCGAAGTGAATTCTTGTGACTCTCTTAGTATTTCTTTTTGGAAATAAACATCATTGCCCTGATTAACTCCAGCCGAAATAAACTGCCTTTCTCTTATTATAGCTACATTATAATTTTCCCCAAGTAATGCATATTTTACTAGAATGTTAGAGGGTAAAATTGTGCAGTAGCATAAATGGCTTTCAATCATTAAGTTATGAATGTAATAGGTATTGATGCCACGATATGTTCCTCCATTTGTATAGTAAGGAAGAAACTGTAGTTCTATAGATGGACTGTTCATTTGCTTTATAAGATTTTTTCAATGACTATAAGATATCGATTCTTGGCTAAATCTTTCTAGTATTCTCGAATACAGGACATCGGAGTGTCTTTCAACACATGATTTTATTTTCTTGCAAATAGACTCAGCTCGGATAATTTCAGAAATTGGCAAATAGCTAAAAATTTCGACAATAATAGAATCAGGCACAGTTTGCATTTTAATATTAATGATTCATTTTGGGACGTTTGTTAGCCAAATGATGCAATACTTCTTTTAATAGCACATTATCAAAAAGCGCAGACGATTATTTTAAATTTTTGTAATGAAAATTATAGATAATATACTGTAAATTTATCCAATCCTAATCTCAATCCAAGAGGTTGAGCACTCGCACATTTAATATCATTTGATATTTCTTGCAACATATTTCTCATTGATTTTCCTAATCGCTTCATCTGTCCTTTTTTTTGCATCATCATACAAACCCAAGGTCCTAAAATGAAAGTCAAAGTGTGCAAATGCAACATGTATAGACAAAATTAAAGCAAAAGAAACAAGGCCAATAATAAAATAAAGAGCCATTGATTTCTTTAATATCTTCAATAAACTCATTTTCAGTCATAATATCTTTTGGATCTTCAGGGTATTTTTCATCATAAGAGCTTGATAATCCTGACAAAAAAGTTTTTGGCATCGGTCTTATTACTATACTTCCAATCTTGCTTTTTGATATCCTCTTATTAAAATAACAGTCCATTTATCAAATTATCAAATTAATTCATTTCTAAACTAAAACTTGACAATTGAACCTTTAGGGAGTAAAAGGTTAATATCAATATTATTATCATAGCTATTTGTTCTTCTTCCATCAATTAAAAGTGCGTAAAAGTATCTTGCCAATTTCTTTGCTTTGAGGGCTAAAGTTAAAGCTGCTTGATTATTCTCATCACCTATTTCGACCCAACATAAAGGTTGCATTGGGAGATTGCAATTATGAAAGACAAGTTGGTGTCTTAAATAAACTGAAGTTTCTTCATAGGTCAGCCCAAGTTGATCAGAAATATCTTTGGCTTTTTCTATAGTAGTTACTCCTTTAAATCTGTCAATTATTCCTAAATCAGCATCTTCTTCTAAGGATGAAAAGCACATAAAGTGGAAAATTGGGCAGGTGTAGCCACTTTGAGGTACTCTTGCATAAATTCTTTTTATGACTGCATAAATAGAAGTTTGCGAAGTGAATTCTTGTGACTCTCTTAGTATTTCTTTTTCGAAATAAACATCATTACCCTGATTAACTCCAGGCGAAATATAATGCCTTTCTCCTATTTTAGCAGCATCATAATTTTCCCCTAATAATGCATATATTACTAGAATGTTAGAGGGATGAGTCGTGCAGTAGCAGTAATTGCCTTCAATCATTAAGTTATGAATGTAATAGGTAATGCTGCCATAATATATTCCTCCATTTGTAAAGTAAGGGAGAAACTGTAGTTTTGTAGACGGGCTGTTCATTTGCTTTATCAGATTTTTCCAATGACTATAAGATATTGATTCTTGGCTAAATCTTTCTAGTATTCTAGAATACAGGACATAGGAGTGTTTTTCAAAACATGATTTTATTTTCTTACAAATAGACTCAGCTCAGATAATTTCAGAAATTGGTAAATAACTTAGAATCTCGACAAGAACTGGATCCGGGACAGTTTGCATTTTAATTATAATGGCCCTGTACGAGACATATTTTCTGATGTTTTTACTTATATTCATTTTCAGTCAGAAAATTTCAGTTTTAGCTTAAATTAATAAAATTTAATATTTAAAGTAAAACTTAAAATGAAATCCAAAATTCGGTATTGACAAGCAAAATCTCGTAATGGCCAAAGAACCCCAAGTGATGGTAGAAAGCTATTTGAAAACCATAAAAACAATATTTCTGCAGAGCTTGCGCAAGCCTTAAATCTTAGTGTTAAAAAGACTCCTTCTATTTCCCCTGATCTCTCATTATCTGGTGAAAGCAATAAATCTTTTGATTCAATTCATCGAAGAAGTCCTGTTTTTATGCCTTTAGAAGACAGCTATAGCAAGCCTTTACAGCTAAAAGAGACAGGGAATATGCGAACTTGCTAAAAATCAATAGCAGATCTTCATTCGTTGAGAAATTTCCACAAAAAAATAAGAAAATTTTTAGTAAATTGAAAGACCCTTATAGTATGAGGCCAAATATATCTATGGATAAATTGATTGAAGAAAATCTGAGACTATTAGACAAACATCATAAAAGGAGAATTATATCACAAGATAGAGAGACTTCGTTAGAACATTTACCATTGTTTAATAAGCAGGTTTATACGAAAAAGCAGCCAAAATATATCGTAAGTAATCCGATATCTCTGGAAAATAAACTATTTCCAGAGGTAAGAAGAAAAATATCTAATTTTAGAGATATTATTGTAAAGAGTTAGCTAAATGATGCAATAACTCTTTTATTCGCACATTATCTAAAAACCCAATAAGGTAATCAGACAATTATTTTGAATTTTAATTATTACAAATTATACCTAATATGCTTTAAATATCATTTGATATTTCTTGCAATATATTTCTCATTAATATTTTTAATCACTTCATCTGTATTTTTTTTGCATCATCAACACAAACCCAAGGTCCTGAAAATGAAAGTCCAAGCGTGTAAATGCATCATGTAGAGACAAAATTAAAAAAAGAGAAACAAGGTCATTAATAAATAAAGAATCATTGATTTCTTTAATATCTTTTGGATCTTCAGGGTATTTTTCATCAAAGAGCAGGATAATCCTGACACAAAAGTTTTTGAAGCTAGCCTTATTACTATACTTCCAATCTTGCTTTTTGGAATCCTCTTATTAAAATAACAGTCCATTTATCAAATTAATTAATTTTTAAACTAAAACTTGATAATTGAACCTCTAGGGATTAAAAGGTCAGTATCAATATTATTGTCATAGCTATTTTTTCTTCGTCCATCAATTAAAAGTGCGTAAAAGTATCTTGCCAATTTCTTTGCTTTGAGTGCTAAAGTTAAAACCGTTTGATTATTCTCATCACTCATTTCGACCCAGCATAAAGGTTGCATTGGGAGGTTGCAATTATTAAAGACAAGTTGGCGTCTTGAATAAACTGAAATTTCTTCATAGGTCAGCCCAAATTGATCAGAAATTTCTTTGGCTTTTTCTATAGTAGTTATTCCTTTAAATCTGTCAATTATTCCTAAATCAGCATCTTCTTCTAAGGATGAAAAGCACATAAAGTGGAAAATTGGACAGGAGTAGCCACCTCGAGGTGCAATTGCATAAATTCCTTTTATGACTGCATAAATAGAAGTTTGCGAGGTGAATTCTTGTGACTCTCTTAGCCAAATGATTCAATACCTCTTTTAATAGCACATTATCATAAAACGTAAAGGTAATCAGACAATTATTTTTGAATTTTTTGTAATGAAAACTATAGCTAATATGCTTTAAATTTCTTTTAATTTATCCAATCCTGATCTCAATCCAAGAAGTTGAGCACTCACACATTAAATATCATTTGTTATTTCTTGCAATATATTTCTCATTGATTTTCTTAATCACTTCATCTGTCCTTTTTTTTGCATCATCAACACAAACCCAAGGTCCTAAAAATGAAAGTCCAAGCGTGCAAACGCAACATGTATAGCCAAAATTAAAAAAAGCAAAACCAATAATAAAATAAAGAGTCATTGATTTCTTTAATATCTTTTAGATTTTCAGGGTATTTTTCATCATAAGAGCTGCATCTATCTTAGTATTTCTTTTTCGAAATAAACATTATTGCCCTGATTAACTCCAGGAGAAATATACTGCCTTTCTCCTATTCTAGCAGTATCATAATTTTCCCCTAGTAATGCATATTTTACTAGAATGTTAGAGGGATGAATCGTGCAATAGCAGTAATAGCCTTCAATCATTAAGCTATGAATGTAATAGATATTGTCGCCACCATATGTACCTCCATTTGTATAGTAAGGGAGAAACTGTAGTTTTGTAGATGGACTGTTCATTTGCTTTATCACATTTTTCCAATGACTATAAGATATCGATTCTTGGCTAAATCTTTCTAGGATTCTCGAATACAGGACATAGGAGTATTTTTCAACACAAGATTTTATTTTCTTGCAAATAGACTCAGCTCGGATAATTTCAGAAATTGGTAAATAACTTAGAATTTCGACAAAAATTGGATCAGGCACAGTTTGCATTTAATAATAATTGCCCAATTTGGTTTTTAATTAAATACGAAACATATTTTCTGATGTTTATTTCTTATGTTTATTTTCAGTCAGAAAATTTCAGTTTTAGCTTAAATTAATAAAATTTAATATTTAAAAAACTTTAAATGAAATCCAAAATTCGGTATTGACAAAATCTCGTAATGGTCAAAGAACCACAAATGATGTAATAACTATTTTAATAGCACTTTATTAAAAACGCAATAAGGTAATCAGATGATTATTTTGAATTTTTTTAATGAAAATTATACCTAATATATTTAAATTCACATTTGATATCATTTGATATTTCTTACAATATATTTCTCATTGATTTTCTAAATCATTTTATCTGTCCTTTTTTTGCATCATCAACACAAACCCAAGGTCCTAAAAATGAAAGTCCAAGCGTGCAAATGCAGCATGTATAGCCAAAATTAAAGCAAAAGAAGCAAGCCCAATAATAAAATAAAGAATCATTGATTTCTTTAATATCTTTAAGATCTTCAGGGTATTTTTCATCATAAGAACTTGATAATCCTGACACAAAAGTTTTTGACGTTGGCCTTATTACTATATTTCTAATCTTGCTTTTTGGGATCCTCTTATTAAAATAACAGTCCATTTATCAAATTAATTAATTTTTAAACTAAAACTTGATAATTGTACCTTTAGGGAGTAAAAGGTTAATATCAATATTATTGTCATAGCTATTTGTTTTTCGTCCATCAATTAAAAGTGCGTAAAAGTATCTTGCCAATTTTTTTGCTTTGAGGGCTAAAGTTAAAGCTGCTTGATCATAATCATCACTCATTTCGACCCAGCATAAAGGTTGCATTGGGAGGTTGCAATTATGAAAGACAAGTTGGCTTCTTGAATAAACTGAAACTTCTTCATAGGTCAGTCCAATCTCATCAGAAATATCTTTGGCTTTTTCTATAGTAGTTATTCCTTTAAATCTGTCAATTATTCCCAAATCAGCATCTTTTTCTAAGGATGAAAAGCACATAAAGTGAAAAATTGGACAGGTGTAGCCACCTTGAGGTGCTCTTGCATAAATTCCTTTTATGACTGCATAAATAGAAGTTTGCGAAGTGAATTCTTGTGACTCTCTTAGTATTTCTTTTTCGAAATGAACACCATCAACCTGATTAACTCCAGGAGAAATATACTGCCTTTCTCCTATTTTAGGTCCATCATAATTTTCCCCTAGTAATGCATATTTTACTAGAATGTTAGAGGGATGAGTTGTGCAGTAGCAGCAATGGTTTTCAATCATTAAGTTATGAATGTAATAGGTATTGGTGCCATAATACGTTCCTCCATTTGTATAGTAAGGGAGAAACTGTAGTTTTGCAGATGGACTGTTCATTTGCTTTATCACATTTTTCCAATGACTATAAGGTATCGATTCTTGGATAAATCTTTCTAGTGTTCTAGAATACAGGACATAGGAGTATTTTTCAACACAAGATTTTATTTTCTTGCAAATAGACTCAGCTCGGATAATTTCAGAAATTGGTAAATAGCTTAGAATTTCGACAATAATAGGATCAGGCACAGCTTGCATTTAATATTAATTGCCCAATTTGATTTTTAATTAAATACGAAACATATTTTCTGATGTTTTTACTTATGTTTATTTTCAGTCAGAAAATTTCAGTTTTAGCTTAAATTAATAAAATTTAATATTTAAGTAAAACTCAAAATGAAATCCAAAATTCGGTATTGACAAACAAAATCTCGTAATGGCCAAAGAACCCCAAGTGATGGTAGAAAGCTATTTGAAAACCATAAAAACAACATTTCTGCAGAATTTGCACAAGCCTTAAATCTTAGTGTTAAAAAGACTCCTTCTATTTCCCCTGATCTCTCATTATCAGGTGAAAGCAATAAGGTAATCAGATGATTATTTTGAGTTTTTATAAATTAAATAATTAATGAAAATTATAGCTAATATTCTTTAAATTTATCCAATCCTGATCTCAATCCAAGAAGTTGAGTACTCGCACATTAAATATCATTTGATATTTCTTGCAATATATTTCTCATTGATTTTCTTAATCGCTTTATCTGTCTTTTTTTTTGCATCATCAACACAAATCCAAGGTCCTAAAAATGAAAGTCCAAGCGTTGCAAATGCAACATGTATAGCCAAAATTAAAGCAAAAGAAGCAAGGCCAATAATAAAATAAAGAATCATTGATTTCTTTAATATCTTTTAGATCTTCAGGGTATTTTTCATCATAAGAGCTTGATAATCCTGACACAAAAGTGTTTGACATTGGCCTTATTACTATACTTCCAATCTTGCTTTTTGGGATTCTTTATTAAAATAACAGTCCATTTATCAAATTATCAAATTAATTAATTTCTAAACTAAAACTTGATAATTGAACCTTTAGGGAGTAAAAGGTCAGTATCAATATTATTGTGATAGCTATTTTTTCTTCGTCCATCAATTAAAAGTGCGTAAAAGTATCTTGCAAATTTCTTTGCTTTGAGCGCTAAAGTTAAAGCTGCTTGATCATAATAATCACTCATTTCGACCCAGCATAAAGGTTGCATTGGAAGGTTGCAATTATTAAAGACAAGTTGGTGTCTTGAATAAACTGAAACTTCTTCATAAGTCAGCCCAAGCTGATCAGAAATTTCTTTGGCTTTTTCTATAGTAGTTATTCCTTTAAATCTGTCAATTATTCCTAAATCTGCATCTTCTTCTAAGGATGAAAAGCACATAAAGTGAAATATTGGACAGGTGTAGCCACCTTGAGGTGCTCTTGCATAAATTCCTTTTATGACTGCATAAATAGAAGTTTGCGAAGTTAATTCTTGTGATTTTCTTAGTATTTCTTTTTCGAAATGAACACCTTCCCCCTGATTAACTCCAGGAGAAATATACTGCCTTTCTCCTATTCTAGCTCCATCATAATTTTCCCCTAGTAATGCATATTTTACTAGAATGTTAGAGGGATGAGTCGTACAGTAGCAGTAACTACTTTCAATCATTAAGTTATAAATGTAATAGGTATTGTCGCCACCCCATGTACCTCCATTTGTATAGTAAGGGAGAAACTGTAATTCTGTAGATGGACCGTTCATTTGCTTTATCACATTTTTCCAATGACTATAAGATATCAATTCTTGGTTAAATCTTTCTAGTATTCTAGAATACAGGACATAGGACTACTTTTCAACACATGATTTTATTTTCTTGCAAATAGACTCAGCTCGGATAATTTCAGAAATTGGCAAATAGCTTATAATTTCGATCATAATTGGATCAGGGACAGTTTGCATTTAATAATAATTGCCCAATTTGGTTTTTAATTAAATACGAAACATATTTTCTGATATTTACTATTTATGTTTATTTTCAGTCGGAAAATTTCAGTTTTCGCTTAAATTAATAAAATTTAATATTTAAAGTAAAAATTAAAATGAAATCCAAAATTCGGTATTGACAAACAAAATCTCGTAATGGCCAAAGAACCCCAAGTGATGGTAGAAAGCTATTTGAAAGCCATAAAAACAATATTTCTGCAGAATTTGCACAAGCCTTAAATCTTAGTGTTAAAAAGACTCCTTCAATTTCCCCTGATCTCTCATTATCAGGTGAAAGCAATAAATCTTTTGATTCAATTCATCGAAGAAGTCCTGTTTTTATGTCTTTAGAAGACAGCTATAGTAGGCCTTTTGCAGCTAAAAGAGACAGGGAATATGCGAACTTGCTAAAAATCAATAGCAGATCTTCATTCGTTGAGAAATTTCCACAAAAAGATAAGAAAATTTTTAGTAAATTGAAAGACCCTTATAGTATGAGGCCAAATAAATCTATGGATAAATTGATTGAAGAAAATCTGAGACTATTAGACAAAAATCATAAAAGGAGAATTATATCACAAGATAGAGGGACTTCGTTAGAACATTTACCAATGTTTAATAAGCAGGTTTATACGAAAAAACAGCCAAAATATATCGTAAGTAATCCGATATCTCTGGAAAATAAACTATTTCCAGAGGTAAGAAGAAAAATATCTAATTTTAGAGATATTATTGTAAATCAACCTAATTACTATTATTAAATTGCCTTATAAATAAGACATTATAATTTTTTCTCAAAAACCTATTTATTTATTTGACAAAAATACTTATTTTCGAATGAAATTGCAAATAGTGCTATAGCTCATTATTTTTAAAAAATGATCGCTGATTAGTACAGCCAGGCAAAAATGTTTTAAAGACTTTTCGACTATAGATTTTTCTTCAATAGCGTGCTCAGTTATAAAGCGATAAAATAAAACTTTGCTTAATTGATAGATTCTAAGAATTTTCTCTTTAGCCTGAGAACCATTCATGAGATTTTAATCTGAATCTAAAATTAGCACCTTGGAAGCTTTAGGCAAATTTATACCAAATCCACCACCAGAATTAATTTTTGGATAATTGGTAATCTGTCATCAATGTTAATGCTTCCATAAATTCATGCAAATATAATGCCTTCGTTTCTAAATGCTTCTTATAAATATAAATTCTTTGTAAATAAAGATTATAAAAATTAATTTTTTCTAAGCTAAAAATTGATAATCGAGCCTTTAGGGATTAAAAGGTTGACATCAATATTATTGTCATATTGATTTGTTCTTCTTCCATCAATTAAAAGTGCGTAAAAGTATCTTGCAATTTTTTTGGCTTTTAGGGGTAAAGTTAAAGCGTTTTCATTGTAATTATCACTTATTTCGGCCCAGCATAAAGGCTGCATATGGAGGTTGCAATTTTTAAAGACAAGTTGTCGTCTTGAGTCAACTGATACTTCCTCATAGGTCAGACCAATCTGATCAGAAATTTCTTTAGCTTTCTCTATAGTGGTTACTCCATTAAATCTGTCTATTATTCGTAAATCAGCATCTTCTTCTAAGGATGAAAAGCACATAAAGTGCAACATTGGGCAAGTATATCAAGTTTGAGGTGCTCTTGCATGTATTTCTTTTATGACTGCATAAATGGAAGCTTTTGAGGTCAATTCCTGTGATTCACTTAGTATTTCATTTTCGAAATAAACATTATTGCCCTGATTAACTCCAGGAGAAATATACTGCCTTTTTTCTATACTAGCGGCATCATAATATTCCCCTAGTAATGCATATTTTACTAGGATATTAGAGGGTAAAATTGTGCAGTAACAGCGAGAGCCTATCATCATTAAGTTTTGAATGTAATAGGTATCGTTACCACCATATGTACCTCCATTTGTATAATAAGGAACAAACTGAAGCACTTTAGATGGATTGTTCATTTGCTTTATCAGATTTTTCCAATGACTATAAGATATCGATTCTTGGCTAAATCTTTCTAGTATTCTAGAATACAGGACATAGGAGTGTTTTTCAACACATGATTTTATTTTCTTGCAAATAGATTCAGCTCGGATAATTTCAGAAATTGGCAAATAGCTTAGAATTTCTACAATAATTGGGTCAGGCACAGTTTGCATTTTAATATTAATGCCTCATTTTGGTTGTTTTTTAGTTAAATACAAAACATATTATCTGATTTTATTAATTATGTTTCTTTTCTATCTTCCTGGTTATCGGACAATTTCATTTTAGCTTAAATTAATAAAATTTAATATTTCAACTGAAACCGTAAAAGAAACCAAAATTCGGTATTGACAAAAATTTCGCAAGTCCTAAGAGCTTCAATTGATAGGATAAAGCAATTTGAATACCATAAAAACAATATTTTGGCAGAATTTCTCAAGCCTTAAATCTTAGTGTTAAAAATACTTCTTCTATTTTTCCTGATCTCTTATTATCAGGTGAAATCAATAAACCATTTGATTCAATTTATTGAGAGTGATAAGCTAGAGGTTAAAAGAGGATTATTTTAGCCTCTAGGTTGTCGATCCTAAATTTCGCGTTTATTGTAGAACAGGCACTAAGAAGCCGACGTCAACATAAGACTTACTTTGGGCAACACTTGTAGCAGTGTATTCTCTTGACAGCTATAGTGTTAAGAGAATGAGGAAACAACTCAATACCTCTTCTGGAGCTAGCCTGCTATTTGCAGGCAAAATAATTATCCCAAAGAAGCGCTCGATTGATATTATACCGGCACCCTCTTGTCTGTGGGTCACGGAGAGGCCAAGCTAGCCCGAACCTCTTTCCAACCCTAATTGCCTCCACCCTCAACCCTGTGGCCCTTCAGGACAATTGGTTTTTGTGACCTTCAAATTTTGGAACCCCCGCTGCTCCAACGGCAAGTGTAACCTCAATTAATCATGAAGATGGCGATTATTTTCAATCCATCGAAGAAATCCTGTGTTTTGCCTTTATAAGACAGCTATAGCAAGTCTTTTGCAGCTAAAAGAGACAGGGAATATGCGAACTTGATGAAAATCAATAGCAGATCTTCATTCGTTGAGAAATTTCTACAAAAAGATAAGCAAATTTTTAGTAAATATTAGACCTGTATAGAATGAGGCTGAGTAAATCTATGGATAAATTGATGAAGAAAATCTGAGACTATTAGACAAAAATTATAAAAGGAGAATTATATCGCAAGAGATTTCAATCTGGATCTAAATTAGCACCTTAGAAGCTCTATAATATATGCCAAATCCACCAACTTTTATTGCATTAGTAAAGCTGCATATTCATCTGCATTTAATATTTGTATAATTGGTAATCTGTCATAAATATTAAATAAATAATATTTTCTAAACTAAAAATTAATAATTGATCCTTTAGGGAGTAAAAGGTTAATATCAATATTATTGCGAAAACTAGGTGTTCTTCCATCAATTAAAAGTGCATAAAAATATCTTGCAAATTTCTTTGCTTTGAGGGGTAAATTTAAAGCGGCATGGCTATAATCATCAGTCATTTCGACCCAGCATAAAGGCTGCATTGGGAGGTTACAATTATTAAAGACAAGTTGGTGTCTTAAATAAACTGAAACTTCTTCATAGGTCAGTCCAAGCTGATCAGAAATTTCTTTGGCTTCTTCTATAGTAGTTACTCCTTTAAATCTGTCAATTATTCCTAAATCAGCATCTTCTTCTAAGGATGAAAAGCACATGAAGTGAAATATAGGGCAGTTGTAACCACCTTGAGGTGCTCTTGCATAAATTTCTTTTATGACTGCATAAATAGAAGTTTGCGAAGTCAATTCTTGTGATTCTCTTAGTATTTCATTTTCGAAAAAAATTTCATCTTTTCCCTGATTAACTCCAGCCGAAATAAAACCTCTTTCTTTTATTTTATCAGGATCATAATCCTTTCCTAGCAATGCATATTTTACTAGAATATTAGAGGGTAAAATTGTGCAGTAGCAGTAATTGCTTTCAATCATTAAGTTATGAATGTAATAGACATCGCTGCCATCATATGTACCTCCATTTGTATAGTAAGGGAGAAACTGTAGTTTTTTAGATGGACTGTTCATTTGCTTTATCACATTTTTCCAATGACTATAAGATATCGATTCTTGGCTAAGCCCTTTTAGTATTCTAGAATAAAGGACATAGGAGTGTTTTTCAACACATGATTTTATTTTCTTGCAAATAGACTCAGCTCGAATAATTTCAGAAATTGGCAAATAGCTTAGGATTTCTACAATAATTGGGTCAGGCACAGTTTGCATTTAATATTAATGCCTCATTTTGGTTTGGTTTTTAATTAAACACGAAACATATTTTCTGACGTTTATTAATTATGTTTCTTTCCAGTCTGTCTGCTATCTGGCAATTTCATTTTATCTCAAATTAATAAAATTTAATATTTAAACCGAAATCGTAAATGAAATCCTAAGATCTTCAAGTGATAGGAGAAAGCTATTTGAATATCATAAAAACAATATTTCTGTAGAATTTGCTCAAGCTTTAAATCTTAGAGTTAAAAAGACTCTTTCTATTTCTCCTTATCTCTCATTATCAGGTAAATTAATAAATCAGTGATTCAATTCATCTGAAGTTCTGTTTTATTCCTTTAGAAGATAGTTATGGTAAGGCTTTTACAACTAAAAGGGATAGAGAATATGTGAAAAGACTGAAAATCAATCGCAGATCTTTATTCGTTGAGAATCTTTTTCAAAGATATGAAAATTTTAGTAAATGAAAATCTTCGTAGTTTGAGGCTGAATACATTTATGGATAAATTGATTGAAGAAACCTCAGACTATCAGATAAAATCATAAATGGAGAATTATATCGCAAGATAGAGGGACTTCTTTAGAGCATTTATCAAAACTTAATAAACAGATTTATACTAAAAACATCCAAAATACATTGTAAGTAATTTAACTTCTTGAAAATAAGCTATTTTCAGAGGTAAGAAGAAAAATATCTATTTTAAAGATATTATTGTAAAAAATCTTAATTACTACTATTAAATTTGCTTTAAAATTGAGGAGTTATAGTATTTTCTTCTAAAAATCAATTGATTCTTAACAAAATAATATTTTTAGAATTAAAATTTCTTATTATAATCAAGGCATTAATTATTATTCAGTAATGAACTCACTTCTTAGAACCCACATTCCATTTTTCCTCTTAGCCAACTGATGCAATACTTCTTTCACCAGCATATTATCAAAAGGGCAAAGTTCTTTGCTAATATGCTCTATAATTTCACTTGACTGTGCTTTTCCGCCTTTTTGAATAAAAAATTCATGCAAATCATTTACGATTGATTCTTCTACTCTCGGTTTTTCAGTTGTATCCTTGACTATAGCTTTTCTTTTTTTAGCAATAATGTCTCGAGCCTTACCATTTCCTATTTTGATATCTCTATACTGAATTTCAAATAATCTTCTATTATCAATAGTTTGATTATTTCTTATTGAATTTATTAAATTATTTTTTGCAATCTGTGCAAGCCTAAATAAATAATACTCGTAAGCATGTGTTTTCATTCTATTTATTTCTCTATATCCAGCACAGTCAACACCTCCAATTGCTTTTTCCTCATTATAAGCTTTTATTCCTTCACTATCTAATAATGATTTTAATACAATATTTTCTCTTTTCCGTTTTTGAGGTAAAGGGCAGGTTTCTACTGTATTTAAGTCTTCCGGCTTAGGTGGAATCGCAAATAGTTCCCTTAACTCATTATTTTTGAAAAATGATCGCTGATCAGGACAAAGTAAAATTTTATTAGCCAAAAATGTTTTAAAGACTTGCCGATTATAGATTTTTTCTTCAATAGTGTGCTTGGTTATAAAGCGATAAATTAAAACTTTATTTGATTGGCCTATTCTAAGAGCCCTCTCCTTAGCCTGAGAATCATTCATGGGATTTCAGTCTGGATCTAAGATTAGCACCCTGGAAGCTTTAGGCAAATTTATACCGAATCCACCAACTTTTGTGGTCATTAGTAATGCTGTGATTTCACCAGCATTGAATTTTTGAATAATTGGTAATCTATCATCAATGTTAATGTTTCCATCAATTCTTCCGAATTTAACCCCTTCATTTCTTAATACTTCTTCAGAAATATTAAGCATTTTTTTAAATTGAGAAAAAATTACTATTGAGTGGCCTTCATCTCCTCATATTTCAATTAGCTGCTTCATTACTTCCAATTTTCCAGAAGTATAATTTTTTTCTTCACCTATTACTTTTAGCACTGAACTTTTCAATAAATCTGGATGATTACATATCAGCCTAAGATCTTTTATACATCTAAATGTGACTCCTTTATTAACCTCAGTAACACTATTTCAAAACTTATCTATATAATTTATATAAATTTCCCATTGATCAACAGTTAATTCGCAAAATAGCAGTTTTTCTTCTTGCTCAGGGATCCCTATATCAATTTCTTTCTTTGTTCTTCGTAAAAAATAAGGTGAAATTATTTCCCTTAGCTGAAGAGCACATTGGTAACCTAATTCTACTTGAAAATGATCACTATTTGAATATCCAGCTTTATTAATTGGTGCTGCAATTTCTCGGTCAAATACTTCTAATGATCCTAGCAGCCCTGGAAAAGCAAAGTCAAAAATACTTCACAATTCGTGTAAAGAGTTTTGTATTGGCGTCCCCGTTAATAGCAATCTATGGCTCGACATAATTTTTTTGATTATTTGTGTCACAGCTGCGTTAGGATTTTTTATTTTGTGTCCTTCATCTAAAACAACATAAAACCACTTTTTCTTTAACAAAGCAGGACCTTCTGTGTGCAAAATTTCATATGTTGTAATAAGAACTCCACAATTATTAAAAATCTCTTTAAGAATTTTTGACCTTTGAGACTCATAAAGATAAACTTGGAAATTCGGCGCCCAATTGGAAAATTCATTTTTTCATTGATGAATTATAGTAGCTGGGGCCAAAATAAGTGTTGGACCTTCTATTAAAGAGGTCAAGCGCAAAGATTCAAGCAAAGAAATGATTTCTATTGTCTTACCTAGCCCCATTTCATCTCCTAATACCCCACCGGCATTTTTCTTGTGAATTTCTCATAATCATTCAAGAGCTGCTTTTTGATGATCTAGTAATTTTCCTCAAAATTCTTTGTTTAATTTTAACTCTCCGTTGATACTTATAGATTCGGATTCTTCTGCTTGGGTTACAGGGGCTAAACTCTTATTTACAGCTATTTCAACTTGCTTGGATTTTCTCTCAAGTTTTTCGATTTTTTTCTGAATTGCTTTAGATCTAGCTTTAGATTTTAAATCTTTAGTTTCTTCAAAAATTTTAAGCAATTTCTCATTTTCTAGCTTAAGCTTGCTAGTTTTTTCTTCTTTTTGAGCCAGAATAGAGCCAAGAATTTCTTTATCTATTTCTTGCTGGTTTCTGACTTCAAACATATTTTATAATTTTTTATAAAAATAAAATGCGATTTAAATGATAAAGTAGAGCATAAATTACTACTGGTCTTTTTAAGATTACTTAAAAATGGATTAAAATTATTATTACGAAGTAAAATATTTTACAGAAATTTCTTGATTTTCAAGGTTTTCAAATTTTTGAGGGAAATAATGCTCAATCGAGGCATCTTTTATGCTACTAATTAAGTGGCATCAAGTCTAATTGTCTATGTAAATTAAATACAAAACTCACTTGTCTCTCTTTAAAGGTTAGCCCTTTTACCTTTTTTTTGCTATGTCAAATTATTAAAAAATTTTGAAAATTTATGATACATCACGTTTTTAAATTGAAACAATTATGATCGAAACGTGTATTTTTTTAAAGCTATTTTTAATACCAAAATTACTTTTCCAAAATACCCATATTAATTTATATCTTAAATGTTCAAAAATATAAAATAATTACAAAATAATTGGGTCCAATGGCAATGATGTTCAGTAATATTAATTTGTAAATTCTTTATTATAAATCTAAAGAATAATATCTAACCTTAAAATAGCATGAAAAGATCCTATATTTTAACACTCATTAATAACAAGGTCACTCAACTCAAGCTATCTAAAATTTTTTTTAAATCTACCTATTTCCATTTATAATAGCATATTTATTATTAAAGAACATGGGAATAGTAGTAAGTAAACCACAACACCGAGTTTCACTGGGGTCAATTCTCGACAATTCTTGTGAAACCATACAAGAAATTTCTGTCCGCACAGTTTATCGGTTTGGAAAAATAATAGGAACTGGCCATTTTGGAGTTGTCAGAGAAGCCTTCTCATCCGACTCATCACTCAAGGTTGCAATTAAATCAATTTCCAAAGGTGCTAACGATTATAGCAGAGCTAAAGCTTTACGAGAAGTGAAAATGCTTAAATCTGTAGACCATCCAAATATAATTAGATTTTACGAAGCTTATGAGGACGAAAAAAGTATCCACGTAGCTACTGAATATTGTGAAGGCGGACATTTGTGGGGCAGGATGCTAAAGAAAATCAAGCTAACCGAGGCAGAAGCACAAATTTTAATCAATCAGATACTTATGGCTGTAAACTATTTACACCTCCACAAAATAGTTCATAGGGACATAAAACCGGAGAATTTTTTATTTGTCTCTTCAGACCATGACGAATTAAAGCTGATTGATTTTGGTTTTGCAAAAAAATACAAAAAATTTTTGTCAATGCATAAGCAGCTTGGGACGTCTTATTATGTAGCTCCTGAAGTCCTTAAAGGCAATTATAATCAAAAATGTGATGAGTGGGGAATTGGAGTCATAATGTATACAATGCTGTGTGGGGAGATGCCATTTTATTGCCAAGATTTATTTTTTACGTTTGATAAAATCAAAAGAGGATTATTTAGTACAAGCAGCGATAGCTGGAATCAAATTTCTACCATCGGGAAAGATTTGATAAGAAAATTGCTATCAGTGAACCCTTCAAAAAGAATTTCTGCTAAAAAAGCATTAAATCATGAATGGTTCCATATCTTTGCAGTCAGTGACCCTCTGATTGATAGCTCTTTAATATGCTCTTTCCAAGAGTATTGCAAGTCTTCTCTGTTTTGTAAAGAGCTGCTGAATTTGATGATTAAATTCATAACTTTCAATGAACTAAGAGATCTAAACAAATTATTTATAAAACTTGATGAGGACAATAAAGGGATGATTTCTACGAAACAGCTGCGTAAGCATTTACAGAGCTCATCTATGAGCATTTCAGATAAAAACATTAAAGAGCTTTTAAAAGAAATCGATACTGATAAAGATGGGAATATTAATTATACAGAATTTTTAGCAGCTGCAATATGTTCAAAGCATCATTTTTCTCAAGAAGAAATTTGGGCTATATTTGACCTTTTCGACGTTGAAAGAAAAGGCTTTATAACTGCAAATGATATTAAAAGGACAATAAAAAGAGAAGGTTGTGCATTAGATAAAGATGTTGAAAGTAAATTAATTAAAACAATTGGAAAAAAAGAAGCAAAAATTGACTATAAAAGATTTTTGGAGATTTTTGGAAATGGTATACAAAAGTAAAAGTACTTTGATGAGCTATCATCATGGCTATTATATAAAATAATTTTAAACTATTTAAAAATCAGGCAAATTTAAAATAAAAAGAAAATCTGAACTATTTCCTGCGAAAAAATTATAATTTTATTTGTTAGAAATCATCAATAATAAAGATTCAATTTAAAATTTCTTATTATTAAATGGGACCTTATGTATCACATCCAAAAGAAACAGATGAAGTAATTGAAGGGAAATTAACGCGTTCAAAGCACATTTCTTCTATGAGAAGAAGACGAAAACACCTTTACACAGGGATGATTAAAAGAGTCCTCAGCTCTCAAAATTCAAAATCCTCTCTTTCCTTATTATCTCTCCCAGAAATCGCATTTTTTCGAATTTTGCAATATCTTGCTGGTGACTTAAGAACAATTCTTGCTTTATCAGCTTCTCTGCACGTTAAAGTTATGGAAGCCATGGATCATGCTTTTAATTCAGTAGAATCTCAATTTGCATTAGTTCATTCACATTTATTAGTCTTCAAAAAAAGTTACCATGATATCACGAATATTGCAGTTGCTGAAAGAAAAGGAATAAGGGTTGACCGAATAATCGTTGCGGAACTTCTACCAATATTAATAAACCACACTATAAAACTAAGGTACACTTATAAGCTATACTCATCTGATTATGTATATAAATCAGAATTCAAGCTCGATTGCATAAATAAAGGCAAAAGAAAATTGTGAGCACATAGAGATGAATGCAAATTTAATGGAGAAGACGTCAGAAGAGCGTTCACACAACAAATTGCTGCTGTGTGTATAGGAGATAATATAGAAATTGCTATTAATTGGTTCAATTTAATGGGCTTGATTAAGCTTGAAAGCGTCCATTGGCAAGCCCCAATAATCCAAAATACACATGAAATTTTAAAATCTTTACAATTGGAGCCTGAATTTCCAAAAGCGCCACAAGATGACTCAGATGGGATAAAGAAAAAACTTTATCTTTATAATGTGTCAAGACATTGTGAGCTAGAGCTGTCACAAACTGAATGGTATGATGGAGAATATTATGGAAAGCCTAATCAAGTATATGTGTATGACTATTTTTACCCATTTTTGAAGCTGATGAGAAGCGAATTTGCAGGAGTTGATGTAACAGTGTCAAGAAATACTTATAAAGCTGAAAAAGCGGGAATTGTGCCTGATAGTGTATCAAGGATAGGGATTCAGATTGAGATTAAAAAGCCTGGAATAGAAGTAGTGTCTGAAGTAAAAAGGATGGGATTTGTATACGACAGACATAAATCATTAGAATTGAGAATAGGAGATACTTTTGTGCTTTATATCAGCAGAGGAGGATAATAAAATATAAAAGGGGCTGTCTTTAATTTAAGATAATAAAAATTATAAGTTTATAATTCCAAAATTTTTGTAATAAATGGAAGCTCAATATTTTTTAATGATTCATACTCTTTTTCTTTGTTTTTTATCAGATTACTGACTCCTTTCAATTTAACTTTTTATATGCTGAAGACCATCTAAATTAATCTAATATAACTTAAAAATGTCGACCCTGAATCAGTTAATTATCATAATAAAAATTATAAGTTTATAGTTCTAAAATTTTGTTAAGAATTGGAAGCTCGATATTTTCTAATGAGTCTAGCTCTATTTCTTTCGTTTTTATCATATTACTGACTGCTTCCAAAAATAGTTATATTCCAAGATATCTTTATCTACCAACCTATCAATTTCTTGAAAACTTGAAAGATGTGGAAAATGATCTCTAATTGTAATGGCTCAATCATAAGTAGTTGCTAGCCAATCAAATAAATTTCCAGCAACCCAAGAAATATTGTATAGCATATTAATATTATTTCGATGAGCATTTACAATTATCCCTAAATCTTGCAGTGTTTGCTCAGAGAGCTCATTATAATCGATATCCATTAAAGTAGATGCCTTGAAGGGTTTAAGTTTTCCACGAAAATTTACTCATTTTTCCTTTATATTTAAAAACACGCTGATTGCTTCTGCAATAATAGAAATACAATTTTAAAATTGAAGTAAGACGGACTCTAAAAAGACCCATCCCATTATGCTGAATTCGGGCACCTATTTTGCTTATGATTATGCCTTTAAGTTTATGAATGCCTTACCAAAGATTACACTTTTTTAAAAATAAAGAGACGAAAACATTTTACTGGCGATTCACTAGGCCCAAATGCCGACCAAGTATTGGGAATTGATAGTGAAGGCTTGTTATTTTGTTCTTCAACTTCGACTGATACTTTACCTACAATTGTGGAGT
>CATKHK010000086.1:0-182302 GCA_949751835.1 Blepharisma japonicum | reverse complement strand
AAAAGAGTCTAATAATGCGGATCGAGCTATGGACGTGCAGGTCATAGATTTTTTTGGTTATTCCTTCGCTTTCTTTGAAGCTGTAATAACTCACTGTCACGCCTGAGCTTATATTGAACATTTATAAAGCTGATTAATTTTAATAAGGAATAACAAAAGGGCTAAGCATGAGAGTGTCTCCACATAGAAGCGGGTCTTTTGATCCTAGATATTATTACTGGTCTGCATTCATGAGGGTTATATATTTAGTAGCCTTGATGCGAGAGTTGAGAAACTAGGAAACGCTGTTTTCGGTGTTATTTTAGCACAGTTAAATGCATTTTTTTGCCAGTAGGTCAATAGATGGGGGATATAGGGAAGGGCGGCATACCTGCTAATTGATACTGTGAATTTTTCCGAATGGCGAAATCTACTGATCTCATTTTGGAATGATTGGGAAAGAGAGAGGCAAGCTAGATAAGAAAGCTGGTAAAATGCACACACTAATTGGCCATTCTGAAATTTGAAAGGGCAGTATTAACGAGCTTGGGCGAAGACTTGGGTTGAAATTGAGACACAAAAAGTCAGTATTTGATAAAAGACCTTCACGCTCTAGAAAGAAGTCGAGTTCTACTCAGTTTAAGATAGATACGCTTTTACAACTCTGTTGATAAAGCTATGAGTATATTAAATTAGATCGTTGATAATTATTGAAAAATATTATTCACCTATAAAAATTTCCACTGAAAAAATTAAAAATGAAAATTCTACCAATATTTTGCACCAATTTAAAGGTGGAATTAATCTAATCTAATTTTAATAATTTAGCATGAGAATATCGCCTATATATTGAAATAAACTGTATCATATCTCTAAAAATTCAAAAGACTTTAATTAATAAATTTAAATTTAAGGAAGGAACCATGGATTGTTTATCTTTTGCTTATATTCTTCAATTTTTTGCTTTAGCTCCAGATTTGGAATTAAATCATTCATAGAAATTTGCTTAAAATACTTAGGATCTCTTCCAGTAGTGTTAATCACTTTTAATATTTCTTCTCTTTCGTATGTTATTCCAGTAGTATAAACCTTTACAGGATCATCCATAATTTTCTTAGTAATTGGATCAAGAAATTCAATAGGAGCTCCTTGACTATTCAAATTATTTGGTGGTAAGCTTTTTATAATTTCTTTAACAGATTTCGAGGCATGTAATCTTGTATATTCCTTAGCCTTTTCGTTGTAAGATAAAATATTGTCTCTATAGGCTGCAGCTTTATTTGCATCTAGAGGATCTAAAGGTTCAGGAGTCATAAGTAGACCATAAATGCAGCTTAGTAGCTGTTTAATATGAGTATCAGCAGTGTAAAATTGGTCTAAAATGGAATGACAAATTCTACCATTTTCATTAACATTGCAATGATAAATTGGGGTAATAAATCTTATTTCAGGAGACTTCAAGGGGTAATTATTTCCAAATTTTAAATAGAGATGGAAGGTACCATTTTCATAGGGGGTTAATTCAGGACCTTTTATAAAAATATTCCAAAATGTGTCATCCTGCTCACATGGGAATACAAAAATATATTTATGAGGATTCTCAGTCAAAATATGCAATTCTTTCATTATTCTTTTGTATCTATTGGCTGTTGATGAATTTTGCCAAACTGGGCAAGAAACTGAAACCCTATCAATGGTTCTTGTAGGGCTTTCTACGCTGAGATCTATTTGGTAAGGCTTTTTCATTATGGGAACTTTTGATGAGAAATTTTGCCCTTTTAGTTCTTCAAAGAGTTGGGAGTTTAAATTCTGTTTTGAAGATACATTTTCTCTGCATTTTACTGATAAAAATGTTTCTGATTCAAAAAGCTTTATTCCTTCTTGATGGCTACTTGGTAGAAAAATATATCCTCCGGTAGCCAAACAAAGAGCTTTTAAATCATTTGATAACTCTCCAACTACAACTGCATCAGCTATTATTTTATTGCTAATCAGTAGTTTAGCAGTTTCTAATGGATTATTTTTAGAGCAAGTATCTTCACCATCGCTCAGACAAAGAATTCTCATCAAAATCTCGGGATATTTCTGTTTTAGAGGTAATAAGGCATTAACTGCACTATGAAAAGAATCCCATAACTTCGTACTGCCCTTAGGTTTCAAAGTTTTTGTCAGATTTACAAATGTTATTATATTCTCAGTAAAATTTGATATTTTTTGTATATCAGAATTAAAGACATAAAGTGAAACAATATTTTTCAAATCATAGCCTATTGTCCTATCAGAAAATGATTCAAAAAATTGTTTTATTGAATCGACTCTCTTAAATCCATCCTTATCCCCAAGATGATAACTATTCATTGAAGAGCTATTATCAAATAGCACAACAATAGCCTCTTCCGGTGTCCGTGTAATTAATTCTTTTTTTTCTTCCTCAGTAGTTCTTATTTCCAGCTGAGCTGCAAGCTCCGAAGCATCAATATCTTCATATGATTTGTCAATTACATTCATAAGAGTTATTTTATTAGGTTTGCATTCGGTAAGTCCAAGATTTATGCAAATCTCTTTTGATTTGTTCAAAGTAAGATGATTTTTGAATTCAGAAGATTTTAGAGATAATGGAGCAATGAATTTTAGTAAAGGGTGATTATTTCTTAATTTTGTTCATTGATTATAGGTTAATTCTGAAGCAAAATTGCGTAACTGCAATAATACACTATTATTTTGGGGATTAAATGTACCAACCCACTGAGCAGCAGAAGTTTTACTGCTTAAAGATACTCTTTTTGCAATATATTTAAAATCATTGTTTACTGTCAAATCTCCAATATTTAAAATTTCGCCTACATTTGGGATTTCTGCATTTAAATTGGTATATTGAATGACGCTGTTATAGTCATAAAAGCTGAAGTTACCATCTTGCTTTTTTAATTTCACAGGCTTCTCTATATTATTAAGTGAAAGTGGGCATATAGTATTCATATTTTCATATATTTCTTCATTCACAATGTGATCTTCCATTGTTCCACTAACTTCAAATAGAACTCCCAAAATTTCTAAAGAATGCTCGAAAAGTTTAGCATCAGAAATACTTATATTTAAAGGATCCTGAGATAAATTTTTGATGAGTAATATGAATCCTTCTTCTAAAGCTATTGAATTAAGAACACTCATAGATCTATTATTTTGCAACTCATATAGAGATTGGATTAATGGAGAGCAATTATTAGTTAAGTATCGAATGCAAGATAGCAATTGCTGAGAGTTGATTTTTTGCAAATCAACTTTAGAAAATGCATATAAAAACGAATGAAGAGTTCTTCTTCCAGTCATGGTTTGTGGGATAGATTGTAATTGCATTGCTTTGTAAGATCCTTCGTTATTACTATTTTCAGATATAAAATAATTCAAAATATCTCCTGGCTTAATAAAATAGCTCTTCAGTAGTTTATTATCATCAAAATGTGTGTCGTTTTTATCTGCTATTTTTAAGTTGAAAGTAGGTATTTTCAGAAGATTATACAATTTCTGCTTCAAATTTAAAACAGTATCTTTATTTAAGCTAGCTTTTATTGCCCAAGTTTTAGACTCATCCGTATCATGTTTTAAAAAAATTGTATCATCTCCATCATTATGATCAATTGGAGGATCTATTTTATGGTCAAAATATGGAATAATAAACCCGCATATTTTTTCTTTGTTTTTTAGCACCTCATCGCAGTTAGTAAGGCTTAGCTGATATAGCGATCCTACTAGGGGAAAACCATTTTCACTATAAAATGCACATATTAAACAAGGATTATTAGCTTGGTGATAATTAAGGACCATTTTTGATAGTTCTACTAATTTTGCGTTATGCTCAATTTTGAATGAAATAAAATCTAATGGTTTTAAGGAATTAAAAATCCTGCATTGGATTGTGTATTTTATAGCTGGAGTTGATATCTCTGATAAATTCAATGAACTTTCTGATGCTTGAAAAGAAAGCACTGAAAAACTGTCTGATGAATCGGATCTTGAAAATGTAGCCATAGTCTGCCTTTCAAAAGAAACAGAGAAATTAAGCTCTTTTTTTCCCGATAAGGTTGCACGGTTTATAATAGCAATATAAGTTTTCTCGTCTATGATTTTTACTAATAGACCGCTTCGATCATACATAATACTGAATTGCCATGGATCTGCATTCGTTTGTCCCGAAATAATTTTTATGAGCTCGTGATATGTATCTGGAGCAATAATGCATAGAGTAGTGTTTTCAGGAATAGATATCAATAGATCTATACTATTCTCATCCATTTTATTTACCATTTATTTTTGAGGGAAAAATAAGAAATATGGCGATAGCATCATTAAGTAGATTCAAAAAATAGCATTTAAAAATTCATACATAAAAACACGTTAAAGCTTTCCAATTATTAATTCATTTAATTTTAAAAATTATTCCTCATATTGCTCTTCTGGTCCATTCTCTCTGCAAATTACCAAATGTGCTTCATAGCATTTCACGTGACATGGTTTATTACACACTTTGCATTTATAATCTGTCCGGTTATAACTACTTTTGCAGCAGTGTGCACATTTTCTATGTTGGTTCATTTTTTCCATAACTTCTTCAGCCTGGGGCTTATCTTTTCCAGAACTGTATCTTATCAAATCTAATCCCAAAGATTTTTTAAATATATCAAGCCGATTTCGCTTTGTCTTTTTTAGTCCTGTGAATCGATTATAAATAATAAAAGAGTTTATTATTGCTGCTTGAATTAAAAAATTGAATATTGATCTCCACACTCTACCAGAGAACTTTTCAGTATTTGTGATATATTTATTGAATTCAATGGCCCCATCTTTGAATTTTTCATATTTTAGTGCTAATTTAGGCTTGCAAAGAGTTTCTGGAGCTCTGTCTGATCTTTGCTTAGTCTTTACTGTATTGCTTACAGATTCCCTATTAGAAATAAAATGCATAGGCCTTTTATCAGTTCATGCGCAGTACAAAATGTCTCTGCAGTAATAATATTTAGGGATCGAGCTTCTCTTAGTTTTTGGTGGCAAGCATCTTTCATTTCTATCGATTTTTGCTGTAAAATTAATTCCTAAATCATTGAGAATCATTGCAAGTTCAACGCTTGAATGTCTTTTTCCAAAATAAAGATGGCAATCCCTGCTCTCCAAGCCATCAACTAAATTCAAAATAGTGTTTTTTCCTAAATTATTTTCGATTTCTGTATATGATCCTCTTACAAATGCAAAATTCCATAAATAGCTTAGCGAGCAATCATATACGCCATATATTTTGGTGTGGATACCTCTTGGCTTATCTTTATAAGGAATTGGGACTTCTTTAACACAGACTCTTTTCCCTGGGTGAACATTTTTTTGAAAATTCATTCTGATTTTATTAGCGATTGGTAGCAGATTTTCTATGCACTGATTTGGGCAATTACTGCAAGAAAGATGGAGCATGTCATATAAAGCATCAAATCTATCTTTTGGCATTGCTGAAGAAATTACTTTATTCCCATATAAATCGCTTGATGACCAGTAATCATTCATATAGGGGATTCTTACAAGTCCTATTAAAATTCAGATACCTATAAAAGTTTCCATTTCGGTTGGGGATATTCTTTCTTCCATTGCTTTGGATTTTTTATAGCAAATGTTATAGTTTCTTCTCATATATTCACTATAGGTGACAGTATAATTTATAAGAAGGTTAATAACTTTTGAGTCAATAAACTTACGAAATAGGGTAATAGGATTGGGGTCTTCGTTATGGCTTGGTGGATTTATCATGATTCTTGCAGGCCTTTTGTGAATGGATTTTGATTTTTCGAAACTGGTAGTTTCTTGCCAATTAACAGAGGGATCTGAGTTCTGAGATTGGTCTTTGTCGGTTGTTTTTTTGTGTTTTTTGGGCATGCTTGATAGTTCCATACCAAGCTCGTCTATTAAAGGATTATTGCATGGCTCTTTTGAGGCTGGTTCTAAATTAGTAAAATCAGTTTGCTCCATATCATTTGATTCCATATTATTATTTATGAAAAATTAAGTAGGAATTGAGACCCATTTATATGGAATTTATTGACTCCCATGATGCCCCCAAATTTTAATATTTTAAAATTAAAATAATTTTTAAAAACTAATCTCTTCAAGACTCACAAGATCTCAATAAATTTTAAATACAATAGCATACCTCTAGTTAATAAATATTTATGAAAACTATAGCAAATATTTATTTTAATTTAACATATTTTAAAATTATATTATAAAGAAAATGATAAACAATTGCAAAGATTCTATCAGCAATGATCCAAAATTAAAGATATCACCCAAAGTGAAAATCCTTATTAAAGAAGTTGAAATTCTTGAAAACTTTAATCAAGTTTTATATATGAGCGAATTTCTAACCTTTGGAGCAATAAATGTCTTAACTCATAAAAATTCAATGACAAAATTAAGACTGCCAGAAAATGCTGCGAATCGCTTTACAGCAGTATGTAGAATTCCAGGAAATAAAATATTCTGTTATGGAGGTCGAAAATTTGATGGATCATGATCTGGGATGACATTTGCTATAGATTCAAATAATGAAATTGAAATTTTTGAGTCTGGGAATCCCTGCTTTCAAGCATGCTGTATTTATTTTGACGGTTGTGTTTACTCCATTGGAGGTCTCACTAACCAATTTCAGAGATTTAATTTATCTTTAAAAAAGTGGCAAAAAAGATTAGGATGCCGCTCTCACCGCTTCTCTACAGGAGGACAAATCCAAGGATTTATTATTTATTCTGCTTTAGAAAACGGTATAAACATTTATGATCCATATGTAAATACCCATCAAGTGGTTCTCTATCTTAATCGAAGCTGAGAAAATGTGTTTGTTGGGACTAATAATAGAGCTTATTGCTTTCAATTTTATGAGACTATCTATGAAAGTGGATTTAATAATGTTTTTAAATGGAATAATATTGGGAAATGTGATTTGGTTTTAAAAGATATTTATGGCTGTCCTACTAATTTCAGCGACAAAATATATTTTTTAAATGGAGATGACGTTTGTGAATTTAACTTGAGTAAAAAGAAAATTAAAATTAGTTGTAGTTTTATATGGCCTGGAGTTTTTTCAGAATGTTGTGTATTTTAATAGTAATTGCAAATTAAAATCTTTGATTTTGAATATTTAAATTTTCTTCAATATAATTATTTATGAAAGAGATAAGTAGACATAACTTGCCAAAGTAATATATTTTTAACGATTTTTTTGCCATTTTTTAAATTAATTTTAGATCCTTATTCCTATGTTTATTTTAGTTAGAAATAATTAGGGGGCCAATTATTATAATAATAATATGTTTCAGAGAAGCTCAGATTCAATCAATTCTCCAACCCAAGATTCTGCCTTTAGTGCATTCATTCAAACTAGTTATCATATTCCTTCCTCATCTTTAGGCAGCTCCAGTGCAATTTCAAATCAAGGAAAGTTTTGCACCATTTGCAACAGAAGCTATTCAGATTTAATAATTCCCTCTGTCTATAAATGTGGTCACACGTGTTGTGCAGACTGCGTTCAAAAAACAATTCAACAGGGAAGAAAGAGCGAATACCAATGCCCATATTGCAGAGAAATAAGTCCTTTTTGTCCCTCCAAAAATTATTCTTTAATAGAAGCTATAATACCTCAAAACATATGTCTTTATCATAAATCAGAGCATTTGGCATATTGTATTGATCATGATAAAATTCTATGTATAAATTGCATATATGAGCATCGAATTCATGATTGAGTTCCAGCAGCTGATGTAAAAGCTAAAGAAATTGCCGAAATTAAAGAAAAGTTAATACTGGAAAATAAAGTAAAAGTAAGTCAAGAAATTGAGAGCATTGAAATTGCAATTAGAGAAGTCGAAATTATCCTTGAAAAAAATAACCACTTTAATGAAACAATCGCAAAAATCAATTCTACCAAAGACTTGATTATAAATGACATAAATAATAAGACAAATGCATGCATACAAGAAATAGAAAATTTAGCAAATATAGGGATTTTAAAGAAATTGAAAATATCCTTGGAAAAAACCCTTAAAGAAAGGCAATCTCAAAAGTTATTTATGGAAAGATGTGAATCTTCAATAAAAACAGCAAGCATTCTTTCTAAACTATGCTGAAGTAATTGATTGATTAATACTTGCTCAAGTGACCATTATGTTGAGAGAGTTAAGTATATTTGTCCTCCAATTAGTGGTATCAATTATAATGATTCAATAGCTAGAGGTTCTTTAGTTTACGAGAAAAATGAAAATTATTATGGTGAATAATATCCACTTGATAAATTATAAATACTTCAATTCTTTCATAGCAATCATAGACTCTTTCGGTTTTAATTTATAAATATGCATTATTTAATCACAAATTTAAATTTAATTTCTTAGTGCAAGCAGAACAAGATTTCAACAAATTTAGCAATTGTGATCTTATAAACTAATTTTTTTAAAATTTTAATTCTCTTAAGACAAACTACCCAAATTTTTTAATCTTATCTTTCCTTTTGATAAACAGCCCAAATTTACTATTAAAGCTATTTGTATGTAAATTTATATATTATCTACTGCAGTATTTATTAATAATAGCACTTAGGATTTATAGGCTCATTGAGGTCAGAGCATTTATAGTAATTTTTGTATCTTATTTAAATGCTTACAGTAAGAGCATCTTCTATTATTTCTCCCTTTATGCTTTTCTTGCATTTAGCTGCTATTTTCATTGCATTCTACAAATCTTAGAGTCACCTTAATTCTTTATAATTCAACAATATACTAATTCATTTCTGTGGGTTTTATAATTATTAAAGACTCTATATATGGGTTTAGATAGTAAATGACCAAATATAAACAGATAATTAAATAAGAATTACTTAAGATTTTACGAAGTTGCAAGGTTATTTTATTTGGCTACTTTGCTTGAAATGAGTGAGAAGAAATCTTATTAAAACTAAACAACTTAATCATTCTGCATACATTTGATTAAAATTCCACAAATAAAATGGAATTAGAAGCATTTGACCAGTCTACACTTATCCCCGATAATTATATCTGCCCAATCACCCAAGAGCTTATGATAGATCCTGTTGTTGCAGCTGATGGGCATAGTTATGAGAAAGAAGCTATTTTAAAATGATTCAAAACAGGCCACAGTACAAGTCCACTAACAAATGAAAAATTGAGTTCTTTTTCAGTCATCGATAACTTCAGACTAAAAGCAATTATAAAAGACTTCAAAGAAAGCATATCTGAAATTCAAGCACAAAAACAGTTAAAAATTGATCTTGAAAAAGAAATGAAAGAGAAAGAAGAAGCTTATAAAGCAAATTTAGAAAAAATTCAAGAAGAAAACAAGGCACATCTGCAAGTTTTAGAAAAAGAAGAGGAAAAAATTAAGAAACTCGAAGAAAATATTGAAGAAATGCAGAAAGAAAAAGAAAAGCTGCAAGAAAAAGTTGAAGAGATGAATTTGGAAAGAAAAATTAGTCTTGAAGATAAAATTATTGAGTACATTGCAAATAAACTGAGCTTTGAGCTAGCATTTTCGATAAGGCAAAGTCTGAGGTATATTTATTAATATATTTGTAGCAATAAAAAATCAAAAAAGCTTAAATTTTTAAAATACTTATCTTATTTTCTTTATATATTTACAATTTTATTTATGATTAGTGGCACTTATTCTCAAAATATTATTAAAAAGAATTAAATTGCGGCATCTATTTAAGCTTATATAATAGGTTTCATGGAAATCTATTCTCGATCAAATTCCTATCAAAATTTAATAATGAATTTTGATGCTACTCTTTTCAATCAAATAATTACAGTTTTAGTATAAAAGTTTTGGCTCAACTAAATCCTAGTTATCTCGTTTTATCCTAATTATTAGATTTTCAATTGTATTACAGTCTTTTGAATCTTTATATTTTTATATCCTGATATATGGATTAGCATAGTAAATTAGTCATTGAAAGTATAGAAAATCAGATTATATAAAAACTAAATTTAATGCAAAACTCGCTTCTAAATCTTATGTATAATAAATATATTTGCAAGCAATTATTTCTTCAAGAGATTATTGAATTTTTTCTCTAATTCTGACATTATTTTATCTGCAGCCCCATGCTTTTTCCAATATTTCTGAGAGAATTCATATCTAAATGTGCATATAACTTTAGAATTCTTATACTACTCACTATCTCTCGCACTTTTGAAATCCAAAGAGGTTACGAATCTAGAGAAAAGTAATTGATTTCCTCACCCATTTTTGGCATTTCATAAACAGAAGAAATATTAGATATGGACTGAGAGGATAGAGAGAGTTATAAGAGCCCAGAGTTATAGGTCACATTATTTAATACCAAAAAGATTGGATAATATAGGCAAATGTAAGAATTTCAAATCTTAGAATAATCAAATTATCTATTTTATCTTATTAAACCTAATTTAAATCCATTTTTACCACAAGTCATCTAATAAAATAATGAATAAGCTCATTAGCCTTTAGAGTCCCTGCCTTCAAGCATCCTTATTGCAAAAAAATAAATTTATTATAACCTTCTAATTTTTTTGAGTATATTAATCAAAATGGAAAGCATCGAATCTGAGAACGAGGAAGACTTATCCAAACCTAAAGTCGAAAAATTGAATTTCTTCCAAAGAACATGACAAGATTTAAAAGCAGCTCTTATGGGAACTCTATTTGTTATGGCAAACGACAGCCAAGCTTCATTCAAAATGAATGTTTTCGCAATGTTTATTGATTCATTTCAGCTGATGGCATTTCCTTTCAATGACCGTATTCAGTTTCCTTGAAATAAACAGTACTCGTCGTTTGTCTTTTTAGCATGTTGATTTATGGAAATGGAATTTTATATATCAGACTCCAGTGCCCTACAAAATTTAACTATTTATTTATCCCTTGTGTTTTTTGTTATTGTAAATTTAATGAATTTTGCTATAGTTGGATACAGATTTATAAACAAAAAGGTACAAAATGTATTTTTACTAAAAATTTTAAGGTCGGTTTCTTCGCTTTTGACAACCTCTTTGTATATGCCTTTTTTAAGTATTTTTATTACCATTTTAGGATGTGCTGTGCGCCTAGATGATATGGATGGGTGCCCAAAAGACCAAAGCTGACTGCTGATCATTTCTTCAATCGTATTTTCAATCGTTCTAGGAGTAATGAGTTTGATTGTCGCTGCGAGCTATTATGAATTAGAGTACACAAGTGACGATATAGTAGCAAGGCCTCACGCAAGGGTTGAATTAGCCTTTTTTGTAATTAAAGGACTCATTACTTTTTTTACCACAATGTTTTTTAAGCCTGAATTCTGGGTGATGCTTTATTTTATCCAACTTTTTTGTGGACTTACAATGACTTATTTATATATGTTTTATTTACCTTATTATGACTATAGGACAAATAAGTTGCAGACACAGTTTTTGGGCATATTCACTTGGTCAGCAATTTGTCTAACTTTTCCACTTTTTATAACTGGCGAAGAAGATCCGGTAGGTATTACACTATTTTACATCGGATGCCCTTTAGCGTGAATTTTTGTAGGGGAAGGCTGTAATATGAGAAGAGAAGTCTTGCTTAAGAAAACAATAGACACTGTCAAAAATCCTTATGAAGTAGAGCTCCATACAAGATTTTTGCTAATAAAAAGAGCTGGGACTTATAAGACTGATGATGCAGAGCTATTAGATGAAATCGAGGACTTCTATTATCAGGCTGAAAGAAAATTCCCAAGATCAAGTATTTTGAAAATTTTTGTGGCTCAATTTCAACTGACTTACAAAAGCCGACAAGAGGCAATTTCAAAGCTGGATCAAGCTGAAAAAAGAAGTCCAAAGTTAGATGAGCAATTTATAATATACAAAACTCGGCAAAACGTAGGACAAGATGCAATCACTATGGTCACATTTGACAGTTATTTAGAATCTGCCCACCTTGCTGAGGTTCAGGTGTTAAAGGCTCAAACAGAGTTTTGGATGAAGCTTAGCGAGAGTAAAGCCCCTGCCTTTGATAACTTGACATCATTGTCAAAAATAATCACAAAAAATCTTGACAAAGCTTACACCTACTATCAATATTTAATGAAAGTTGACAGAACTCACCAAAAAATGCTCCCAATGTATGTATATTTCTTACAGGATTTAATGAACAGAGATGACTTTGAGGTACAAAACTTACGCAACAGAATTCATGATTTCAGGTCACAAAATTCAGTTGTAACCGTAGTGAAAAAGGTTGAAATTGGAAATCCTGAAGTTGTTATATCCAGCAATGATAATTCGCTTGGCCGAATAGATAGAGTGAACAATAATCTTCTTTCCTGGCTGCAATATCCGAAATCTGAACTAATGAACCAAAGTATTTCAAAGTTTATGCCGAAGCCGTTCGGGAGCTATTTTTTACGCAAAATCACAATGTGGAAAAATTTCTGGGAAGAGTCTTACGACTTTGCACCAGAAATTTTGTACTTTGTTGATAAAAATGGATTTATTGACTCAGGATTGTGCAAATTTATAGTCAATAATGATAAATCTAAAACAAAAAACCAGGACACATATAAATCAGACGATTTTCCTATGATAAGTAATGGCAATTTGCTTGGAAACGCGACTTCAACAGGAAATAACCCTTCAGATGTTTCCTCAAATCATCAGTGGCCATTGAATGGAGATTCTGATAACAAGATTACTTGTGATATAACCATAAATGATGAAGAAATAAGCATTATTATCCTCAATTCAGACTTTAAATTAGTTCATTTTAATAAGCAAGCACACCTATACTTTGGAGTCCTTCCAAATTTGCATGTAAATAAAGATATTGCAGCAATAATAACTAATTTTAAAGAGATTTTCGAAAAAGCCAAGCTAAAAATAAAGTTCAGATCAATTGAACGCCTTGATTTTGATCCTTTTAACGCCTATGTTTTAACTCCTAACGGCCGATATATCAGGTTTACTTTCAATATCTCTGAGCGCGCAATAGAGAAAAAAACATTTTATATAATAAATATAGAGAACGCGCCTTCATATTCGAAATCAACTGCGCTATTTTTGGCACACTTTTCAAAAGTCCTGGAGTCATTTCTTGGCAGAAGACATACCTTTTATTTAACAGGAGGTTCAAACCAAGAAAGAATGGAAAATGGTCTAAAACGCACCAAAAAGACATTAACATACCTTAAAAAGCATGTTGAAGAAAAAAATAAATCATTTTCTCCTCTTCTTTCCAAGCTTAACCGAGTATTTCTTGTTTTTAATATCTGCATGGTTTCTCTTATTACTGCCAGTTTTTTCGTCACAAAATCTACATTCAACCAAATACAAAGTGACTTGGACTATATGGGAGATTTGACAGATATCCAAAATTATAGTATTTTACTATCATTTTTTGTAAGGTTACTTGATGCTTCACATAGTGACCTTAAAATGCCTGAATCTAGAGAGTCCATACTTCAGCAATTGAATTATGCTGCCCTAAATTTAAGCTCATTGGCCACAAAAATGGGGAAACACTTAGATTTTGAATGGCTGCAGAACTCAGATGTGGACTGTTTAGCATACGATTCTGAGAGAGGATATTACAGCAATGACTTTAACCCAATAAACAGTCTGCTTCAGCAGATAACTTATACCAAAAATCTTATAAAATCAAATTCAACTGCTTGGGACGTAGAGCATGAGCCCGCAGCTTATTGGGTATTTGAAAATGGGATGAATTCTATTGCAGACGTCCTGACTCACTTATCAAACGAGCATCATGATCAAGCTTACACTGATCGGCAAAATACATTATTGTCAGGCATTTGATTTGTACTATCAGAAGTTTTATTGGTCTTCCTTTTATTATTCTTTTCCATTCCGTTGTTCATAAAATCTGAACAAATCCATTTAGAAGTCGTTGGAGCGTTTTTCAGTATAAATCAAGCACTGGTTTCATATCTGAAAGAAGATTCTTTAAATAAACTCTCTATGAGAAAAGATACAAAATATCCAGACTGTAGAGGACAATATAGAGGAGGTGAAGAGCTGTGGAATGAAATATTTTTTTCTGATAAAAATCCAGAGTCAGGGTCATTTACTCATAAAAGAAGCAATTTGATTTCTTACAACAGAAAATGGTTTTCCAGGCTGAAATTGTTTGCGTCTAATGGACTTATGAGGACAGTTTTGATTTTTAGTTTAATTTCGTTATTCTTCATACTAGTTGTCCAGCTTTGAATAGGAGAAATGGTCCCAGTCGGTCTATTGGAGCATAGTGTAAGAATAGTAAAATACTTCGGTACAATGGAAGTTCTTCTAACAAGATCCAATTTATTTTTATTAAATACAGTAATGTCGACTAACAAAGGATATGGGGATATCATAGAAATTGATGGGGTTTTAGCTAATGCGTATTTATCGATAGACTATTCATCAAATGAGGTAATGAATAGGACTGAAGAAATAAGAAACTACATAGAAGTGCTTCTTGTAGGAAACAGCTCAATGGACTTAACGTATGACGAAATTTATACGTTATCAAAAAATCAATTTTATAATGAATTTTTTTTAAAAAGCTGTGAAGTTTTGATACCTGGAATTAATTGTTCAGACTTACAAAATGTGCTGGATTCTGGGTATAAGGATTCTGTTATGTCTTTTATATTTGAAACGCAAGCATTAGCTAGGAAAACGTATACGGATCTTATTGATAAAACAACTAAGGAGAGGTGGGATGCCCTGGATGCAGATTTGCTGAATACTATTGAGCTTGAGTATAAATATCTTTGACTTATGGGGCAAGGAGTTAAAGAAAACGTTTTGGATTATTTTCATTGAATTTCTGAATTTTATTATTTAGTGAGAGAATATATTTTAGTTATTTGATGAATAGTAGCAGTTTTATATTATCTTCTAATGTTTAGGAGAGCTTTGATGAATCAAGAAAAAAAGAGGCGATTATCGAGGTCTATGCTCCTACTTTTACCGGAAAAAATTATTGTTAGATCTCAAGAAGTCCAAGAATACTTATATCATATAAATTTGGATTAATGTAGTTGTTTATAATTTTATGATGCATTAATGCTTAACTGATTGCATTATTATTTACATTTTATAAATTATATCTCTAAATGCAAAAAAACTATTTTATTAGAAACTCATAATATAAAATATCATTAAATCTATTTGCAATCTATTTTATACTATTATTTATTGTTTTATCGACCCATTTATAAATTCTTAACTCAAAATGACAAGGATTGTAATTTACTGATTCTGTTTTTTTTTTGATCTAGCTTCTTATAACTAGCAAGCACTTAAATTTTATTAATCGCATTTTTTTAAGTTAAATTTGTTATTTACGGTAGGATTATTATAAGTTATAAATACCCATGAACATTTCCATGACATTAGATAGCCTTAACCAATTCCACCAAAAAGCTATGGAAATTGGTCAAATCAATCAATTTCGAGATGATATAGTAACACTTATAAAATCTTCTTCAAAGAGAGGCCTCTTCAAGGGAATTATAAATCCTTCTGAGCACATTCAAAATTCACGCACAAATAAATTGAATAGTATTTTACCCAGAAACAAATTTCACAATAAAATAAATATTTATGAAGAATTTATTAAGCATCCAAATATCAGCATCGGTGTAAATATTCCTCCAACCTTGGTTCGCATTGCCCATTCAGCAGTTCCATTTTTAATTCAAACATTAAAAAATGGTAAAGTTGCAACAAGAGTCTATCAAGAAGGTGAATTTTTTAGTCAAAATGAAGATTATAATAGTATGTTTTGCTATAAAGAACAGAATAAAGAAACTGTTTTACTTTTTGATGGGGGGTCTGCAAAAGGCATGTGGGAATCATCTAAAGAGCCAGTAGTTATGCAGCCATTAATTGAAAGCTTATCAAACCCTCCTTCTCTAACAAGAGTTGTCTGAAAAGAAGGTTCAAAAATGAAGTATTTCTCAATCATAAACAAAAAGAAGCTCCCAGTAAAGGTTAAAAATGAAGCAAAATGTATCCCAGATAAAAAAGTGAAGCAAGTACGATTGCATTCTAGCATTTCTCCTTTTGAGTATTCGAAATCAATATTAAAAACTACAAAGTCTGTGAACAATCCTTTCAAGCTTAATTCAAGCCTAAAATTTCCAAAGCTCGAAAGCAGCCCAAGTAATTCTAAAGCGAGCTTAAATCAGCCAGAGCTTTCCAATAAAAAAAAGAATTTAATTTGAAGCGATGTCGAGCAGATTTTAGAAACTGACAGAACAAAAAATTTTCTTGTAAATTCAAAATTTCCAGAAAATTGCATTTCATTGGAGACTAAAGGAAAATTTAATGAGATTGATAAAATGACTTTTGAGGTTGCAAGTTTTTTGAATGAGCATGTTTTTAAAGACTTAAAGATATGTGCTATAGTTCTTGACTTTATTCAAGATAAAAGTAGAAAATGAATATTATTGAAGTGCAAAGAGTGTACTTTCGATAATCATTTTTATATTAATTTTTATCATGGAAAAGAAAGAAGCTCAAGTTTGCCACATAGAAAAGTTTCTAGCAGCTCATCAAAATTGTCCAATTCATTCCATGAAGAAATGAGAGAGCCTGAAATATTAGATAATCACTCTAATATTAATAGCCGAGAAGAAATAAAGAACAGAGAAGAAATAAAGCACAGAGAAACGCACGTGCAATCTAAAATAAAGACAAAATCCATTCTACTTGAAGAAATTTCTGAAATAGATTTATCGGGAAGATGTGCAAAAGTTCCTGAAAAAATCAATAAAATAAAAAACCAAAAAATGATTCTCACTCCAAATTGTATAAAAGAGCAATCAACCCCCCAATATTATACTTCAAATCCATTGATGTCAAAATTTAAATGTCCTTATCATAAGGTAATAATTGATCAAATTAAGCCTCAAGACTCAGTCCAGAGTATTACTCAACAACACATGAATGAGGCTGTTGATAGCTTTGATGAAATCAAAATCAATGGGCAAATTGCAAAATTACGATCTGAAAGCTTAATTCAAAAGTATGGTGGCGATCTATTTTGGCAAGAATTTATCCTATCACTCTATAATAAAGTTTTGGCAAGCGAATTACTCAATAAGTATTTCAAAAATTCCAAACTTGAAAATTTTGCAATGATAGTTAATGGGATGTTCATTATATTTAATGGTCAAGTTAGCCTTGAATTTAGAAGAAAAGTAAGGGCTGTGCATCAAAATATGGGGCTGCTTGAAAAGGAATTTGATTGTTATTCAAATATTTTTGAAGAACAGCTTATTGAATATCAAATTGAGGATAATGATAGGCAGATTATTATGCTACAAATAAAATCGATGAAGTATCTTATTTGCAGACAGACCTACTTATAATTATAAAAATCATTTTGAATTAAAAAAAATTAAAATAACGTTTTTATGCATTAATTAATATTATAAATGGGAATTAAATCATCAAATCCTTTAGCATATTTTAAGAAAATTTCAAAAGAACAAGGCGTTAAAATCTTTGTGGCAGGGCTGGATAATGCAGGAAAAACATCAATGCTTTGACAGCTAAAATTGTTTGAAACAACTAATGTTGATTTTGAGAATGGGTTTTATTATGAAAACATTTGAATTCAAAATATATACTTTATTAATTTAGATGTTGGCGGAGCAATGCGATTTGAAGATTCATTTAGAAGGTGCTATCAGGAGAATATTAAAGGAATTATTTTTATTGTGGATTCAAATGACAGAGACAGAATTGAGGGTGTAAAGTATGAGCTTCAGAAAATTTTAATGCAAGAGCTACTTCGAGGTATTCCAGTTTTAATATTTGCAAACAAGCAAGATCTATCTGGAGCAATGACGATGGAAGAAATTAGTGAAAAGTTGGAATTATTTTTTATTAGAGGTAGAAGTTGACACCTTCAAGGAAGCTCTATGACAACTAAAAATGGATTATCTGAAGGACTAGAATGGCTCTCAAAAGCAGTCCAATTAGACTAATTAAATTTTTCATATTAGTCAGCTAAAATAAAACACAATTTAAGTTTTTCAATTTAGTATAAACTTTAATAAAACTATTCATAAGCTATGATCCAGCATTTTTCTGTCCTGAAGCAATCTTTCTAGCTTCTTCATAACTCAATTTTACTTCAGAAGGTCCATCGTAGCGTTCTTCATCTCCAAAGAAATTCCTTGTTGCAGCAAATACATCTTGTTTATTGGTTTCTTCGACTTCTCCTTCATCTCTTTCATAATAATTCGAAATTGACCTTCCCATGTCATCTAAATTTCCTGTGGGCTTTACCCCATAAAATTTTGATAGGGTTTCATAAGGAATTTGGCTGATTGGATCTTCAGGAGGCAAAGGATATTCTTTTGGATGTAAAAATGGGACATAAACCCTTAGCTGATTTACGTAGTTTTCTTGAGTAATTGTTTTAAATTTATCTTCAACTGGGATATCGCGGCCTTTGTTATAAGTTCCCAAAGCGGACATTTCAGTTATTTTGCCATAGGTTTTGCCAAAGAGATTTTCAGACTTAACACCAGGAATAAAACCCATGTAATTAGGAAGCTGGGGCCTTCTAGGCTGTGGCTGAGGAGGTTCTTCGATTTGTTGGTTTTTAGGGATATGGCCTGTGTAACCAGGAAGATGGCCTTGTCTTTCTAACATATTAAATTTAATGAACTAATTTTAAAAAGGTTAAAGAAATAATACATAACGAATAAGACTTTAGATTTTTTTTCCATTATAGTTTTTCTGCTTCGTATTAATATATTAAGCACAAAGTAATATTTCTCAGAAAAAAGAAATTCTAAATCTATGATAAAATGAAACATTTCCTGAGGGTATCAAACATATAAATAACTTTTGTCATAAGTACTAGAAATACTAAGCTATAAATTGGAGTATTAATCCTCACCTTCTCTGTACCAGGATCTCTTTTGATAATAAATAATTTTGGTTTAAATGCGATGCATTCCTTCTTGGGGAAATTAGAGGGAAATACTCAAGACCCTATAGGACTCTAGATTAACAAAACTTTTATTAAATTATGTTTTAAATTTATCACCTTATAGTACGCTTAATTAATTATATTAGGATTAGTAAAAAATATTGTTTTCAATTAATAACATACTGAAAATCTCTTTCAAGAAATTGGCAAAATATATTAACTCGAAATGGAAAATAGCCTTTTATAAAATTTTATTAAAAATTCAATAATATAGAAATGTTATTTAGATTCTTTAAGACTATTAAAGAAAATTCGGATATTAGTAAGTCACTTTACCTTCAAAGTGGATAATCTCAAAGGATTCTTCAATAATTTCCTGAGACAATTGCTGGGCAAGTCTATTTATAAATTGATTGATATCAAATTCTAGCTTTTGAACAGATGCTACAGTGATTCCAAATTCTTTGCAATAAATTCTATTTCGTATCGTAAGAAGGTTCAAACTTGAGTTAATAGTGCAATTCAATAGCCACTCAAAAATGGCTGTTTTTGGACATTTAACTAAGCCTTTGATGATTGACTCATAAAATAGGCTATGTGAAGAAGTCACAATTTTTAGTATTCATGCCGATACAATCATGAATTCTTCAATATTCGCCAGATTTTTATTTTGAGAACAATCTAAAATCAAACAAAGAAAACATAGCTCTTGGCTGGAAAGGTGAAACTTCTTCGCGATTTTGATGCAATAGCCATACAAAGATTGGGGTGTTTTAGTTTTGATGCAAATGCGATTGATAATTTGCATATGGACTGCTGTAAAAGCTTTTTCGTATTTTATTAAGACCAGTTTTTTGATGCTTATGCTTTTAACCATTATTCTTAGTAGAAAATTTATCATAATTATATATAAATTTAATTAGGCTGAATTCTTAAAAAGTATTCTATATATGGATCGAAGCCTTTATAATAATTTATTAATTTTAATTTTATTTCACCATAAAGAAAATAAACTCTATTCCAAAAAAGCCTATAAATAATTTCAGTCAAATCTTTAATTTGGACAGCAAAATATAAGGAGAATATAAAGGAAATAATGTTCAATTATAGGAAATGATCGTAGCAATTGCTAGCTATATTTCACTTTTGAATTAAAAAGACTATATTTAAGGTAGATAAATGGCTTCATTTTTATATATTTTTTATTTGTGCCCTTTTGGAATTTATTATTATCTTTAAAAGTTATTTTATTTATGATTAAAAAATTTCACTTGCGCTATTAAAGACTAATTATTTTTGCTAGTAGTAAAGTAGTTTAGCAGCATCTCTAAACTTAAACACAGTAATATATTTTCAACTCAATGAAGCTCAAATTTGCTCTTAAACAAATAATATTAAAGATTTTTTGTTTTTCATTTCGTATGCACATATTAGTTCTTTTCGATTATACTTTAATTTAAACTTATTAATCAATATAATAAAAGGTAAACATTTGCGAATATTAATTTTTTAATTTAATTTTTTGCTATACTAAAATTATAAAGAAATAATACTTTGATGAATAGAATTTAAGAATGTTAATACGTTTTTTTTATATTAATTGGGGTTAAGTAACTAAAATTAATACCTCTTATGTTATTTCTGCAGCTATCTTCCGAGCAAGTCTGCTTAAAAGAACATTAAATGAGCTATGATAGATTTAAAAAACTGATTTATTTTAGTTTCAAAGAATTGGACACTTTGCAAAGAAATTCAGAAGCCGTGGGAATGACTTAATATATCAGATATCGCAGATATCCTCAGTTGAAGACCCACAATGAACTTTAAAATTTAGCCCAAAGTTGCTGTCTTCAGGTTTTTGACCAGTTTATTGCTACTGACTGATACAGAAAATCATCAGAAGTCGTTATACATTTTACAAGCCATGCAGATATAGCAATGAATTCTTCTTTTCTTGTTTTTGCTGATTTCAAAATGAGAGTTAAGAAAAATATTTCAAACATTTACATATGAAAGTCTATTGCTATCTTGACTAATTAATTATAATTTCGCTTTTCTTACGCAAAATCTGCTAATTGTTTGCATATGGAATATTGAAAAGGAATTCTTGTATTTCAACGATAGCAATTTGTAAATGCTGATCTTTTTAACCATTAATTGATTATTTGAATAAAGTTTTTAATTATAATATCTATTTAAAATTGTCTTACAATTAAATTTCGATAATTTTAATATAACAGAAATATCATTCATTTTTTTTTAGTTTTAAATAAAAGTAATAAATTTTCATTTACTTGTACATAAAATTGTTATATGATATGGCTAATATTGCTACATGGCAAAGGATGGCAAAAGGAATAGCTTTACTCATAGACAGTATTTTAAATCAAACTCTTTAATAAATAAAAGTTTTAGTAGGCAAATAACTTTTATGACACAAATAATTTAAGAATTCTTTCTTTCAAGAATTAGGATTTGCCAAACAAATCTCTCAAGGCTAATTTTCGTAGGACGATATATACTCATTAATGCTGTTCAAAAGCCGCATTGAAAATGGAAAGTCAAAGAATTGCCTAAAGAAATAGAGATGGCAAGCGATAGAAGAAGCAACGGCAAAGAAAAGTTAGTGTGGGTAAAAATCGGGCACAGAAGAAAAATTTGGCCAGATGAAACGAAAATTTGAAAATGTTATTTTTTAGCAAGTGAAAATTATTTCATTTTCAAATTTTCGTTTCATCTGGCTAATTTTTGTTCCGTGCCTGATTTTTTCCTAATTAACTCAAATTTATTAATTGCTATGAGATAGTACTCCTAAAAAAAATATACCTGAAATAGGCTTATATCAAATGATTTTTTAATTAAAATTATTTGGCATATAAAGTTCAGTCTATGATTTGCATTTTTAAATTATGTGATTATTTTATAAAAATTAATTTCAAGATATGATAAATTCCTATTTCTTAATGTGATTTTCTCTAAACCAATGTCTCTTCCATTTTAGTTTCAAGAAATTTTAAGTATGGGAGATTTAAGCAGACCTCTTCTTGGCTTATCTAATTCAAATACTCAAGACTTATCCCCATTAAAATTTGAACGCAGCCCTGCAAAAGACCAAAAATCATCTTCAGACTCAAGTGTCTATTATCTCAGCATGGGAAAAATAGAAAAACGCAAGCGAAAAGGAAGCATTGAAAAATTTATTCGAAAATTCAATTATTTTGTCCCATCTGAAGCATTTGCAGATTTTAAATGCAATATTGACATTACTAGTGATAAAAATTATGCTTTTTCAGGTACAAGTGAAGGAGATCTGGCTATGTATGGCTTCGATGAAAAACGAATCCAAACTCAAAAAGTTGCTCATCAGGCAATCTCCTATATAAAACTAGACCCAAGCAATGATTATATTTATATAGGTGTTATTGACGGTGTCATAGGAAGGCTTAACATAGGTGGAGATTACGAAATTGATGAATTTCTCTGTCACAAATCAATGATAACTGGCATACAGGTTTCTTTAGACGAAAAATGAATGTACTCTTCCAGCAAAGACTCAAAAATTATCAAATGAAGAGTAGAGTATAAGGAGCCGAAATTGCTTTATAAGCACGAAAGCGCAAATGAAATAGATTTAAGCGAAGATGATGAAATTATAATTAGTTCTGGGAATGACAAACTAATAAAAGTTTGGAATATTGATACTAATGCTGAAGTGACTACATTAGGACCAATGGACTTTGAGATTAAATGTATAAAATTTTCAAAATCCAAGTCTATTGCATGCGGGACCTCAGATGGAGAAATTAAAGTATGGGAATGAGGATCATTTGAAGTTAAACATATTTTCCATATGGATGATAAAAACTGCTCAGCTATAGGCTTTTTATATGAAGAAGACTATTTAGTGTCTTCTTATATAACTATACAAATTTGAAATCTGTGAACTGGAGAAAATGAAATCACCTTAAATAACCAACGAAGCGAAACTATCAGACTTTTTGTAGATGAGAACAAAATTTATTCAAGCACCAAAGATAAAAGGTTATTAATTTGAAATTTCCCGGAAATTCATGATCAAGTGTGCATCCAAGCTCATGATGGAGAAATCCTTGACATGCTATGGAATAGCGAGTACAAGCTGTATTTTTCATTAGGAGCTGATAGGAAAATTATTGCATGAGAAGTAGGAACCAATGAGAAAAAACATGAATTTTACTGTGAAGGCAATAGTACCCCTACAATGTGTTTAACACCTGATAAAGATTATATTGTTACAACTTATAAGCATGGACTGATGTTTTGAGATTTTACATATGGAAAAACATGGGAGCATGAAATTTCTGAAGAATGCAGTGTAAATGCCCTCATTTTTAGTCCATCAGGAGAATATTTTATTACTGGTGATGATAAATGGGTGACATTTTTCAAATATAAAGCTGGCAATTTATATCAAAATTGAAAGATTTTAAGACAATTTACAGTTACATCGCCAATTAGCGCTTGAGATATGACAGAAAATGACACTATACTCATTGTAGGATTAAAAAGTGGAGATATCTGGCTTTTCAGTTTAATTGCAAATAAGCCTACAAAAGTATGCGAGCTTCTTGGTCATACAGATTTTATCTCAGGACTCCAACTATTGAGGAATGAAGATCATTTTATATCAGTTTCCTATGACACTACAATCCGCATATGAAATCTCAATAAAAAATGATGCATGAGAGTTATAAAATATCATACTGACAAAATCTTAAGCTTGGTAATTCCCAATAATGAATGCTTTATTGTTAGCTCTAAAGATAAAAGTATTTCTATCTGAACACTGAACAGTTTTTCATTAGTAACTGCACTTGATTTTCAAAGTGGAGGAAAAGTTTTTATTTTCCCAGGTATTGATTATAAGTTGTATCTAGCTCAAATTGGAGGAGAAATTTGTATACAAAAAAATCCTTTAGGTGATGATTTTGCTTTTTATGGACCTGGTAAAAAAATTTGTTTGTTTTTAAATTATATCAACAATATATTGACAAGGCAAAATCAGAAGTATATAGAAGAGCTAGATAAATGAGTGATTATGCCTTATAAGATAAATACAACTCATTTGTTTTCTTATTTTCAAATGCCAAATCACTTAAAAAGTGCTTTAGATAATGATAGTGCATTTTTTGAAACGTCTTTTTGGGAAAATCCTTTATCTTTGTGTTTAGCTGGCTCAAGCAATATAATTAGTATCATTTTGTATGGACTTTGTCGAAAAGTTTTATTCAATCCTTATGAAGTCCAGTTAATAAGTGGCTATTTACCTCAATTAAATATAGAATGATATAAATTCCCAAAACCGCTTGAGCAGCTTTATCAGAGCATTCTTCATCCAGTGAGGATAATAAATAATGTCCCACAATTTTGCGAAAGTTTACCAAACCCAATAGTGCATAGATCAGACTATTTATCTATTGTTCCGACTGATCTAATCCCGCTAAGTCAGCTTAAAAAAAGAGGTCAGCCTATTATATTCTGGGAAAATGCTTTATGGGTTCATCAATATGGGTCATATGAGAGTTTAAAATTTTTGAACAGTTTATATGAGCATCCAAATCCAGAAATTTTAAGAACGAAGTTTGTTAAAGCAATTTTAGACTCCAAATGAAGAGATGTTAGATATGTTCTGTTTTGCTATGGGCTTATTTATATTTCTTTTCTAATTTTATACTTTATCCATACTCTTGATCGCCACCATAATCCTGAGAGTATGCTTTTGCCAATTTTTGTAATTAATATTCTCATGCTCTTATTTGAATTTCTACAAATGTATTTGAGTGGTAGAGATTATTGGGGAGACATATGAAATTTTTTTGATATGACGAGATGCTCTTTCGTTATACTTTATGCTGTTTTAGTATGGGTGATAGGAATTAATGAGTTGACCAACTATTTTTTGTCTTGGATTACATTAATTTCATGGATAAGAGGAGTTGCTTTTTTTAGGTTTTTTGAAAGGACAAGATATATGGTGAGATTACTTAGAGAGGTCCTCTCAGATATAGAGTCATTCTTCTTTTTGCTATTTTATTCGACATTTGGCTTTGGGGTTGTCTTTATGGCAGTTCAAAATAATCCAGAAAAATCATTTTTCTCAGTTTTATCATGATCTTATTTAATTGATTTAAGCTCTATAGAAATAGAAAGCTATGACATTTCGGATTATGCTGTGTTTTTATTTGCTTCTGTAGTAAATCTTATTATTATGATGAATATTTTGATTTCTGTTATTGGGGATACTTATGATAGAGTTCAAGAAGGAATTATAGTTGCTGACAGAATTGAGCTATTAGAAATTATTATTGAAGGTGAAACTTTGGCCTATTGAAATAGAAAAAATGAGTCTCATTCATTTATACAAATGCTTACTTTGGATAAAAATGAAGAAGATTATACTTGACTTGGAAAAGTCAGGGAAATCAAAACAAGACTTATTAATCTATCAAAAACTGTTGATGAAGCAGTTGAAAAAAATGATAAACGAGCAGAAAAATCTGATAAAAATTTAACAAAAATTAAAGCAAGCAACAGGAATCTGGAAGAAAAGCTTAAAGCAATGAAAAAGCATAACAAATTAATGGAAGAAAACTTTGAAGCATTTTCCAATAAAATGGAAGAAAAAATGAAAAATCTTGAAGAGCTGCTGATTAAAGCAATAAAAAGCTAAAAATTTATTTAAACTTATTAATACTCTTATTATGTTGTGCTCTTCTTTTTACGGAATATATTCTTAAGACTTGATTTCTTTTCTGGTGATTTTATGCATTTTCTTTTCTCATTCAGCAGCATAACTTCGTCTCTCTTTAAATTCATCATACTGCAAATGACCCCTATAACTGTCTCAGCCTCAGGTCTTTGTGGCCCAATCATTTCTAACATATTTAATATCATAGCTTTTAGCTGTTCAACAGGAATATCCTCACCTTTCATAGAAGGACTTCTTGGCTGTCCTTGTATAGTCTTTAATTGCTCTTTAAGCAGCAAAATCTGCTGATCTTGCATTTTTCTGATATTTTCTATGTCAGCATTTTCATCTTGCATCTTCTTTAGCATAGTTGTGACTTCTTCGACTGAATAAAACATGGACCCAATTTCTGATTGAGATCTCTCAGTATTTGAGCGTGATGGAGATTCTATAAGCGAAGGCCCTCGAGATAAGTCTATAACGTCTATATCATGAGAACCCACATCGGCTAGTCTGACTGGATGAGTCATTTCTGGACGCTTTTTAATTTCACGCTCTAAAACGTCTTCAAAGTCAACTGAAGATCCATGCTCTTTATAGCGAGAAGATAAGAGACGGACAGCTTCTAAGCAGCCCATATCTTTTAAGTCAGCTGGCAATGTATTTTCGATTTCTTTCATAAGATCTTTAGGTGAAAAAGTACCATCAATTTTGTAATATGAAGCTAGCTCATGGATTGCTTGAACTATAGGGATTCGACGAAGGGGTTCTGGGATTTCTTCGGAAATTTCATCGATAATATCACGATACTCAGATAATTCGTTATCAGTAAGTTTTATATTCATTTCTTCTTTATTTTTTGTAACTTCAAAAGCTTTTCCAGGTGCCTGAGGATCTTGAGATGCTAATATTCGTTTTAAGTCTGATAATTGTTGTCTTAGCTCTATTTGAGTTTTAGCTTCATCGTCTAAGGTTTCTTTGAGACGCTCATTAGCAATATTTAAATCTTGGATTTTGGCTTCGAATGATTTTTGGGTTACTCTGGACTTTTCAGAGGTATCTCTTGCCTCTTTTTCTAGAATTTCTATATTTTTCTGTAAATTCTCATTAGCCATCTTTAAGTTATCTCTTTCTTGCTCAATTTCCCCGTAATCTATAGATTTTTCTTCAATTGCAGCAATCTTGCTGTCTAGCTCTTCTTTTAAGTCAGCATTAATTTTCATGAGTTTAGAGTTTTCTTCTTCTAGTTTTGATGTTTTTTCTTCAGATCCCATTTTTTCATTTTCTTTCTTAAGATACTCTATTGTTGCTTGAAGATTTTTCACGTAAATTTCATATTGCTGGTTTTCATTGCTAACTCTTTCATTTTCTAAGTTAAGTTGATCAGTTATATTGTTCATTTCCAAAAAATCATTGTCGATTCTCTTAATTTCTTCTTCTTTTGAAGCAAGTTCATAGTTCAGATAGTTAACTTGCCTGTTTAACTTTTCGATTTCTAGGGATGAATATTTCAAGTTATTTTCCATCTCTGCGATTATTGTATTTTTGCTTTGATTTTCTTTGGAAATTTTGCTAAATTCAATTTCAAGATCTGAGTAATTATTTCCAGATAAACTAGATTGCTCTTGAAGTAATTTTATTTTTGTTTCAAACTCTGAAATTTGTCCTAGCATCTCTGTTTCCTTTTTATTATATCTTTGAGAACATTCTTCTATCTTTAATTTCAGCTCATGTATTTCAAGCTCTTTTGATTCTAATTTTTGGTTAAAATCTTCTTCTTTGTCACAATTGTTATCTTTCTCATTTTTCAAACTATCAATTTCATCAGAAAGTTCTTGAATCACCTCTTCTTTGATATCAATGTCACTTTGCAACGATTTTTGAGCTCTTTCTTGCTCTTCTACTTTTTTATTTAACTCGTCAATTTTTTCTTTGTTATTTTTTAGGATTTCTTCATAGCTTTCAACTGATTTTTTTCTATATGAAACTTACAATTCATTAAATTCTTTGCTTAATTTTTGTGACTCTTCTTTAAGTTTTTGAATTTCTTCATCCTTTTGTGATTTAATCAGATCTTTGTCCATTTTCATCCTAGCAACTAATTCATTTTTCTCATTTTCTGCTTTGATTCTTAAGACGTCTGAATTGCTTTTTTGCTCTTCTAGCTCAATATTTAACTTTTCTATAGTCTCATTAAGCTCAGAAAGTAGAATTTTGTGGTTTTCAATAATTTCCTTTGTACTTTCTAACTGAATTTCAAGGTTCTCCTTATCATTTCTTAAATTATTATTTTCTTCAGTAAGGATTCCAATTGATTTATTAGAGCTTGATAGTGTAGTGATAAGATGATTTGAGTCATTTAGTTTGTTTTCAAGTACTTTAATGTCGTGCTCTTTGGATGAGAGTGCACTGTGAGAGATCCGAAGCTGTGACTCTAATTCAGCTTCTTTTTGATTATGGCTATCAATTAAGTCTTTTATATCATTTTGGTACTGAGAAATTTGGAGGGTTATTTTGTCGTTTAAAATTAAGATGGTAGAATTTTCTTCAGATTTCTCTGATAGACTATTGCTGAGCTCTGAGTTCTTCTCTTTAAGTGATTTTATTTCTGCTATGTAGTTGAGGGTGGCTTGATTTAAAAATTCATTTTGGTTGGTTAAACTTTCATTTTCTAAAGTTTTTTCATGGATTTCTTGATTTAAAGATTCAATGTTTTCTATAAGTAACGTAATTTGAATATCTTTTTCTGATTTTTCTTTATCGGCAGACTCGAAAGTTTCTTTATACTTATCAATTTCGTTCGAGAATTCAATAATTTGATTTTCTTTATCATTGACTATATCAAAAAGTTTTGTGATTTCCTGATCCTTTAAGGAAAGTGATAATTCTAAGCCAGTATTTTTTTCTTTCATTATTGCTAGTTCATATTCTTTCTCTTTCACAGCTGTTTCTAAATCTTCAAGCTTTTCTGAATGCTTTGCTGAGCCGGCATCAATTTCACTGAGCTGAATTTCAAACTCTTTAATGATATTTTCAAGCTTTGTGTTTTCATTTGTTTTTTCTTTAACTTCCTCTTTAAGCTCATTTATCTTTTGTTCTAATAGAGAATTGTCCTCAATAATATTACTCATTTCCATTTTATTTTTTTCAATAAAGTCTAAGTTTTCAGTCTTATTTTTTTCTAATTGAGCTTTCAAATCTTTAATTTCATTTCCATTTATTATGATATTTTCTTCAAGTTTTTTTATCTGGTCATTTCTTTCAATGATAAGAGATTTTAGACCTTCTATATCATCTAACAAATTATTATTTTCATTTTTCTTTTCCTCTAAGTTTGTCTTTAAATTCTCAATTTCTTTTTTACTTACTCCTGCCTCATTTATTAAATTTTCAATCATTTGACTTAACTCAATTTTATCTTTGCTATTTTTATTGCTTTCTGCATCATAATCTTTAATTGTTTGAGCTAAATCATTTTTCTCCTGCTCTTTATTTTCTACTTCCTCTTCTAAATTTTTAATTTTATCAGTTAAATAAATATTTTCTTTTAATTTCTCTTCCAATTTTTGTTCTAAATCCTCAATTCTAGCTAATGAATCATTTTGGTTTTCATTTTTTTCTTTTATTTTTTCCTCCAATGTTTGCTCTAAATCATTAACCTTTGCAAGCAAATCATTTTTTTCTTTTATTTTCTCCTGCAATTTTTTTTCTAAATCTTGAATTTTTGTAAGTAAATTATTTTGATTTTCATCTTTGCCATTAATTTGCGATTCTAATAATATAACATAATCAGCTAATTTATTCTTCTCATTGTCTTTTTCTAAATTTTCTTTTTTTAAAGAATCTATTTTGTTATTTAGGATATCAATTTTGTCTTTATCTTCAGAATTTTTATTTTCTAGTTCCAAAATGTATTCGGTAAGTCGATCTCTTTCAGCTTCATTTTCTGATATTTGAAGCTCTAAATCTTTTACAAGTTTATTAATCTCATTTTCTTTTACTGAAGTACTCTGCTCTAAGGTATATAATTCATTGCCTAATGTTTCAATTTCTGCATTTTTTTCTTTAATCGATTTTTCCAAAGTTTTAACTTTTTCAGTATAAATATTAAGAGTTTCTTGACTTTCTTCCTTTAATTTATTAATCTCATAGAGATGAGAACTCTCTAGTGATTTTATTTTTTCACTAAAATTAAGAGAATAATTGTGTTTTTCATCTTCTAAATTCTTGATATTATTTAAATAAACCTCCTCTTGACTCTTTAATGTTTCTACGTTTTCATATTCATCCTGAAGGTTATTTTCTAGCTCTTTTATATTTTCTTGGCAATTACTGATTTCCTTATCTTTTTTCTCAATATTTTCTTTCAATTCACTGATTTCAGATATAAATTTTTCGATTTCTTTCTTAATTTCAATATCTTTCTCAATAATATTTTCTTTTAATTCATTTATATGGATGATATTTTCTTCAATTTCATTATCTTTCTTTTCTATTTCACTCTCCAAGCCCATTATTTGCTCAAGATATTTATCTATTGCACTATCTTTTTCTTGAGACTCTTTTACCCTTTTCATGCTTTCATCATAATCTTTTTTCAATTTTTCTAATTTATTGCAAAGCCTTTCGTTCTGACTTAAAGCTTGCTCTAATTCATTAGCTTTATGATCTAAATTGTTTTCTTTTTCATTTATTAATTTTTCTAGGTTTTTGATTTTTCCTTTTTCTTGCTTTAATTCTGCTTCAATTTTTTCTTTTTCTATTTGAATTTTTTTAACAATTTCTTCAAATTTGGTAGAATCATTATCTCTTTCTAACTCAATATTTTGAATAGTTTGAGTCAAAGAGAGAATTTCTTTATCTTTTTCAGCAAAAATTTCATTAATTTTTTCTTTTTCTGAGTTAGTTTCATCTAGACTCTCTTGAAGTTCTTTAATCTTGTCTTCATTTTCTTCGCTCAGCATTTTATAATGCCTTACGCTATTTGCAAGTCTATATTATTATTACTTTTCTTTTTCTTCCAATAATTCTTCACAGAGCTGATTTAGTCTTGCTTCTTTTGTTGCATATTCTTTTTCTTTTTTATCAGATGTTTCTTTAAGAAGATTAATTTTTGCATCGTTCTCTTCGGTAAGCTTTTTGGTTTCACTGCTATTCTGATTAAGTCTATATAAATTGTACTGATTTCGAATAAATTCATTCTCATTTTGTTTTTCAATGACTTTCTTCTCCATCATTTTCAGCTCGAATTTCAAATTGTCAATTTCTAGCTGTGCTTCTTTTTGCCTCTTTAAGGAATTTTGTTTTTCTTCATTAAGCTCTTTGACAGTTTCTTCTAATCTAATTTTATTTTCATTTAATAATGATTGGTAGCTTTCTGATCCTTTTATAGTTGAGTCAATCCACTGCTTTTGAGATTCATTCAAATTATTAAGTTGATCAATTTCTAGTAGCAAGTCATCTTTTTCACCTTGAGATGCCTCATAGAGCTTATTTAGTTCGACAATTTTATTTTCGTAAAAGTCAATTTTTTGGCCTTGATCTTTTTGCTGAGTAGTTAGCTCTAAGCTAATGTCTTCAAGTTCTTTTGATTTTTTCTTTAAATTATCCTGAAGAGTTTTGATGGTTTCTTCGAGTTGCTTCTCTTTTTTCTTTAAATTTTCGATACTTATTTCATAATCCTGCACTTCATCATTAAATTGGTCTGATATTTGATCCTTTTCTTCTTGAAGAATATTAATTTTTTCCGATAACTCAGTATTTTTATTCTTGAGCTTTGCATAATCCTCCTTCAGAACAAATTTTTCACTGTTTGAATTTATTAGGTCTTTATTTATATTTTCAATCATTTCTTTTAGTGAATGATTTTCATCCTTTAATATGTCAAGTTCTGCAGCAAGTCTTTCATTTATATCATCCAATTCTACAACTTTTTCTTCCATAGAATTTAATGATTTTTTGTTTTCCTCTATTTTTACTTTTAAGGATTTAATTTCTTCTTCTTTTCTCTTAATTTCATTTTTTAAATCCGTAAGCTGGTGCTTTTCTTCATTTTGCTGTTGATCATTAAATTGCAAATTTCTCAGCTGATCCTGAATTTTCTTATTGAGATTGGCAATTTCTCCATCTTTTTCTTTGATTATATCTTTATACCTTCTTTGCTCGTGTAAGTTAGATTGTTCTTTTTCATTAATAGCATCTTCAAATTTCTTTAGCTCTAGCTTAAGAAATGCAATAGTGTCATCTTTCTCAGTCGTAGAGTTATTGATATCTCTTAGTTGCCCTTTTAAATCTTCAATTTCTTGTTTTAGAGCAAGGTTTTCAAAACTTAGTTTTTCGATTTCTTTTTGAAGACCTTCAATTAGTTTAGCTTGAGCTTTTAAGCCATCTGATTGAATTTGTGAATTTTTGATTTTTTCTTCTTTTATAGAAGAATATTTTGCTATTTCCTCAGCTAAATTTTCATTTTCTGATTTTAATTTATTTATTTTTTCTTTCAAATCATCAATCAAAAATCCTTTGTTTTCTTCTTCATCAGTAAGGATTTTATTATCATATTGAATTTCTTGGATTTTCTCATTTAATTCTTCAATTTCTTTATCTAATCCTATTATTTTTTCATTTAACTCTTTAATTTGGCTTTCATGCACCTTTTTGATTTGTTTTTCAAGCTTTTCTTTATCTTTAAGCGACTCCGAAAGATTAATAATTTGGTTTTCTAAGGATTTTATTTGATCTTTATTAGCTTTCTCAGCTTTTGAGTCGATAATTTTCTGTGGTGGGCTTTTTTCTAATTTTTGTCTGCTTTCTGATTCTTGTTTTAAGCCTTTTCGTAATTTATCTAGCAAAATATCTTTTTGCTTTATTTGATTTTTCAATACTTGTTGCTCTTCAATATGAGTTTCTATTTCTTGCTTTAGGTTTTCTGATTTAGACAATTCTTCATTATAAAGTTGGCTTAAATCTTCAATTCTTGCATTAGCTTCATTAAGCTCTTTGATTTTTTGGTCTAAATCTTTTTTGGATTTATCTGAGCCTGATCGAAAATGAGGCATCATTTCATTTTTTTCTTTTTCCATTACTTTAATGATTGATCTCAATTCCTGATTCCTTACCTCTTTTTCTTTGCTCTCCTCTTCTGACTTCTTCAAGATCTCTTCAAATTGCTCGGCTTTATCATTAACATCTTTCAAAGCTTCATTTAGCTCACCATTTTCCTTTTCAATTTGTTCTTTTTCGCTATTAATTTCATTTATTTTTTCTTCCAAGTTTTCGATTTCCTTATTTTTATCTTCCAAAATTTTTGACAGAGAAAGTATTTCTTCGTTTAATTTTTCAATATTTTCATAGTCACTGTCAATATTTTTCCTGCCTCCTCTGACCTTTTCTCTGGTTTCTTTACGAATTGCTGTGTTTTTCTTTCCACTAGAGTGCTCTTTTTGGTATACTTCTCTTAGCCCTTCATATTCATTTTTCAGATCTTCAAAGTCTTCACATTTTTTATTATACTGCTCACTGAGACTTTCAAAATTTTGCTGAAATTCTTCTTTCATAGCTTTGTCCTGTTGTAATTGCTGATTGAATTTTTGGCCTAATTCTTGATATTCTTTTAAAAGCTTTGACATGTCTTCTTTTAAGTTGAAATTTTCACGTTTTAGCATCCTGGATTCTTCTTTTAGCTTAGGATCACTGTCCTTAATATCTATTGTTCAGCCAGTTTTAGTAGTTCTTGAGAATCTATCATTTCCTTTATAATTTTCAATGATTTCTTCTAGTTTTCTCTTTTCAGATGCATGTTCATCTTTTAATCGCTGAATTGCTTTTTCATAGGTAGATGGATATTGTGCAAATTTTGTTTTCCATTCCTGTAAAGCATCACGCTCTTTTATTATAGAGTTTAATTTTTCTAATAAGGAATGATCAGAGGATTCAGGCGATCTTTCATTAGAAGAGGCTGATCTAGTTATAACTTTTTTTTCAAGATCATGGACTCTTTGCTTTAAAGTCTGACATTCAGTTTTTATTGTATTGATCTGAAATTCTTTATTCTGGATATACGCAATTTTTTCACTTAGCTCATCTTGTAAGGAAACAATGACTTCATTAGCTCTTTTCAATTCTTTTCTTAACAAGCTTGTTTCATTCCCAGGAGAATACTCATTTTCTCCATCCCTTAGCATTTGTTTTAGTCTTCCGATATACTCATCTGCTTTTTTAAGATTTTCCTTTAGTTCTCTATTTTCAATCAAAATATCTTCATCTTTTGATTTTTTTGGGGAAAATTCTCGATTTTTGAACATATGGTTTCAAATTTGGTTGTTTAAGTTCGCGAAAATTTCTCACAACTTAGCTTTCAGGTTAATTTCGTCGGTTCTTCTAGCGTCTTTTAATATGATAAGAGTTCTGGCTTGAGCGTCTGCAAGCATCTCTGAAATAATTGAAAAGTCTTTGGCGGACGCTGATTTATTCTCGGCAGTTGGGCTTGATAAAATTTCTTGGTCTAGTTTGTGCTTTTCTTCGTTTAGATCCTGAACAATTTCTTTTCAAGCTCTTGAATGGGTAAGAGAAGGATTCATTTCTTCGCTGTAGGAAGTGAGAGCTAAATAGGGATTACACATGATTTTGTGAACAACTTTTTGAAGTCGAGATTGGACTTGGCTTGATTTTGTGTCTTCAAGGTGCTTTGAAGCTGAAGATGGCCTTGGGTGAAGCCTAGAATAGTTGAAGAATCGATTAGTATCGTTAGAGGGAGGATCTCTTGAGTAAGATCTTATGGGTTGAGTTGAGCTCATTTTCATTATAGATATTGAATATAATTTTTGATAAGAAAATGAAATAAATATCAACTTGAGAAAACAGAATTTGTAAATGGGCTAAAAATAAATAAAAAGTCACAGGTTATTTTTTCAAATCATTAATAGCCGATTTATAAAGTTTAGTCTTTTCTAGATGTCTGAAAGTATAAATGGCTTTAATAAATGTAAAAAATGGATTTTTTCTAATTTCATTATAAAATATATCACTTGGATGTCTTTATTTTATTTTTAAATATCGAAATCAATTTAAAGCTTTATGATTCTAAAGGATTCAATATTAAAGATTATTATAAAAATGGAAATCATAAATCTCAAAAGTATAAAGAGAAATTGAAATCTTCAAACAAAGACTGAAGAATACTTTAAAAATAGATGCGAAATTAATTCATATGCCAATTGGAAAAATCGGAGGCTTGAAGACGCTGCCAAAAAGAGAGTACTATTAGCAAAATCACCAAATATTGTGATATCGGAAATAAATAATAACACCCCTGAAAATATTAAAATTCTTCATGAAATAAAAGCCCAAATGATATCATTTAGCTATATGAGAGAATCTTTAAATCTAAATGATGAAACCATCTATAAACTTAATGAGTTGATATTACAGTGTGACAAGTATATTTATGAAAATTATTTTCCAATGGGTGATTATTGTATAAGTATTGATGAAATTATTGATGCTGCTTGCATATTAAAATCAGAAATAGTAATAAAAAATTATCAAATTTAATTTAATATTGCTTAAGTATCTTTCCTTATATATTCTTTACTTAAATTTTATATTTAACAAAATTTCTATAATTATATATATATATAATTAAATAAGTTTTGAATTATTGCAAACTTAGAATAAGCAGCAAGGAGAGGCTTTTTAGATTTATAATTCTACTAATTCATAAAATAATTCAATGACTTCTTTAAGCTTGATATTAATCTCTCTAAACTGATTTAAATTAATTATCAACACTTATCATAAATAATTTTATAAAAAACGAAAGAATGGAGATTGGAAATAAGAATCTTGATGCTCATGAAGTCTCTTTCGCTCAGAAAAAAGAATTTGACAGCAATGCTAGATCAAAATTAATCCAAGAAATAGGGACTGTATATGATGAAGTTATTGATTTTGATTTGAGAACCCTTAGAGTGAAAAATTGATTAAAGCTTGAAATATGTGATACTATTGAAAGACATAAAGTAAAATCTGACAATGAATACTTTATTTATACTCCAGTTTATCCAGATTAAGAAAAATAAAAAGATCAAAGTTATCGTCAAAAATCATTTATGTGAAATTTTTGAAAATCCTAAAATCCTTTCTAATGCATATCAACTGGACAAAATAAGTTTTCTAAAAATATATGGAGGGTTTTACGATATTGATATAGCAAACGCAGGCTTAATTTAGTTATGGAATATCATGGGGAAAATATCACCGAAGACATTGAAACAAAACTGAAGAATCCCGAAAACTTTCTAAAAAAGATAATCACAAATTATGAAATTTTTGTGAGGAATCTAAATGCATGCAATATTTTAATAAATTCATTAAAGATTTTACACATAAACATAGCCCCTAAAAGAATTTTCAAGGTTATAAAGAACGATAAAATTTATTTTAAACTAGGAAGCTTTGGGCTAGAAATATTTGATCAATGGTTAAACCTAAATGAAGCAGAAAAATATAATATTATTCTTTATGGGATTTGTTTGGCTCCAAAAGTTTATAATAGTCTGTTTTCTCGATCATCTTGCTAAATTTGCTCTAAAGGGCACTAAGAAATCCAAAATTAGCACAGTAAATTTTTTGGGGATAAATCGTCAAAAAAGACTCAAATATGTCAAAAAATTTCCAAATTTTAAGCTAAAAACGTCAAAGATGCGTCTAAAAACGTCAAAGATGCGTCTAAAAACTGCAAAGATGTTAAGCTAAGTTTCTTTTTTGTCAAAAAATATGGGTAGAACTCTACAGCATGCTTTTTGTATCATATTATATAATGATAAAAGAAGAATACTTGCAAATTGCAAAGACCAAATAAATTTGTGAAGTACTTTAAACCAATCAATTCATAAAAAAAATCTAAATTTTTAAAAATTTTAGTATCCATTAGCATTATATGAAATGAACAAGATTTGCATTTGAAAATACACAAAATTGTGACATAAAATGTTTTACTATTACTATGCATAAATTTTTACCAGATGATACTATATAGAAACAAATGTTTATGATAATGAAAGAGTAATGTTGAATTTTCTATTAAATAATCTAAGGGAAAATGCATATATTCTATAGGAATATTGTATTGAAAAAGCATTTCATATTTCTACATCTTGCATTGAAGAATTCAGAGCACGAGATATTTAAAATTTATTGAATTTTTTTTACTTTTCAATCTTATGAAGATGAAAATTTGTATCCGCTGGGGAAAGGGTAAAAACCCTTTGTTCTGACACACAATGCACGTTTGGTAGTCTAAATACACATGATGAGCCAAGTTCTGGCAAGCCCTGGTAAGTCATGTTTAAATTTGACTAAAATTGTTCTTTCGGAGCACCTAATGCAAATTGTGTCTTAGATAATGTGTTTTGGCTTTTCCTCCAAAGAATATATAAAAATATGATTAAAATGATAAAAAAAGAGATATAGCAACGTAAGTGGTGTGAATAACTGACTGATTGATTAAATCTATCATCATCGTAGATATTTTTATTTAAGTAATTTAAATTTATTCAAATTAATAGTAAGCCCACATAATAATCTCCTTCAAGCAAAAACCTATTTTAGATTTAACTTTTAGCTTTTTCTTCTTAATACTCATTACCCATGAACTTTTAATCTATATTTAAAAATTCATCTTATGATTTTATAAAATTATATATCGAAGAAGATGATAAAATAGTGAAGAGTTGTATTAGCTAAAAATGAGTGTATTTATCTCTGTATTTTTTATGCCATTATAAGAAATGATGAAAAATTAATTTGACTATGCATTGATTATCATTTAGTGGATAAAAATCAAAAATCAGTGTTAAAGTGGCTTTCAAAAGAACAGATAGAATTATTAAATAGATCGATTCGCTGATATGAAATAATTGCAGCTGCATTTATAATGCAATGTGTTTATGGAATTAAAATTTCAAAGAACCTGAAGAGAGAAATATTTGCTTTTCTTTAAATAAATCTATAACTTTTAAAAATATCAAAAACTCATTATTTCGTGTTAATCCACTTAAAATGATATCTTAAAGCGATTAAAAATATGCATTTGTATGAGTGATCTAAATATGCAAACGATAAATAATAGATGCTTCACCACAAAATAATCAAATTGTGAACAACTCTATGATTTCTTTATTTATTTGCAAAAAAATAATTCTTTATCATTCTTTTATTCCTTTTCTTTCTTTAGACAATTTGATAAAAAATTCGCCAGTAAAGAATTAAAAGAAATTAGCTTTCAGTTTTTAAGGCATTAAGGCAGATATTGATGAATTAAATGCAAAGAAATAATTAATTGATGATTTCTCTATAAGTTTGATTCTATAAATATGCTTTAATTCACATGCTCGTTCTTTATCTTAAGTTATATCACCATAATTTTTATGTTTGTTTCCCTGTTTCAATCTGATAGTTTTCAGCTTTAATTAATTGTATAAATTGCCTTTCGATTATAAATATACAAGATTTTCATTTATATTAAATTGCATCAGCTATTGGTTATTTATGCTGTACCTAAAATTTTAAAAGCTCTTATTTTAGGTCTTATTGAAATAATATGGTGTGCGGCTAATAATTCTAGATGTAAGATCAAATTATTTTATATTGCAATTTGATTCCTATCTATTAAATTTACTTAATCTTTTCAGTATAACAATTAAAGGGAGTGAGAGAAATTTATATATGTCATCTCTTATAAATAATTTATCCATTAAACCAGTTACAAAAAATTTGAAATTTCTTCAGAGTTAAATCTTCTTGGTATAAAGAATCTTCAAAAGTAGATATATTTAATTTAATTGATATATTGAAGACTAAGCAATTCTTTTTTAAGAGGCTGATTTCTTAGGAAAATATTAGAAGTATTCGTTAATTTCTATGGGCATATTTTAAGCTCACATAAATTTAGCTATAATTAATTTTTTTATTTATTTATAGACTTTTTGAAAGGCCGAAAATTTCTTTATAATTGATCTCATTACTATTATAATAAAAATATCCACCATACCAATCAGTTTCTTTTAATTAATAAAATCTTTGAATATTTAATATGTCATTCATCGATTTTCTTCAAGGTTATCAAGAAACAAACTTTCCTACCCAACTTAGCGATGCGATTCAATATTACCTTAGCAATGGTGATTTCGAAGCAGCGTCGAATGGGCTTTGCCAACTAATTTCGCTTGATGGGAACAATCCAGTTGATTGAGCAAATCTTGGTCACTGCTACCTTATTTTGGAAAAATTTGAAGAAAGCTTCAGAGCATACTCTAATGCTCATCAATTATGGAACGACTCAGCTCCTGCTCAACTGTGGTATGGGTTAGGACTTCTTTGTTCCAAATGTAGACTTTTTGAAATGGCCGAGAAATACTTCGAAGCTACCCTTAGGACCGACCCAAATTTTGAGTATTCGCCACAAGTGTACTTAAAGCTAGGGATCATTAATAAAAATTCCAAGCAATATCTTAAGGCAATTACTTACCTTAGAAATTGTCTTAACTCAGAGGACTTAAATAAAGATGAAACAATAGAAGTTTTATGCCAAATAGCAAGCTGTTTAGAAATCTCAAAGAAAAATGAAGCATTAGAACTATTCAAAATCGCAAAAAATCTGCAAACAAACCTGAAAACAACAGTCTGTTTGGGCTGGGGACATTTTATTAATTGAGAGTATGATAAGGCAATTTTGTTATTTAATGAAGCTTTAAGTTTTATTGAAGATACAGAGAGTAAGGGATATTGTGATATTTTGTATTTAAAAGCTAGATGCTTGGCTGAAACCAAGTCGTTTCCTAGAGCACTTTCATTATTTACCACAATTACTATTAAATACCCGCAAGAACCTATATATAAAGTGTCCCTTGCAGTTGTATTTGCAGAGTTAAAGCAGTGCCAAAATGCTTTGAAATGTCTTTGCGACTGCTTGTCGCTAAAATATGATGAAGTGGATGTTTATGTAAATTTAGGGGTTATTAATGAGCTTATGTTTCAAAGAGAGGAGGCTAAAAAATGATACCAAAAAGCTATTGATAAATGCCCAGCAAGTGGAATTGCAAACAGCAGACTCAATCTATTAAATAAGCAAAAAAATAGGCCAAGAAACATTCCTAATTTATATCAGCCAAGTATTGATATTACAGAATTTCCATTTATGCATTTTCAGACAAGCTTAACGGAATTATTTGCTACCCCAAAAAACTAAAAGGAATTGGATAAATGTCCATTTTGGATCAGTAAAGCCTTTTTTTAATTATATAAATATGGCCTTACAGATTTTTATAAATTGTTTAATAAATATTTTTAAAATTTCTCAAGAATGCTTTGGCACAATTGCTCTTAGCTAAAATTATGCAATTATATTAATTTGTATTGATTTTTTATATAAAAAATTTTACTCCTGAATAATTGAAAAGCTTTTATTTTCTTACTAATCTTTGAGAACGAATAAATAATTTCGAATTTGCTCATCTTGTTTTTAAAAATAATTTTTTACTATAACTTGAGGAAATCACTAGTGTAATTTATTAGCATATTGTTTAGAATATAAAAAGATAGCTCCAGTTTAAATCAAAAAAAAAAGATTTCACTAATGATCTGAACAATTATAATCAATATATTTACTTAGTAGAGCAGGCAATAAAATTAATTATTTTGGATATAAATTTCAATTGAATCTTAAATTTACTTGGCTTATCATTTAAGCAAAACCATTTTGCATTGAATTTTCAAGTGATAAATATTAAATAAAACCATTAATTATCACATTTTCAGACTTAAATATTAAATGTCGTCAGTTATATTTTATTTATAAAATCGAACCTGAGTCTTTTGTAAATTAAACATTATACTCTTATTTACCTAGAAAATCCTTGTGGAATTTAAACAATACAATTTAATCAATCAAAATTATTAGCCTCACTTAATTCCATCTTATTATAACTTCCTAAAGTCAATGATTCACTTTAAAATTAATAAACCTTAAAATTTTAGAAAATTTTAGAATTCCAGAAAAATGGACGGCTGTGTTGATCCTTTAAAATTATTATAATTGTTAACCAAATTCTGGTGAATGTTGTAGTGGATTATAAAATATTAAATAAATGTCATATAGAGAACTTTTGCAAGGCTATGAAGGAGAATCAAGCCAACTTGATGACATTGCGGAAGCAATTGAATACCACCTCAGCGTAGGTGACTTTACAACTGCTTCCAATGTGCTTTGTCAATTAGTAGCGCTTGATAATTACAATGCAGTAGAGTGGACAAAGCTAGGCCATTGCTATCTTTTATTAGAAAGATTGGACGAAAGCTTTCAAGCCTACACAAATGCCCACTCAGTCTTGAAGGATTCTGCTCCAGCTCAACTTTGGTACGGACTTGGACTTCTTTGCTTCAAGTGCAGGCTTTTTGACATGGCTGAAAGGTATCTTGAAGCAGCCCTTAAGGCAGATCCAAAATTTGAGTATACATCACATATATACTTGAAGCTTGGGATTATAAATAAACGCTCCAAGCAGTACCTAAAAGCCATCACTTATCTCAGAAACTGCCTTAACACCAAGGATCTGGGACAAGAGAAGACAGTTGAAACCTTATGCCAGATCGCGAACTGTTTAGAAGTCTCAAGAAAGTTATATGCAATTGAGCTATACCAAGTTGCCAGGAGCTTGAAAGCTGACGTAAAGACTACTGCATGCTTGGGATGGGGATTTTTTGTAAATAAAGACTTTGATAAAGCTATTTCAACGTTCAACGAAGCCTTGAAATTGGCTGAAAATCCAGACTCCAAGCCTTACTGTGACATAATCTACCTGAAAGCCCGCTGTTTGATGGAGACGAAATCTTTCCACAGAGCGCTTTCCTTGCTTACATCCATTACATGTAAATATCCACAAGAACCTATATATAAAATGTCTCTGTCTGTTGTATATGTAGAGCTTGAACAATGCCAGAATGCTTTGTCATGCCTCTATAGCTGTCTAACCTTAAGGTATGATGAAACTGAAGTCTACATTAACTTGGGAATTGTCAATGAGCTGATGTTCATAAGAGAAGACGCCATGACATGGTACCAAAAAGTAATTGACAAAGACCCCAATAATAATATTGCTGCACACAGATTGAAATTATTAAGCAAACATAAAAACAAGCCAAGAAATATTCCTGAGCCACTCCAGCCTAATATTGATATAACGGAATTTCCTTTCAGGAATGTTGAGTGGAATTACCAACAAACTGTGTATCCGCAAAATTGTTTCAAAAGTAACATTATTCAAGAGACGTCTATTTTAGGTATTGCTGATAATGTATATACAAAGTAATTTTAATGTAATTAGATAGTGATTTCTTAATTTGCTATCTTAAAATTAAAAAATTATTGATGTATAAGTAAGCATATAATTCGAGGGTGAATAATTAGTGTACAACGCTTAAATGTTTCCATTATTTTCTTAATATTTCTAAATTTATTAAATAATAAATTACCTTTCAATTTACAAAAATTATGATTTTTATTGATTAAAATTCAAGTCAGTATCTGAAATCTTACAATCAAAAGAAACCATGAATTTCAAAGATGCAGCTGACGTTTTAGAAGGCTTATTTTGGAATGCTGGATACAATGGACCTTCAGGTAGTGATGAAAAGATTTCTCCTTGTGGGTTAAAAGGACTAAAGAATGTCAACGTTCCTGCTTCCATATCTAAGACTACTTTAATTTTGCAGGTGCCCCTTGCAGCTTGATAATTAATTGGGCACCCATAAACTTGCCTTCCTTTTTGTGTTGCTACTCCAATTTTAAATGAGCTTTGTGAGTCATTAGAAAATAGAGCATTGTTTAAAATTTTGACTTCCCATATATGCTTTCCAAATGGGTATGGATTTTGGCACATCACTATTCCAGCTCTGTCAAATTGAATCCATTTTTCTGACCCTCTAGCTATCATTGTTGCATGCATTCCTAAAGTGCTCGCATCAATTTTCTGGGCATCATGGGTTCCTATTGTAACTACCTCGCTTCATTCCCCTTTCTCATCTGTGGATGATAAATTTGGAGACACTCTGAATCTATATGAAGTTTTAGGTAAAAGATCAGTAATTATACAAGTATGAGCTGGGCCTTTATAAACTTGTCTAAATTGCTCAATATTTTGGATCTTTGTGCCGACTCCATACTCTAAACAATACTGTAAGTCAGATGAGCCTTTAGGTGGGTGGCTTCAAGACACTTGAATTGCTGAGGCTGTCTGCAGTTTTTTAATAAAAACTCGCCTCTCTAATGGATTTTCATCTAAAGATTGGAATTGGCAAGAAGAACTATCTCGAATATGAGTAGGTGTGCAGTTGCGTATTCTAGGAGTAGATGTTTGTTTTTCATCATAAAAATTCAGAAGGTCTTTATCTTTCATGAAATTTGGGCAATTTTGTTCGTTTCTTTTGAGAAATGCACCTTTATTGGTGATATCCGAAACTCTCTGTCGAGGGGATTTTGAGAAAGAATTGACACTGTTTTTTGGAGATGGGACCATTGATGAGTTTTCGTCTCTAAAACAGACCTTTTCTAAAGCAGCTTGTAAGGGTTGTATATTGATTTTACAGTCAAAATCAGAATTTATTGTTAACTCTTGGCTTTCATCATTCTCCAGAGCTTGCTCAATTATATGGCTTAAATAGCTTAAGCTTGTAAAAATCGTAGTTGCAGACTGATTTTTTGTAGCTGTTATAAACTGTGCGATTGTCTGCAGTTTTTTTATCCCCTTCTCCAAGGACTCTTTCGAAAAGTTCAGCTGGCTTATTTTTCTTTCTTTGGCAGTCTCTAGTTCACTTATAATTTCTTCTTCTTTTCATTTCAACATTTGTTTCATCGAATTAAACGCTTGCGTCACTTGAAGCTTTACCTGATTTGCATTATTTTCTATCCCGTCCAAGCTTTCCTTAACCCTTATAATCCCTTGCTTGATTTCTCTAGATTTTGCTTCAATTTTTTCTTGCTTAATTTGAATCTCATTTAAAGCGTCATCTATGACTTCTTCGAAGGCTAAAACGGCGTGATCTTCATGCATATTTAAGCATCTGTCGCAAATAGCTTTTCACTCATCAGTACAGATGTGACTAAAGTTGAGTCCATGCTCTTGGCATTTTTCTTCTGATTTTCCAGCGTCATAGCTGCTCGCGGGTGTAACGATATGTCTTCTGTAAACTCCTAGCGAGTGTAGGTGTGCTGAACAGTCTTTACACAAGTATGCCACACATTGTTTACAAATCACTGTGCTAGGCTTGTTTTCGCACCGTTCACAGGTCTTCAAATCTTTATGTAACAACGATTGCAGAATTCTGTTTGGGATTATTTCCTCTTCACCTATTGAAATATCGCAAAACGGGCACTGTTCATTAACGTGTTCTCTGCAGACTGATTTCAAGCAGCAGCTTAAAATGACTGGGCTGTTAGGAAAACTTTGGCATAGCTCGCATTGGAATTCTTCCATTTTAAATTTGGCGCCGATATTATATTACATTTAAGATAAATTAGAAGAGCTGTTATTTGATGATGCTATAAAAGCACTGATTTTCTGAGCAACAGCAGTATTATCTGAGTAAAGTTTTATGGTGTAGTCTTGAGAATTATAGAGAAATTTTGGGTTGAAAAGGTGGAACTTTTTGTATCTTTGCAGATTAGTGATAAGCTTGTTACCCAAGAACAAAAATTGTTGGTAGAGATGCTGGTTTTTGGAGTGCTCAAGAAGGAGGGTTTTAAGTAGGTCTTCACGCTTGTGGATGAGATGGAGAATTTTTAGAATGGTTTTACGAACCATGAGAAGCTTTTTACAAGCTTTGCTGAGAGCTTTTAGAGTTTTGAAAGTGGGGAGAGTTTCGATAAGAAGCTCGAGTTTTAGCTTGTCAAGGGTAATTCGAGCTTTGAGGAGGATTTTTGAAACCTCGGGACCATCACTTCAGGGTCTTTTTGCAAGCTCAATAATTTCATGCTCTGTGAATAAAGCAATATCATTTTCTGAGTTAAACTGAAAAAGATGAGAAATTGCATAGTTGTCTAGCACTGTATTTTTCCAATCTATTTGTGGTAGATTGACAGGGACATTTTCTGATTTTTGGCTTTGGGTAGCAGGCTTTTCAGGTGCTAATTTGACTATTTTTGAAAACCTTGATAGTTTTGGTTTTTTGATTTGGACGATTCCATATGGGCTTCGAAATGGAGAAGTGTTTACAAAACTTCTTGGCTTGCTAGATGTTGATAGGCATTCATTTGAACTGAAATTTTCGTGATCAGAAATCTTTCCTCTTCTGCATGATGAGTATCTTTTTGGCTCTGCTGGAGGGTGTGCTACAATTTTAGTTAGAATTCGAGGATTTTTTAGCTGTTCTAGTACATAAATCCATGAATTCCTATTTTTCACAGCATCAGAATTCATAATTTGGTTAATTTCTTTGACCCTGCTTTCTGGATTTTGAGGTCTTTTGCTGGAGTAGCTATTTGATCTATCCTGATGATTATTTAAATTTTCATCGCTATTATTAATTTTTGGATTTGTTGAGCTTTTATTTGACCTCTTAGCCTCTGGAGTTCTATTAGAAGCAGCTGGGGACTTTTTACTAGCAATTGGCTTGATATCAATATTTTTCTTTTGATTTTTATTTATATGCTTTATTTCTTGAGCTTTTTGGGCTATTTTTTGGGCAAATACATCATCGCTATAGCTTGAACTGTCATCAAGAATCCCTGATTCCCATTCTTCATTTCCATTTATAGATGTTTGATTGTTGTGAGATTTTTCATGATTAATTCCTTGATTTTGTGGAGCATTATTTTCTATTTCTTTTAAGGTTGGGGTTTGCTTATGCATTGCTTCTTGGCTGTTAAAGGATTCTTGGTTTCTAACTGAAGATTCTTTACTTTCAATTTTTTGGTTTAAGTTATTTTTGACATTTAGAGAGGGGTCCGAGGACTCAAAGCTGTCATTATATTGATCAGATTCATTTTCACTTTGAATAATAGAGCCTTTGTCTTTGGAGTTAGATATTTTTGAACTGTTTCCTTCTGGCTTTAGTTTACTTTCAACTGTTTCGTCAAGAAAATCTTCGGAGTATTCGTCAAAAGAAGCAATTTGGCTCCCATTATTTGATTGCACAGGAAATGAGTATTTTTGGTTCGCAGTAATCACATTATCAGTATAAGGAATTTTACTCATGCTTAATTATTAATTTCTTCGATAATTTAGACTAAAATTAGATTAAGATTGTGGCTATAATAATGATTTTATTTAATGATGAAATTCATATCAATAATTTTTGAATGTTGGATATACTTTATTGCCAGATTAAAATAAAATAATATTAAATATCCCTAATTCGCGTTTTACGATAATCTTATGGATATTTATTAGTATAAGTGTTTCATTTCAAATTTAGATATGAATTAATTTATTTAAAAAGGAAATTTAATAAGTATGAGATTAAATTCAATTAATATTTGAAAGAAGCTCTAAAATAAATGAATTAAAGAAATTTATATTAAAATTCTTCTCAAAATAATTATTTAGAAATTTTATCAATATTATTTAGGCGTTTTATTATTTATATACATATCATCGTTACAAATAAAATCAAATGGAAGACAGTTCGCCTAGCTATTCAGTAAGCGCATCGCGAAGTCAATCTCAACCCATACAAACACCTCCTCTTGAAATATTAAATTCTCAAGATTTTTTCAGTCTTACTCCTTCTCCACCTGACAAAAACATAGAGCTAGTAAGCAACTACTCCAGTTCTGTATATGAAACACTCCCTATTCTTCCATTACCTACTGTTACATACCTCCCTCCACAGCCTAAAAAGGTATTCGACAGACTTATTGAAGATGTTAATAAGCGTAACCACCTGAAAAATAAGGTCAAAAATTTTCTACTACGAAGAGAAGAAGAGGAAATAAGAACCTTTAGATCTCCTAAAAGATTAACGAAAGGACAGATTGAAAATCTTTATAATCGGTTATTAGCTGATCAACAGAAAAGACAAGAATCTCAACATTTAAGACAGATGTTGAAAGAGTGTTCAATAAAAGAAGTTCCGAAAACTGTAATTAGTAAACAAAAAGAAGAAGAACTGTTAAGAAGACTCAGTGGATATGCAGAGAAGAAGAAAGAATGGTTCGAAATTATGCAAGAAAAGAAAAGACAACTTGAAGATGAAGAAATTGAAAGATTACAAGGATTTTTCCAGAGAAAGTTCAGGGATCCAGATTTATTTGAAAGACTAAGCATTCCTAAATCAAAACCTTCATCTAGAAGCTTATCAGCGACAAGGACAAATTTTGTATCACCACCTAGATCTCCAACTGTAAAAGCGAAAAAAATATGCCTGGTGAATAAACAACCGATTGGTAAATGTATAAGCTCTGCAAGAACGCAAGATACACTCGATGTTTCTAATTCAAAATCGAGCTCGAGTGATTCAGCTTTTCCATTATGCGTCGATGTCAAGACAGCAAAACCTTATAGTCCAAAACAAGCAGGATTAAGCAATCCATGCACTCCTAATCCAGAATCAACGATGAGAACTTGGTGCACTGCAAGAGCCTCCCTGGTATCTGAAGAGAATAAGGCAGAAAGCCCGAAAAGCAAATTCACATTTCTCAATGTTGATGATTATTTGAACAACCTTAAGGCAAAAATTAAGTCAGAAATAGCCCAAACGAAAAGCCAGAGCAGCTCGCCGTGTGAAATAAGCCCAAGCTTATGGAAAATATTCAAATTATTCCCAGAACTTGAGAAAAAAATGGCAATTTTTCCGAAATAAATTCTAAGAATTAATTTTAATGTTTTAAAGCAGGAACTCATTGATCCCCATCTTTGGATAAATGGCTAAATTTGCAAGTAAAATCGCTGTTAAAGCCATTAAAACTTGAATAATATGGAACACCCTAAGAAATGAGAATTTCGTGTATGCGCTTTTAAATCTATTATTGTAAACCATAAATAGTACTCTTCCCTCAGTTTGTCTTTGCCTCAAGAACGATACCTGTGAATCCCTCAGTCCAATAGCAACTAAATCCTGTGTAGGCACATCAAAATATACATTCATTAATTTTGCTCTCTTACAAACTTCTGGTGCATAAATCATATATTTAAAAGGGTCATCACATAGCTGTCTGTTAGCTTTATGAGCTTTAAATATTCTTTCATAAATAAACCACACAACAAGCCATACAACGATAACAAAAATGTTAATGAATGGAATTAAGCCAAGGATAAAGGTAATGAAAAAGGAAAAGATCATATATAGAACATGTGTGTCTGCTTCTAATAAAGTCCAAAATCTTTTCATCCAGAGTCCATAAAAACAGTTATTGTCAATTCCTTCAAATGTCCCATCGGAAACACGATTGCATTTAGCATTAAATTGCTTTACCACATGATTATAAATACCTATAGGGTCTTCTGAAGTAATAAATTTGGGTTTTCCTGATTGTCTTTGTGAGAGATTTCTATAGAAGCGGTCTGCTTGAGATTCAACCTCTGAGTCTGCGGACATTTATAAAAATACACCAAAGTTGCCTCTATCTAATAGACCAAAATTGTGCTATAAAAATTATTTAAAAACAAAAAAATTAAAGTAATTTATCTAATTTGTGTCAACAATGCAAATAAGGCACTCTGATGCACACGTGGCAAGTTTTCCATTTTTCCAATCCAGCCCTTCAACAGATCCATTATGAATTCTTCCATAAAATCCGTTTTCAAGAGTTTCTAAGTGAAAAATCATCAGGTAGCCATTCTGAGTAACACAAGCTACTCGTTTGCCATTTTCTTCAATTGCTGCATACGTAATAGTGTGCCATTCTCTAATAAAATTGGTCACAAAGATATGCAATAAAGTCCAGGTTTTAGGGTCATAAATTCTTAGAGTTTGGTCATCAGACGATGTCAAGAACAGCTCAGAAATTACTGCATTTTTAATTGCAATTGTTGAGATTGGGAGTCATCTTACACCTGTAACTGCTTTAGCGTGCTTAGGAAGAGCAATTATCATATTTTTTGAAGTCCAGTCCCAGATGTTAACAGTTTGATCTTCAGAGCCTGTAGCTATTAAACCGGAATCAGGTGATCATGCTAATGTCCATATTTCACTAAAATATTTGAGTGAGCCAAAATTTAAGTCTTCACTATCTGATTGTTTGTCATGGGCAATAAAATTCGTCTCTAAGCTTATATCACTATCAGCAATTTTTGATAGAATTCAAAGTTCTCCATTCTTAGTTCCAGCTGCTAGATAATCTTTTGTTAAAGCCTGCTTTCAGCTCATACATATAACATCACTTTGCAAATTCAAAACCTGATCATAATTCTCAATTTCCCCATTCACTTTATATAAATATCCATCAAGCCCTCCAATATAAACTTCTTTTCCATCAATATCCCATGACAGACATCGAATCCCAGATGGTATTTGTCTTTCATAAACAAGTTCATAGGTTTTTGTATTAAAGACTTTAATATTTCCCACAAAATCTCCAACAGCAATTAAATCTTCTTTTGGGTTTATCTCAAGGCCACAGCATGTAATTTTAAAAAACTCTAATTTTAATTCTTTTGTAATTTCGCTTGAATTGGGAAAATCTTTAAAATTTCACTGAAAAATGCCATATTCATTAAGCCCAACCAATATTGAATCTTGAATAATCCATTTCAAGAATGCGCAGGTTTTATTTATCCACTGAATTCCTGTTTTTACTGTTTGAAAAGCGGGATGAACGAAATTTAAATCAACTTCTCCCAAAACTTTTTCTTGATTTATATTGAACTTTGTATAAATTCCTGAATTTGGTGAAAAATAGCAAAAATTATCAATAAACTCTAAGCAAAGCATCGATCCAGCTCCAGTTACTTTAAACATATGAAGAATTTCTAAAGTTTCCATATTAATAACAGCTATTGTTCTACACAAGAATCCTATTGCAGCTTGTCCTTTCCTATTTGTAATAATTGAGTTAATCCTACTGAAATTTGGTATAGTAATAGATAATGAATTTTTGTCTCCTTCAATTCTTTGGAACAAGCAAGCATAATATATGAATTTTCTCTGATGCCGCTGTCTCATAGTTTCCATTATATCATCAATAGGATCTTCACTATCAGAATCGCTATTAAAATCTACGCAAGCTAAATCTTCAGGGATAGGCATATCTCTTTGTCTTAGACATGGCCCTCTATGCTCATCCGGTGTATTTTCTCTTAATGCGAAAAGGGAATTTAAATGTGAAAACTCGCATAATTTATAATTTCCTCTAATAGTCAGAATTTTTTCAAAGCAAAAGTTTTCATTAATCCTCCAAACATCAATAATTCCATTATAGACTCCAAATACAGATGATGCAGCTACTAAATTTCCTGAATTATTTACACATCCATGTCGAACAATTCGTTCTGAGCAGATTGCTGATGATAGCAGAGTTCCAGATAAAGAAAAAAGCTTGATTTCTCCACAATAAGCCATTGTTACAAGTTTTTCGGGATTATCAGGAGGAATTGGGAGAGTAACTACAATTGAATTGTTGTGAGCTTGAAACCTATACAGTTCTTCCAAAGTAAGAGCATCACGTTTAACAAGATGACCACCAATAGGATGATAAAGGGAAGGTGAAGGCTCTGAAGTTATGAACACATTTTGAAAACGACTTGAGTGGAGGCCAATATATTGGGATCTTATGTATGAATAGGGTTTCTGATCCATTCTGAAAATTTTATGAAGAAAAATAAATTCGTTTTCATTAAATTTGCTAGCTATGGTTTTGCTCAAAATATCATAATTAATATAATAAATTTCTATGAGTAATGAGAAATATCGAATTTCACATGCAATTCAGCTTCAATGTAAATATAAAATTAAATCAAAAATTATGCAGCAAATCTATTATTGACTAGTCGTTAAAATCCATGCATTAAGAGCTGAGTATAATAAAAAATTTTGCTGAACCTTAAATATATAGTTCAAAAAAAATGATTATTATTTATTTAATATGTATTATTGTGCAATAATGGAGTCTTAAGAAATCTTGCAATTATAATTATAATAAATAACTCCAATGCAGCAAGCCCCAGAAACCCTTCTTGCAAATAGCACGATTCAATTCAATACTTCTTGTGAGATTTGTGGCAAAGATTATGATCCCATAAATCAGCTCCCATATATTCTGCAAAATTGCAAACATTATTTCTGCTTACCTTGCCTTAATAAAAACAAGATGCGTTCGACAGCTGAAACAACAGGATCATTATATTATCTCTGCCCAACTTGCAAAGGTAAAAGTCGATATGCTGACAAGCACTCTTCTCTTGTTAAATATTTAGAAAAAAAAGTATGTCTTCTTCATGGCTTGGATTTTGTCGCTTTTTGCCCGAGCCATGACCATCTTCTGTGTGCTACTTGTCTTCCAGAGCATAAACGGCAAGAATATTTTATGCTAGATAGTCCAAAAATAAAAAAATACACAAAAGATAAAGAAGTCTTACTGACGGAGTTCGTAAATAGAATGCATGACTACATCAATAATTCTAAGATCGAGATTCAGGAACTTGAAGACCTAAGGGATCAAAATAGTCAATATGAATTGCATATCAGTAAAATTATTGAAGCCAAAGAAGGAATTATTAAAAAAATAAATGAAAAGGCTCAAACTTGTATCGATGAAATTGAAGGAATCATAAAGAAGAAAGAAATAAAAGAACTCTTGCAGACAATAACTGACAACTTAAGCCATTATGCAAGAGTATTTAAAATTATGCAGAAGAAAAAGGATAAGTTCCCTAATCTTGATGAAATTAGTCAGTTGGAAATTAAAAATAAAGATATGGCTCTAATCAAGCCTGCTAAAATGTTTAATAGGGATAAATTAGTAGCGCCACCTATCGATACGATTGATTATGAAGGCTCTATACAACAAGGGGCATTAGCATATAAAAGGAGGAAATTAAAGATTGAACAAGAGCCAGAAGAAGCAAATGAAACAATTGCCAACGAATTAATTCAATCTCAGCAAATATCAATAGAGAATGGAAATCAAAGTAACCCTCAAGATCAAGAAACAAATCAAGCTCCTGATCAAACTCAAGCTAATTAATATTTCATTTAATTATTTTAATAATATAAATATATTATCAATTATTAAAGTAAAACTTGCTTAAAAATCATCAAACATAATACAAAATATATCGAAATTATTCTCATATACTTCGATTGAGGTTTTCTTAGATCAATCCATCTTTATTTAATTTCAGTTATGGACTTAAAGCAAAAACTCGAGTATCAGCAAGGAGTTGAGGATTATTTAGAGTCAAATGACGTCTACGAGCTCTTTGAATATCTACTAAAAGAACTTCTCATTGACAAGCCAGATGATCCCATCGATTTTCTTATTCATAAACTTGAAAATCCTCGCCGCCGACGTCTATTTCTCGTAGGAGGGATTGGAAACTCTCGTCGTATGATAGCTCGAGACTTAGCATCAAGATTCCGAGTCGAGGCCGTCAATACTTATGATCTTCTGAAAAACGAAGTCAAAAAAGCTGGAAAGCACGCAGAAGGAATTCTTACAGCTTGGCGTTCAGGTATCTACGTACCAGATGACATAATTCTTGACATTTTAATGCCAGTTCTTGAAGGCTTAGAAAAGCAAGGCAAGAGTTACATATTAAATGGTTGTCCTCGAACTAGAGTTCAAAGTCTTGCCTTGCAAAGAGCAGGGATCATTCCAGACCGAATTGGAATTTTAACTACAGATGAAAACGCTTATAAGGAAAAATTCAGACAAAACTTCATTGAGTCTCAAGAACAGAAGCCTTTAGATGACAGCATCGCTGAAATAGCTTCACAAAGAGCAATAGAAGAGCTCAGTTATAACTTAAATGGCGTCAAAGACGTGTATAAAAACCAATGGCATGAAATTGAGTCCATTGGAACTGTTGATAAGGTCGCTGACAAAGTAGCAAGAATTTTCTTAATGAAAGGAAGATCTAACGCCCCTAGAAGACCACCAAGAGTAATTCTTTTAGGGCCACCAGGATCAGGAAGATCGACACAAGCTCAAAATTTATCTGTTAGATATGGACTAACTTTGGTGTCAACAAGCCAATTACTGAGGGATCAAATCAATAGAAAGTCAGAAATTGGGAAAAATATAGCAGCAATTATGTCAACTGGAGATATGGTGCCTGATTTTATAATTACAGAATTGGTTAGAAATAGACTGCAGGAAACAGATTGCAAGATGAATGGGTGGATTTTAGATGGGTTCCCAAAAACTGTGGAGCAGGTAAGATCTCTTAAAGAATTCAAAATTCAGCCGTCTCACGTATTTTTCTTAGAGAGCTCTGATGCATTGGTATATGAAAGAATTGAGCAAAGAAGGCTAGATCCAGTTACTGGAAAGTACTTTAGTGTTGCAGCACTCCCAGACGATCAAAATTTAATAGATCGTTTAGTAATCCTTGAAGAAGATTCTCATGAAGCTGTAAGAAAAAGACTGCAAAACTATAAAGAACATTCAACAAAACTTCATGCAGAGTTTTCTAAAGTTGGAATGAACATCAAAGCAGAGCTAGATGAGAATTTGATAACTGAAATGATTGGAGATGCCATTGAAAATTCTATTCCTCACGATTTTGATTAAATTCTTAATAAATTCGTCTTAAACATATTTATTATAATTATCAAGTCCATTATTATTATTATTAAAAAAATTATTTCCCTTAAAATAAATGTCGACTTCTTCATCATGCCTATCTTTTATGCTCTGCAAGAATAAGAAAAAAAAATCTAGCAAGCAAATCTCCAGATCGACTCTAAATATTTCTTCTTTGCAAGAATTTATATCAAATAAGGCAACTTCTTCAACACAAACACCTGTATATGGCGAGAGTGAATTTAATCGAAATTTCACCTTTTCAAAAATTGCATCTGCAGCATTAGGTGTAAACCCATCCAATAGGTCAACAATTGCTATTAAAAAGACAAATGGCTACTTTCAGAACTTCCAGAACCAGGATAAGCTTGAAACCGCAGAGTCAGATTTATCAGCATCATCCATTAAAAATAAGTTATCTTACGAAGCATACCTAGAATCCTCGCTGTCAAATAATACATTTTCTGATATTATAAATTCAAAAGATAATCGAATTTGCTGAAATAAGAAATTTAGCTCAGCTAATCCCTCGAAAGTTCTTGCAAATCCTTTTGTTGCTAGCACCAATAATAATCGGCCAAGGGTAGTCGCGATAACTCCTATGACTTGCTTAAGGAGAAGACTTTTACCTAATATTTTGATGAATAATCAAAGAAAAAATGACAATATGGTAGATGCTGATAAAGCCAGAGAAATATGAATGGATAATTTTGAAGGACTAAGCAACGATAGCTTAGTAAATCTTTAGCAGCTTTACTAATTTAAATAATTTTATTATCAAATAAAGTTTTGATTAAAAATTTGATATTATTTCATTGCTCTTATTAATTTTTAAATTATTAGATTAAATTAGTTTCTAATAAGGCTTCCTCGTTAGCTTTGGTGTAACCTCTTGCACGAACTCTGAAAAAGTGACTCTTCCGTCTCTATTTCTGTCATATCTATTCATCAATCCTAGCAAATCGGTTTCACTTGGATATTTTCCATTATCCATTAAAAACTTCCTAAATTCCTCCAAAGAAATAAAGCTATTTCTATTATAATCCAAGCTGCAAAAAGTATCTGTGGCATTAAAATCAGGTCTTTTAGAAATTTCATGTCTAAGTCTTTCTGAAGAATTTTCATTGTTTACTAGACATCTCAATGTTTTTCCTAGCTGAATCATAGTATCGTTGATAAAGATTTCTCCTTTATTATTTCTTGGAATTCTTGCTTGAATAATAGTTAAGTATTCATGCTCTTTTGGAGCGAGCATTTCACAAATGTCGGAATATCTTAATCTTCCGTCTTCATCATTATCAAAATGCCTGAATAATAAGTAAATTTCTTCTTCAGTTGGGTAAACTCCAAGTGATTTAAAGCAGTCTTCTACATCAATTTTTGATAAATACCCAAGCCCTTTTCTATCAAATAATCTAAAAGCGTCCATCAACGTAAAATCTGAACAAAGTGCGAGATTTCTTAAGCAGGATTCTAATTGGCGATCAAGAAGTATTTGTTCATTAAGAAGCCGCAATAAGTAAACACTTTCTATTACTGATGTTGGCCGTGCTCTTAAAGAAGATCTTGGGTCAGCAGTGCTGCTATTTAAATGGGGAGACTCTATAGAAGATCCAAATGTTCTGTAGGCATTGCCTGACGATCTAAGAGAAATTCGGGATACGTCATTTGATGCTTGGAAATTTTCACGAGGAGAAGTTCTATATTGACTTGAAGGAGATAAAGAGCGGTCAAAAGATTTTCGAAGAGGTTGAGAATAGCGGAGTGATTCTATTGGAAGGGCACGCTGAGTTACGCTGCCTTGAGATCCTACAAAAGGGCTCTTTGGAGATATGCTACGCCTTAATGGAGAAGAGTTACGCTCAGTATTTCGATATGATCTAAGTGTTTCTCCTTCTCTTATAGATTTTGATAGAAGATCTGTATTTCTTAATGGTGAAGATCTTCGAGCAGACTCTCGGAATAAGCTTTCTCTAAAGGTTTGAGCTAGTCTATTTTCACCTCTTAACGGAGAAGTTCTTCTTGCTGATTCTCTGAAAGATTTTGCCCATTCTCCTTCTCTAAGTGACTGTGTGAATCGGTCCCCACTTCTAAGTGGGGAGGTTTTCCTTTCAGTTTTATACCCGTCTTCTCTGAAATATCCACTGGAATTGTACTCTCTTGATCCTTCATCATTTCCTATTGCAACTGCATCTGAGAATTCTCTATAATTGACTCTCCCATCAGCATCTTTGTCTATCCTTCTGAAAATTGCATCAACTTCGCTTTCTCCAACTTTAAATCTGTTCAGCCTCAAAAATTCGAGTAAATAATATCTACTTATATATCCAAGTCTTTTTGGGTCCAGAATTTCAAATGCTGCTCTTATAGTGAAATCATATCTCGAATTTAATGATTTTCTATTGAAATCTAACTCCCTTTGCAAATCTAGCTCTTTTTGAAATAGCTTTACTAGTGAGTATTCCACATCATAAGAAATGTGAAGCTTAGGAGGACGAGTTGTTGCAATTGCTTTGAGAGAAGGTCTGGTGGCTGGCAGGACAGATTCTAAGAAATCACTATAGGAAACACGACCGTCTCTATTGTGATCCCAATTTTTGACTAATGTGAATGCTTCTTGCTCACTTATTATCACTGAATTTTGGCGTAAAAAGTGCAATAGATCAAATGCTGAAAGATAACTGTTCTCACTTTTATCAAGGGCCTTGAAAATTGAGAATGGCTCAAAATCTGGATGCTCTCCTAAGACTTGTCTGATAACTTCAACTGATAATTCGTATTCTCCAAGGGAAGCGAAAAGTTTAGCTAGTTTATATTCGCTTTCAGATTTCAGCATTTTTATTGATAGGGAATTAAAATTAATGTGTGAAAATATTTTTTTTTGAAAATTTTAAATTTATCCAATTTTTAACCCAGCTAAAGTAAATTAGTTTACATTATTTGTTTATTCTATTTTCTTCCGTTTCTTTTTAAAGCATAAATGTCCATTGAATATCGATTCAATGTAACTAATTGATCCTAACAGTGGTGCTGGAAACTTTGTTTTGTCAATTTCAATTGGCTTGGGCTCTACAAAGTTAAATAAAATTTCCTTATTTTTTCATGCTAATTTTCCTAAATCATCTGCAGCCAAAAATTTTGTCCTGTTATCGCTTATTTCTGGTTGCATTGATAAAAGTTCACACAAGAAAACTCTTAATGAATTTTCTGTAGTTTCCAGGTCCTTTAAGCTCCCACTTACCCCTATTTCATCAATACAAGCTGAAGTATTTTTTATAATATCTGCAATGAGCATGTCCTTTGCTTCATTTAATTTATATAAGGCTTTATTTATATGCTCATTTTCTCTTTTTATCTCAGCTATATCATTTAGAGAATTTTGAACTGAGGTAATAAGCTTGGATACTTTTTGTTCATTTTCAATGAAAATTTGTTCTTTGTATTTTATAACTTCTAAGGTTCTTGAACTTTTTAGAGAGCTGAAGTCATGGGTTATGTGGCTTGTCAAACAGTTTTGGCAAAGCAATTTTTCATCTACTGAGCAATAAGCGATTATTTCTGATAAATGAGTTTTCCCACAAGTCAAGCTTGGCGGAGAAACATTTTTTGACAAAATTTTGAGTAAAATATGATTTTGGCTGATTTTCCCACTTGGCTCTTTGCAAATATAGCAAACATAGCTTGGGGCTCTCTGATTGAGACACGCAAAGCAGAAGGTATGACCACAGCTGAGAACATAAGGGATAAAAAGAGAATTAAACTCAGTTTTGCAAATAGGGCATAAAATTGACGAATTTTCGTCTGAATTTTGATCTGAAAAGCCCCCTTCTTCCATTTAAATAATATATACTCAATTTAAACATCCCGAAATGGCTCATCTATTTAAAACTTTAAAAGGTCTTAAATTGATATGTTTTTATTTATACAATTGGATATTAAAAGGGATTTAATTGAGAAATTATTTAGCTGAGCTATAAGAGACTTTTTGACATGTAGCTATTGGAATAAGAGAACATAAACTTCATTGGGTTGAATTGATACTTCCCTTTCTTGCAATAGTTGAATAAATTTATTTTAGAGATAAGAAAGGTATTTATGCATAAGTTAAACTCAAATCATATATCATATTTTATTTATGTTAATTAGAAATTAAATCATCGATTTACAATTTGGTTAAGAATTGTTGTAGCTTGCATAATACGACTCGAAAGCTCTATTGACTGGCTTATGTATAATGGTTTTATTAAACTCAAACCCATATTTCCCAGGAAATCCTTCTTCGAGCAGCTTTTTCGTAACTTCGCTCACATTCACCTTTCCAGGCATTCCATTGCTTTCCATTTTATTAGCAATGTCCACATCAGGTCCATAAATATCATACCTCACTATATCATTCCCTGTAATCCCTCCTATCAAATCTCCTGTATGCATCCCAATTCTCATATTTAGATTTGTCATATTTTTTTCATTAATCTCTTTAATAGCTTTTACCATATCAAAAGCCATATTCAGCATATTTTCACATTCCTCAAACAAATTCCTCTCTATTTTTCTGCTTTGTGCATCTCTAAAACTCATGATGACGTAGCAGTCACCAATTGTATGAACTTTGAATACATTATGGTCTAAGCATAGATTATCAAAAATAGTGAAAAACCCAGACAACATAGAAACAACGTCTTCTGGGTTTCTTGTAGAAGAAAAATCAGTGAAGCCACAGATATCAGCGAAAATCATGGTAACTTCATTAAAGCGGTCAGTTGTAGCAAGATCATTCATCATATTTCTGACAGCATGAGGCGGGATTAATTGGTTTAGTAGCCTTTTGGTTTTAGAAATTTCACTTTTCATGAGCTTGTGGAGATTGAAAGTAATTCGTGACTGTTTTTCTTTGCTATACAATGCAAGCATGTTTAAGAGGCAATAGAGAAGAAAAGGAATAATTGTTTCTAGGGCTTCTTCTTTGTCAAAATTAAAGGAAATAATAAGAATTGTGGGGATTGTAAGGAGCAAAGTGGAGAATAGCAAGTTTGCAAAAGGAAGAAAGCAAGCACTTCCAATTAGTTGCAATTCAAATAGAATTTCTAGTGTAATTAAAGTACAGCAATTTTTTGGTGAGCTATAAAAAGCAATCACATTCAAAATTCCCAAAGATAAAAATCCAGCAAATAAAATTCATGAAAAGAAAATCTTTATATGAAGTCTTTTATATTTTGCTAAAACACCTATAAGCGATAGCAAAATCAATATTTTTATTGAAACAACTCCAAAAATTATGTCTTCTTCATCTGTAAAAATATACCTAAATAGATGCACAATTGTAGCAAGTAAAATCAATATCACTTCTCCTCAGATTTTATATTTTATTGCCAACTCTAACTTGTCGATAACTCTTAGCCTTAATTCGATTTCTTCTTCAGTTTTATAGCGAAATCGAGTGAGCTTTATTCCTTCTACAAATCCAAGCTCTTGCTTAGATAGCCCAGATCGTTCTATCATTTCGTTTAATATTGATGTCATATTAATAGTTTTTTTGAATTTTTCACCTCCTCTTACACTATAAAATCTGTTGTTTTTCCTTGCAATAAAGCCTTCAGTTTTAGTGGCTTCTCTCTTAACGATTCAGGAATTATCTTGATCAGCGGTTGAGCCATTATTATGAGAATCTACTCTCTCACGTAATTGGCTTAGCACTGTTTGCTTTTGTACTAGATAAGTTTCAAGAATCCCTTTACCTTTAGCTTCAATTTTATTCCAAATAAAATCAAAAGCGCCGTCTCTGACTAATTCATATGTTGACTTAGAAATTTGTATAGAATCAGGCTCTTTAAGTGTGCTCATCATCCTACTAGCAGTGTTTACAGTATCTCCAACTAGAGAAAACTGAGGTTTATGAAGCCCTACAACACCTGCTATTACTGGACCTGAGTTTATTCCTATCTTTACCCTTAGTTTTTCACCAGTTTTCAGATAGACATGCTGGAGTTTATCTAGAATTGCTAAGGCAAGTTCTACTGTTCTCATCCCATGATTTTTGGTCAGCTTTGTTTTTGGGCGCAATACCTCATCTTGTGCTATCCCTGCACATGTCATGAATGTTTTATTTACTGTCTCTATCTTCGCTACACCAAAATCATCGCATAGTTTATCTAACAAAGCAAAATAGGCATCAAGAAGATCTATTAACTCGCTAGGAGAATGCGTTGCACAGATGCTATCAAATTGATAAATATCACAAAACATCACCGTGACATCAGGTTGGTCTAACACAATTGATCTTTCTCCATTTTTAACTTTGTCTTTGATAAAATGTGGAAATAAATTTGATAATATTTCTACGCCTTTGTTGTATTGAAATTTTACGGTCTCAATAAAAAGATACTGAAGTTTTTTATCTCTTTCATATGCATAGCTTATCATTGCGTTTAGAAATACCATTCCAGATCCCAAAAACAAATAAACAAAGCCATTCAATATCCCATCAACCAATGGAAACATCTTGATTTCTATTTTAAACATTCATACAGCATAAACTATGAAATTTGCAATATTTAATAAAAAAATGCAATAAGAGTAATTTTTCGTCACGATAAAGGTATAAAATGACACAAGAACACTTGATAGTGTCATATCATAGCCTATTCCATAATCAATAAATATTTTAAATAACAAAGATAGCCCAATCCAGGATATTATCAGATAAGAATGATATTTTTCGAATTGCTGGAGCCATAAACAAATATAAATTAAAAAAATCAATATTAACGTGATAATTTCTAAAGCTCTTAAAATGATGTGCTCATTGCCATTATTTGTAAAAAAACTGCTAAGAATGAATATTATAAAGAATACAATTAGGCTGACAAGAACATATATTTTTCTGGAAGATTTGTGTTCTTTTACTGAATCAGCCTGAAATTCATTTTCTAAGTATGGATTGCTAAATCGCATTGTAACTGGCTTCATTTTATAGTTAAGTATAACTGCTTTCTTATCTCATGTAGTGTCATAATTTTTAAAATCAAATAAGTGTTTAAAATCTTCTTGAATATTATCTGAGCTGATAAGTGCTGTGCTTTTAAATATTTTTTTATTTCTCAAAGAATTTTGGCGTTGCTTAAGGCTAGCTAAATAATGAAATGAAAGCCTAAATACCAAACAAATTAAAGGGACAGTAAATATAATTACTAAATTGATAGGATTTGAAAAAATTTTAGTTGAAGTCCCTTGCATATAATAATTATTGGCAGATCCGTAGTCCAGTAAAAATACAATGGAAAATGCAAATAATAAAACAGAAATAGAAGCAATGAAGTACAGGAGGCTTCATGATTTAGCTATAACTCACAACTCAAGTAGGATTACTTGAAGAATTATTAAGAAGCAAATAGAACCAGTTGTGAAATAGTCTTCAGAATGACCATAAAAATCAAAATTCTCTGTAGTAAAAAACACTGCTAATAAAAATATTAAAAGTGCCTGAAAAGCTCCAAGCACTATATATGATAAACTTTTCTTAGACATAAAATCCCCCCTATTATAGAGTTCAGGTTTTTTAATTAATTTTTCTTTTTCATAGTCTTTATCGAATACTCCAAGTCATATAATTGGGATAAAGATAAGTGCGCTATAAAAAAAAGTAATCATTCATGATTCATATAAAAAGCCACCCGAATACATGTTGGCAAATGAGTAATAAAATAATAAGAATGTCAATAAAGAACTAGTGTAAATTACAATTTGATTAATTTCTGACATCCTTATACAGTTTCAGTGGCCATAAACCTGCAGCAAAGGAACTAGGTATTTGAAATTTGCAATTGCAAAGTCACTGCATTTTGTTGCTTGGCATCCTTCTTTTCCTAAGATCCCAATGCCTATATTTGCTTCATTAATCATAGCGCAATCATTTGCTCCATCACCAACTGCCAGCGTTATTGGGTGAGATAAAATATTTTCTTTAAATATCTTAATAACCCTTGCTTTTTGAGCTGGAGTTGTTCTATATATAATAACAGCTTTAGCGGCACAGCCAAGGGTTAAAAAATATTGCAAATGTGTGACATTTCTCATAATAGCATCAAGTGATAGCCCTTCTATAGCTATTCCATAATTATACGATTCATTACTTTTTATAAATATGCAGTCTTGTTCTAGCTCAATACTAGTTTTTGATTCTGATTCTTTTATGCTAGCAGAATCAGATTTCTGTATAAAACTACCTGACTCTTGTGGTAGAAACCTATTGTTATACTCCTTTTCAAGAATATCGAATAAGAATTTTTCATGAGAATAAGATAATTGTATAATTTCAGTTTCGCTGTCGAATAGTTTAGAAGCGTATGCTGTGCTTATAGAAGTTTCACGTCTATCGCCTGTCATCATTCATATTTTGATCCCTGCTTTACGAAGAGTGCTTACAGTATTTGAGACACCATCTTGAATTTTATCCTCAATCGCAACAGCTCCAATAATATACAGATCTTTTTCATATAAACTTGCTACTTCTTTTAGTCTCAATTCACTATTTGTCATTGCATTTTTTGCAGCTATTCATTGATCCTCAAATTTATTAGCCTCTTCTTCAGTTAACGTTTTCCTAGCAATTGCAAGCACTCTTAGCCCATTTTTGGTATGGTTTTCGATTTCTTTTGTTAATTTCTTTATATATTTTTCTGAGTTTAATGATTTTGTGCATAATACATCATCGGCTCCTTTGCAGAGTAAAACTGGATATTTATCACAATTAAGTTCTTTTACTACTATTGACATGATTTTTCTTTCAGGATCGAATTTGTTAAGTCCATACATTTTATAAAATTTTGTTGTGCCAAAGATTTTTAGCTCTATGATATTTTCTTTTGTATTTTTATATTCAACACCAGACGTAAAAGCTGCCATTATTAATGCTTCTTCATCAAGGGATTCACCTTTATATTTAATATCTTCATTTGTCGACAACGGACTAACAGTATGGCATATTGCTAAAACTTTTAATAAATCTAATGTGGTATCATATAATTTGCTACTAAATAGGATAGGCATTTCTTGAATATCATAACTTTTGCCTTTAATTACAAAATATTTTAATTCCATTTTATTCTCAGTAAGAGTCCCAGTTTTATCTGTAAAAATATATTTAACCTTTCCTAAATCTTCATTTAGTCGCAGACTGCTGCTTATAATTGTCTCATTTTTTTTATTATCATAAAAGTATAAATCTTGTCTTATAAATCAGAATTGTATTAAACCAATTAAATCAATGATACCATAATAATTGATTGGGATTAAATAACTAAATAATATGATAAAGCTTAATATGTCCATTCAAGATGATGAAGGGTCTGAGCCTGTAAAATATTTGTAAGCCTTCTCATATTTGTATGAGTGAGTGATAGAAAGAATTCATAAAATGAATATCATAACAGAAAGTATCATAAGGACTAAGAAAATGTATTTATTCATTACTTTTTCAACATCCTTACTCCTATGCCATAATTCTTGGGAGTTTATCATGATTTTTGTGTCTGGGCCTGTATAAACTACAATCCCCATTATTCACTCAGTATTTTTCAGCTTCGAGCCTCGTAATACAAAATTTTCAATAGAAAGAGGAATCGCTTTAGGGTATTTCACCAGTTTTATGCTACCATATACTGTATGATAATTGTCATTTGGATGATCAATTTTTAGAATTGCATTATCCAACTTAAAAATCCTATGAATTGCTTTTTCATAATTTTTGCTTTCAAAAATATTTGCAAAATCTGAGACAGGTTTTCTCATGCTCAGTCTTGTAGATCCATCTAAATTAAAAGTCTCAAAGAAACAAGAGCCTTCTGAGTCACTTGTTGCTATCAAAATTAAATCTGCTGGAACTTCTTCATTGTTTTTAACTACAATCACATATCCCACCCTTATGTCTTCTCATTTTTTATGTATAAACTGTTTACTGCTTTCACTTCAAACAAGAGAGTCTCTTGAATTTACACAAGTATCGCTCTTTCGTTTAAAGTAATTAGCAAATATATCATGCACCAAATTCAAAAATAAAGAAATCGCAAAAATAGTTGTTGTTGACTCACTTTGCATAGGAGAAAGATCATATGGGATGTATTGTAGGATTGTGATAATTAGATATCAAATATAGCCTAATCTTTTAAATTGGGAGAATAAAATGTATGGGATAAGAATGAAATATGAATACAAATTTGTGTTTATTGAGTTGTCTGGGTAAAGGTTATTTCGGTAGCCTTGGCCTCGAAATATTTCGATTTCACGGGCTACTGCTTTGGAAGAGTCATATTGCAATGTTGTTTGTCGAAGTTTGTATCTGTTTTTATCATCTGAAGTATCATCCATTTCGAATGCTATTATTTATGACTTAAAGAAAAAGCCATAATTATTTCAAATATTGGTGTTTTATTTTAAGCCTTAGGATAACTAATTAATTCCACTAATTAAGCTTAATTAATTTTGAAATTACTAAAATTTATTTTAAATTATCCAATTATAGCTGTTATACTTTATTAAATTATTAGAATGCAGATTCTGATCAGCTTATCATAATAAAATAATTGTCCTAGTATCTTATTTTAACTTTAATTCTGAACATCTTACTTAAATTATTCAGCTAATACTATTTTTATATTTATTCTTAACATTTACTTAAGCTGTTAGATTTCAGCTAGATGTTTTTGATAAGTTTAGATATATATCATAACTAAAAACCAAAAAATAATATTTTAAACAAATTTCGATCATCATTTAATTAAATGTCAAAGCTTACCAATTAATTTATTATACTTGTAAATATTGATTATTTATATTAGGATATTAAGTTCATGCATGATAGTTTTCACACTTTAAATTTAATAAAAAATAAAATTTATTTTAATTACTCATTTAATCATAAATGTCATTGCAAGCAGCAGATTTATTTTTCAAATGTTTGCAGCTCAGCGAACACGCAGGAGCCTTTATCAGAAATGTATGAAATAGTCAAAATTTAAATGCATTTGAAAAAGGAGCTAATGATCCTTGCACTGCTGCAGATTTAGGAGCTCAGAAGCTCATATCTGCAACTTTGCTTCATTATTTCCCTAATTTATGCATAATTGGTGAAGAAGATGTCTCAGTTGAAGGCAAAGAGTAAGGAATTAATTAGTGCAATAAATTTAGATGCCAACAGCATTGATCCATTTGCAAGTTATAATAGAGAGTTGGAAATCCAAAAATTGACTGTTTGGGTTGATCCGCTAGATGGGACCTCTAGCTTTGTAATTGGAGCTTTAGAAGGAGTGACCACACTAATAGGAATTGCTTATGAAGAGACTCCAATTTTTGGGATAATTCATCAAGTTTTTGGAGATGGGGCTCCATCCTATTTTGGAGGGATAGAGTTTGGAACTTTTTATAAGGATCAAGAAGGGATTAGACCGTTCCATCCAGTGCAGTGCGAAGATTTTACAATAACTGGGACAAGGCTACATAAAACTCCTTTGAACGAAGAAATGAACAGTATTTTGAGACCTGATAGAATTATTGAGGCTGATGGATGTGGAAATAAATCATTGCAAGTTGTCAGAGGGATTGCATCTTCTTATTTCACATGCACCACCAAAACTTATAAATGGGATATGTGCCCTTCTGCTGCATTTATGAGGGCGTTTAATGGATTTGTAGTCGATTATAATGGAAGAGATCTTCCATTTAATAAGGAAGCAGACAAGAAAAACCAGTTCGGAGCTATTGTAACCTTAAAAGAAGATTACAAATACAGGATTATAGAAGCTTGGAGAAGCTTAGGCAGAGATACATTAGCTTAATTTATCATCCCATCTTAAAATTAATAATTCAATATGAGCTTTTCAGACTTAATCTCAGTGCTATCTACCCAGTATTCAGCAGAAATCACACAGCTTCTAACTTCTCGTGATAAAACACCAATGTTTATGCTAGAGTAAGCTTTATTCAGTTTGATGGAGTTTATTGACACTTCCCCATTCTGGGGAATCAAGCTTCTCCAAAATCCTTTAGACGTGCTTTCAGACTTAAAAAACTGCATAATCTCTATTGAAAGGAGCTTTATTCAAAATGGCACTGTCACAACTTCTTTTTCTCTTAACATCCAGTCTTCCCCAATCTGCGTATCCAGACTGAGCGATATTTTCTTGCACCCTAAAAAGATGGTAAATGCTACTTTTTTATATATAAAATCATTATCCTCAGCTAAAACCATCATAAATTCTTCTGAGTATTTTTGTAGATCTTGTGTGGATAGTTTCTCTGTTTTTGCTGATTTAACGTATGCAAATACTATTGAGTATCCTTATAGTTGCAGAGTCCAAAAAATAATGCCAAATGATTTAAAAGCTTTACCGAAGACAAAAGTTATAGAAAATACTATGATGATTGACCAAGATAATGAAAAGTGCCCAGGATCTTGTTTTGATAATTTAGAAGGGACTAATAAGTATAGCGATTATCAAGAAGCTATCATTAGTGATGGTAAACAAGAAATTCCAGCAATAATGGAAGGAGCACTCTGCCATCAAATAAAGCCAGGAGATTCTGTAGAAGTCACGTGCATTTTAACTCAGAGGTGGCTAAAAGAGTTTATATCAGGACAAATTTGTGATGCTGAATATGTTCTTTTAATTTTTGACATTAAAAAGGTGAGACCTATATGTCAAATCCCTAAAAGCGGTATCACCTTTTTGAAGGATTCTTTTTTAGGCACTGGCGAATTCTCAGTCAGAGAAACTATACTGAGAAGTGCTTTTTCACAATCCTACGGAAACTACTATGTGAAATTTGGAATTTTGCTTAATTGCTTAGCTTATTTTGGAAAAGCTTGCAGCAATATTCTCATTATGGGCGAGTCAGGTACAGGAAAATCTACCTTTGTATCATCCCTTCAAAGATTATTACAAGGAAACATCAAAATTCTGAATGGTGCTTTGACCTATAAGTCTTGTCTCAATAAATCATTTTTAAAAAATTCTTCAACGGGAAGTCTTGAAGCTGGCCTTATGCAATCGGAAAGCTTATTGTGCATTGATGATTTCCATTTACTTAAAGATAAGCCGCTAGTCTATAAAGCCATGGAATCAAGAAGTGTCATAGCTTTTGTAATGACTTGTGAAAATAATGAAAATTCTAATCATAAAAATCAGTTTGATCCTAGTATAAATAAAGGCATAAAGCTTACCCCAGAAATGGACAGATTTGACCTTATTCTTAAAGTAGCAAACTATACGCATGATTCAGAATTTTGTACAAGAAAACTGAGCGATAGTTCCATGGAAGAATCTTCAAATATATGAGATGTTGACACAATTAGAACATATTTGCTATCAATTGTGAGACCGCTTGAAGGAATAGATATAAAAAATCCAAAAATTCAGTCACTGCTGGAGAGGTTCATTGCGTATATGATCACTTATAACTTGAAATTTTCTGATGGGAATAAATCAAGTGGGCTTTCTATTAGACTACTTGAAAGTACAATAAAGTTGGCTAAAGCTAATGCAATGCTGATGTCACATAAAGAAGTAATGATGCAAGATGCGCTAGACATAATGCTTCTAATAAGCTTGGGAACTCAAGATGACTGTGGATTACTGAACCAAGCTTTTATAAATAGGCAGATGTATCATGACGAAATCTCAAGATTGCTATATAACATTGAGCTATGTGTAGGGCCATCAAATGCCTAAGTAAATATAAATTTTCGATATCATTATTTGCAAATAAATAATTTTATAGTAATTATTATGTCACCACCAAAAGGCAAAAAAGCAGCTGGAAAATCTGGAAAACAGCCCGTCGATGAAGAAGAGAAAAAAGGTCCTGCTAAACTAAAAACATGCAAGTAAACTTTATTAAGTCATGTCAAAGCAAGACATATCTTATGTGAAAAACAAGGAAAACTACTAGAAGCATTTAATATACTTAAAGAATCGTCAGGAAATAGACCATCACCTGCTGAGTTTGGAAGAATTGCTGAGCAGTACTCAGAATGCTCCTCAGCCAGAAGAGGAGGTGACTTAGGATGGTTTCCAAGAGGCCGCATGGTTGGTCCTTTCCAAGAGGTAGCTTTTAATCTTGAGCCTGGAACAATGAGTGAGCCTTTTAAAACAGGGTAATCTCTATTTAGTGAAGGATGGCACATTGTACTCGTTGAAGGAAGGAAAGCCTAAAATACAAATAAATAATCCAGTGAAATTGAATAAAAATTATTATTTCAATGCAAATCACTCAATTTTGTGTTAAGTTTATACCTTTTTATAAGTTGATTTCGTAAAGAAAATTAATTCAGCCATTATAGTAATTTTTGTGAAAAAATTCAGCCAAAAGTCTCTCGTTGTTGAGTAAAAAATTGTTTATTGATGATTTAATTTATAAACTCACGAATTCTCTGGCTTTATACGCCATTTTATTATTTGGATGAAGCAGAATCCTTCTGTAAGTAGCTCAAGAAGAAAATCCAGACAAGCCCATTTCGCAGCTCCTTCAAATATTCGAAGAAAGCTCATGAGCTCTCACTTATCTAAAGAGTTACGCGACAAACATGGAGTAAGATCAATGCCTATTCGCAAAGGCGATGAAGTAATCGTGGTTAGAGGTCTCAACAAGACCCATGCTGGCAAAGTAATCACTGTTTACAGAAGAAAATTCAGAGTCCACATCGAAAGACTTACAAAAGAAAAAAGCAATGGTCAAACTGTTCATATCCCAATCCACCCTAGCAATGTTTACATCACCAAACTAAAAATTGACAGAGATAGAAAGAACCTCATTGAAAGAAAGGCCGCTCACAACAAGAGCAAAGGAAAGTGGGCCAAGAAAGACATTTCTTCAGTCGATTAATCCTAAATTTCTTAGTCAAATTCTTATTAATATTAATATGGACTCATCGCCTCTAAGTAGAAGACATAGCATGGCAAGAGAAAATGCTGAAAAAGTTTTCAACTATTTAACAGCTCGCTATAAAGCAGAAACTGAAACTACTTGCCAATCTTTGGGCTATTCTTTAGACGAGCTTAATCAAGTGTATGAAGTTATTTAGAAAATCCGCAGAGCAAAAAGAACGAGGTACTCCTTCAGATCTTGGGAAAATTAGGCATATCCATCATGAAGAAAGAAGAATGGCAAAAATCATGAAATTAGCATCAGAGATGATTAACGTCATAGAAAGTAAAAAATAATCAGGAACTCCTTCATTCGATAACTTATTGAAATCACTCAATATAACTGAAACAAAAAAATCAGGCAAAAAATATTTAAACTCTTCACTTAATTATGAATCTTTACCTAGTTACACAAGCCAATTTTCCAAGCCTCAAGATGTAATCAATTATAACTATAAAAAAGAAAAGGAAAAATTTAATAGAAGCTTAATGATCATTGATAGGCAAACTCAATTAAGGAATCAAGAAAATAAAAGAAAACAAGAAAAGATGAGAAAATTTGAAGAGAGAGAAAGGAAATTAAAAGAAGAAATGCAAAAACGTGCAGAAGAGCATGAAAAATTTACTGCGAATATGAATGAAATTAGAAAACAGAGGCTTGAGAAAAAAGCTAAAATCGAAGCGGAGTTTAGAAGACAGTGCAGAAAACATGAAATTGATTTGGAAGAAAGGATGGAAAAGTTGAGCGAAGAAAATAAAGTGCAGCTGAGAAATAAATTAGAGAAAAAGCACGCAGAAATTTTAAATAAAATAAAAGCTGACTATTCCAAGATTGTGCATGAAGAAGTAAAGGAAAACACTGATAAAAAATCTATGTTAAGAATGATGAGAGAAATTGAAGATAAAATAGAAAGGAGAGTTGTACAATACGAAAATAATGTAAAGCAAAGAGTCCAGACAGCAAAAGAGCACTCTGAAAAAGTTGATAAAGTTATGAGCCAAAGCCAAATCGACGAAATGAAAAGAAAAGAAGAAAAATTAAAGCAAATAGTTGAAAAATCAAGAAAGATAGAAAATATGCTTGGCAAAAAAGAAGATCTTGCTCATTTGAATTCAGAAAAAGTAAAAATTGTGTTAGAAAAAAAATTTGATCGAAAAGAACAAGGGGTGAAGGAAGTAAAATCTGAATTTAGTAAAAAACTGCACGAAATTGAAGAAAAAGATGAGAAAAAAACGAAATTTTTTAATGGATTTGTTAAGCAAGAAAAAAAAATCTTAAAAGAAAAAATTCAGAAAAATTCTGATGTTAAGCATATCCAAACGACTAATTATGAAAAATGCTGTGAAGATTATGAAAGGTTTAAGGATAAAGTAATGCAAAAGCATTTTAGACTTTCTCGCTTAGCTGAAGACATAAAGACCCATAGGCAAAATTTATCAGCCCTTAAGAGAAGAAGCAATTTAGAAGTCAATATACTTCGCAATGCTGCTACTTCTAACAGTCCTATGAAAAGAAGCGAGATTAAAGCATTGAGAGAAACATTTTAGTTAAAAATCTTGATTTTTTTAAAATTAAATTCACCAATTAATTGATAATGTTCTTTATTTTATGTAATACTAAATTTACGCATTTTAAAGCTTCCTTTTAAACAATAATGACTAGTCATGCAATTGAGCAGGTGTTTGTATAGAAATATCTTAGCAGCTATATTTTAATCACAATTAAAAATAAATCATAGCATTTGGGATCCAAAATGCTAGGATGAATCATTGCATTAGAAGTTTTAAAAGACAAAAATATAAGATAAAGTTTTAACCCCATTATAATAATTATTAGAAAAAGTATAAAATCTCAAATAATAATATGAGAATAAAGGTTGTATTTCAAGATGGACTTAGTGAAAGATATCATAAAGTTTGGTGTGCCATACCGAAAGATATTGAAAAAACTGAAGATCTCCGAAGATATTTATTAAAAACATTTTTTATTAAAGGAAATAGAAAATGTATAGTAGAGATGGATGGATTTGAAATACCAGATCTCATGGATATTAACGATCTCATTAAAGAAGATGAAGTCTTAAATATAAAACTAAAAGAAAAAGTAAAGATAGAGAAAAAAGCTGTAAAAAAGATATCCAGCTCTGAGTCTTCAAGTGAAAAATCTGAATCTTCTTGTGAAGAATCATTATCTTCTGATGATGACTTGCCTATAAAGAAAAAGAGAAAGCACAGCATTGAAAAAGTCCAGAAAATCAGTATTGAAGACAAAGAGGCAAATAATATAGGCGCAAAAGTTAGTTTAAATAAAAAGAAAAGTGATAAGCAACTCAAGCGCATTCAAAAAACCAATCCAAAAATCGAAGCCTATTCAGGTACACACATAAAATTTAATGAATCAGGATCTAAAATTTATAGCCCAAAAATATCGCCTGAAATTAATATCAAGACTCCAGCAGAAGAATTTGAAGAAAAAAAAGCTTCTTGAAAAATAAAGCCAATTCCTAAAAGGAAGCCAAAATTTAATGTCGCTACCCAATCAATTTTAAACACTGACGGAGCTCCTAAACAATTCATTAAGAGATTTGGTGAAATTAATCCAGAGTTAGAAATCCGTGAGGTCTATGAATTTGATGAAAACGATTATGAGATCGCATGCTTAGACCAAATAAAAGAAGGCGATGAAATTTTATTTAAAACTTTGGAATTAAATGAGGAGACATTGACACCTGCAATGTCTGAAGTAAAAAGAGGAAAAATTACTAACTTAGAAGATGGAAAAGTAACTATTGTATTGATGAGGGAAATTGATGAAGAGGAAAATAAAAAAATTGGAGAATTGGATATTGTTGACGATTTACTCATGGAAAAATTTCAGATGACAATAGAAAAGAAATGACTAATTGATGTAAAAATCAAGAAAAATAATAAGGTAAGTTAAAATAGATTTCATTATTTTCATTAGGGAGTTAAAGGATTCCATGAAGGTGAAAATTTCAGTACTGTGCTGCTTTGCTTAATTTTAGTTAATTCATCAGAAGAAGAGCTTTTTAGATTTGATCTCGAAGACTGCACATTATTTACTATTGAAATTTCAATATTTCTCAAATCGCTTGAATTTCATAAAAGCTCAGCTATTTCTTCGTTTTTAAAAGAACTAAAAGTTCCTAATAACTTGTAAAATCGAATAATCCAAATCATAAAAATTAATGAAAGAAGAGTTGAAAATAACGCAAATCCAGCATAGTCATATCTTTTAATGTGAAAAATTAAAGCTACTCTTAAAACGCTGATAATTGCCATTATTAGCATATACGTGAATAATAGCTTTTTGCTAAGTCTTAAAGCTGCAAGATAGCCTAAAGTTGGAAAAAAAGCAATGATTACCAGTGGTCATATATCACTAAATACAAAGATAAAGCAGAGCAAACTATTAACAGTTGAAGTTATCATAATATGCACTGCTAAGCTACTAATTTCTTCAAGGTTAAGAGACTGTTTATCATTTAATTCTGGATCTATGCTTGAAATTTGATTATTAAATGAATTATTTCTAAATGTAATAGTAAGGTTTGATGGCTTCTTTTCTTCATCTATATTGAAATTGTGCAATTTGTTGGGAAATTTTTCTTTTGAAAGTGATAGTTCTTGCTGGATTTTAATATTCTTTTTTGTTTTCATTCCTATATTATGATTCATATTGTTTTTTATACTGCATCTTATGCTAACACAATTAAATAAATAAATAAATAATAGTAATTCGACAAAATATTTCCATTTCAAACCTAACTCATGAGAAATTTATTTGCATTTAAAATTTTCTCCCAATATTTCTTGAAAATTCTTAACCTCCGATTCATAATGCATTTTATTAACATACCAATATGAAAAATCAATCCCAAATTCCTCACTCATTATCTCCTAGGATGAATCCAAAAAGACTTCTGCTTCTAAACTCTGGCAAGTTCGACCACAAGCTTCCTCCTATATCACTAACACCTGGCAGAAGACCTAAATATCTAAACAATTTTGAAGAGCTTAAAAAAATGACTGATGCTTTTGATGAAAATAAACTAAATCATAGCATTACTACAAAGCCAATAAAAATATTTAAATTTGATCATAAGGAAATCCCTCCTGAGCAGCTCCCATGATCTTCAAATTTAATGAATTGGAAATCAGTACTTGAAGAACAAAAAGAGTTCGTCGTTATGCTAAAGAAAATAGAGCTAAGCAATTGGGTATTAAAGAAAACGAAACAAATAAAATAGAGAGATGGGGGTATGACTAAGACGTTTATAAAAAGAAATTAAGAAATGCTTAGTTTGGAAATAATCTAAACATTTTTATTATATTTAAGCCTTATTTTACTACAGATAATACTGGAAATTTTATAAAACTAATACAATTAAAAAATTAAATATAAAATATTAAGTGTCTCGCTATGAGATTTATCACTTTATCAGTTATTTTTATTTAAACATTTTCGGTGAATAAATCTCTCAATTATAAGAGAAATGCTATTATAAATGGCAGAGTCATTAGAAACACAAATAGGTGATGCAGATGACCTTGAAGACAGATTAAGTGTTATGGAAAGTGTGGTAGAACAAATGAAAGCTGCATTTATTACACGAGCACAGCTTGAAGTATTGCTTAATCAATATATCATTCTTGAAGATTCTATTTTACTAGGCTTGCAAGCTCTTGCAAAAACTGCAGAAGATCCTTCAGTTCAGCAGCAAATAACAGCTTGTGCGGAGAAATTCAATGAATATGGCTCTGATTATCAAGATACATGAACTGAGGAATTTTGAAGTATTTATGAACTAATTCGTGAAGGATACCAAAAATCAGGGAAAAAGAAAACTGGCGTCGAAATTGCGAATCAAATTGCAGACGTCCAAGAAATTGCACTTACTTTAAATAGAATTTCTAGAGGAAACACAGTTGAAGGATCAGGAAAAAAGGTTCTTGAAGAGGTAGATGAGCTTTCAAAGAAATATAAATCAAGCACTTTGATTGTGCCTGAAAGAGAAGAAGCGCCTAAACAGCAAAAGAAATGTTCTAGCAAATGTTTGGTGATGTAAATCAAGAAATATTTTAAATTAATAATTTAATTTAGGATTTTTATACGAATATAAATGGTAAAGTGGATTATTGACACCGATGCAGGCATTGATGATGCCCAAGCATTGATTTTAGGACTTTCCACACCAGGATTTGATGTTATTGCAATAACAACAGTTACCGGAAACACAAAAGAAGAAGATGTCTTCTATAACACTTGTGAAGTTTTAAGAGTTTGTGACAGAGAAGACATACCAATCTATCGTGGTGCGCAATCTCCAATACTTAGAACCAACGTTTTTGCAAGCTATTTTCATGGGATTGATGGCTTAGGAGAATATTGGTCAAGACATGAAAGGCCATCATTTCCTCAAAAAAATCTTGAAACTGCATCTCAAGTAATTGTCAGGTTATCAAGAGAGCATAGCGATTTAAGTTTATTATGCCTTGGGCCATTAACAAATTTTGCTACTGCATTACTTATAGACCCGTCTATAAGATTCTCTCAAGTCATTGTAATGGGTGGAAATTCTAATTGTATAGGCAACATCACTCAATTGGCTGAATTCAATTTTTATGCTGATCCAGAAGCAGCCCAAATTGTACTGAAAAGATACCCTTTTACAACTTTAGTGACATGGGAGCTTACATTTATGGAAGAATTGAAGGTAGATAAAGAAAAAGGCGAACTTTGGTATTCTGAGACTAAAAAAGGAGAATTTATAAGAGATATCACATCTTGGGTGCTGAAAAGACATGAAAAAACAGGTATTTGTGATGCTATTGCTATGGCTGTTGCAATTGATCAAACTCTAATAATGGAGTATGAGGATCAGCCAGCAGAAGTTTGCATTGAAAATGGAATAACAAGAGGGATGGTCATTGTATATAGGAATAAGTGACAGCATAGTGATATGACGAATAATATCAGGCTCATCAATAAAATAAATGCAGAAAGATGTTGGGACATGATATTTCAAAGTACAAAAAGATAATAAAATAATATTCTATAAATCGATACCTTTAGCCATTTAAAAATACAAATGAGAAAATTTATTCATTTAAAATGTTATTAATGTTATTAATCAATTTATTTTAAGAAAAATATAAAAGTAGTAATTTATTTGAGGTTATACGCTTTTAATGTCACAATTAATAAATGCATAACTTTTAAACTCATGATTTAATATAGGCACAAATGAGAATACAAATAATTTATTGATTTAATTGTCCATAGAATTATAGAAACAACTTTTAAAATGTAATGCATCTAGAGCAAGTTCCAGCGCGTTTACTTGACACTCTTGAATTCCTTTCTTTTTGGCGAATTACTTCTAGTTTTGACTGCATGTTTGGATATACTTCTGACATTGTCCGTTTCGGAAGCTTAGAATCCAATACTTCATATTTTATCTCAGGCTCTTCATCAGAGCTAGAGCTTTCTGATAGGTGATAAAATTCTTCAGCTGAATAAAATCTCTTTCGATGCGCGTTGTCAGCTAACTCGGAAGAGTTAAGTGCTTGATTTTCTTTATCAACTTTAAAATTATTTAAATGCTGATTTTCTACATATTTAAATTCATCAGACTCCAGAGTGCTCATGGTCAACCTTGATGAATTTGAGGAATTTTCAAAGGCACTTTCATGAATTAGCAAATTACTCATTGATGACGTCATCTTTATGCTTTGAAGAAATTCAAATTTCCTATTGAATTCTTTTATCGCTGATAATAGATGACCTTCTTCTGCTCGGCATCGTAAATCAATATGTGAGCCATTTGATTTATTTTCATTTATTTCACTCATTGCAACGCTTACACACAGAAAAGCTTCACCATCAGAAATATTTTCTATCGGAACATTCTTTTTTTCTATTTGATTTCCTGAAACTGCTATATCAGATATTTCCAATATAGCGTGTCCAATTTTAAATTTAGTATTTCCGTTTATTACAATAATATAAAAATCCAAGGTTTTTTGATAATACTTATCTTCCTCGAAAAACATAGAGATATCAAAAGTTAGCACTTCCTCTATTGATGTCTCTCAAGTCAAATTGTTGTATTCTTTTGGTTCTGCTATGATTTCTGAATTTTTCCTCTTGATGATTACTTGGATTTGCTCAGCTTCTTCGAGCTTGATTTTGATAGAATGGATGCTAACTTCCAAAGTATATTTTAATCGTAAGGCGGAGTTGTGGCTGGAAGAGATCATATTTTTTATTATAGTAAAATGATGAGTCATATTTAGAAATTCTGAAAACAATAATTAGTGTAGATCTAAAATTCATAGAAAAGAATTTTTGTCAAGAATAATGCAAAGAAAATTTATAATATGTAGTTTCCAAGCAATCTGTAAAAATACCACTAAGTTTATATAAAATTAAGCAATTTAGCCATTGAATTTAGTTCTTAGTGATAATTTTTCATGGCTTTATATAAATAAATGTTGCATCTCTCCAGAGTAGCTCGTAGATTCTTCGCAGAAGTCGTCAAAACTGATCATATGGTCGTCAAAATGTACACCCCTACAGCCAGCCTCTTCAACGGTGCTACTGATATCGAATCAATCTACTTTGAAACATTAGATGGTGGCAAAGGAGTCATGAATGCCCAACACATGACATATCAGACCACCCTTCTCCCTGGGCTTATTGAAGTTCACTTCAAAGCTGGCCAAAGCAAGAAAATAGTTCATGTTGGAGGCATCCTTCAGAAAAACACTGACAATTCAGTTGATATTGCCCTCTTTGAAGCTTTTGAAAAAGGAGACTTGGATTGGGATGCTTTAAAGAAGAGTGATGTTTTTGCTAATGAGCCAATTGGAGAAACAGGAGCAGATATTGATTTTTTGAAAAAAGTTGGCCTCCAGCTTAGAGATGAAGTCTCAAATGCATCAGCTAATCTTTAATATAAAGGCTTAGTGATTAAAAGAAGTAGGTTAATTAAATTTTAAACTTATGATTCCATTTGGCCTTTTAGAGAAATTTTAATAAAGATTGGCAATCTAGGTTTCGCTGATGCCACGACATGTTTAAATTGGCATCTCTCTCCATAAGCACAAAATCCACTTTCTGTAAAATGTTTGCATTCTTTTATTTTCTGAGTGTTCTTGCCTCTCAGTTCATCCTTTCCATGGGCGAATGCGCAGCCGTCTCCAAACTGGCAGTGCCCATTAACCCAGTTTTTACAGATTTCTGTCTTATACTTTACTTGAAAGTCAGACTGACCATTCGTTTTCGCTAGATTCCTGCTTTCTTTGTCAAAGTCATTATCTAGACGTTTAATTGAGGATATCAACATTTATTTTTATTACAGCCAGACAAAATCAATGGCATATTTTATTTAACGACCGAATAGAAATATCTCATTTCTGCTTGTTTTTCTATTTATCTGACAAAAATTAATTTTATCCGAATTCGCAACAAAAAATGAAGTTTTATTAGCTGAATTTGTTTATTTTTCTTATGATTCATCATATTATTTATTTAAAAAGATCATTGGATAGACATTTAAATGGATATCAGAAAATTTTTAATTAATAATCGGAATTTCTTAATCAAGGATATAATGAAATTCTAGAATCTTCAGCAATTATGGTTATCACACCATTCAATGTGGAATTTCATAAACCTTCTTCTGACCAAATTTTTTTGATATTGGGGTCCTACCTTTTAAATATAAATTTAAGCTTAACTTCAGCAATTTTTTTATAATAATCAAGTCATTATAATTTATGTAATTAAACTATTTGCAAGAATCAAAAAGCACATTAATAGCGTTTTTATAATTTTTAGATTTATAATTTCCACTTTAAAGAGACCTTATATCTGATTAAATAATTAAAATAAGGAAATGCATATTTCTATGATTGAGAAGATCATATATATTATTTTACTTCTTTGAATTCTTAATAGAATTTTTTTAAAGCAATTAATTAGAGTAGTCAATATTATTAGTTAAAAGCTAAAGCTATTACTAAAGCTGGCAAAATAACAGAAAATCCTCCATTGTCCAATTGATAGTCACTCTTGGCATCCCAATACAAAGAAGTATAAACATTCTGCACACATTGATCGTTATTTTGTAAATAAGGATGCATCACATATGCATAATACCAATACTTAACTGCATCATAAAGCTTATAATTCACGTTTTTCATGCATGAAAAGCTCCATCTAGCTTCAGTATTGCAAGCCACAACTAATAAACTTTCTTGCCAATTTTTAAGCTGGTTTAATAAATTTATCCCAGGTTTGTCCCCAGGGAAAGGAACACAATATCCTTGTCCTTGGCCATTGTATCCACAAGAGCATTTTGTATTAGCAACATTTCCATTGCTCGTCCCCCAGCAATCTGCGTCAGAAACACATTTATGAGGAAGATTATTATTTGATACAATTCCAGGAATGCATTGACTCTTACCATTGCTTGTAGTGTTGCATTGAGCACTTGCGCATAATAAGGAGACAGAATTTTCACAAAATTGCAAAGGTTGACCAACTGCTACTGAAAAATAAGGCTTGCAGATTCCTGGATTTCCTGAAGCTGGATTATAGTCGCATCCGCATGTGGTTACACAGTCAGTGTCATTTTTACAGCCAGATTCGCCAGGTCTTATCAGTTGTACACAAGTGTTAACGCTGCAGCCTAATCCAGGCTCGCAATCTTCATTTCGTTGGCAGGTTTCAGCATATCCTGAGCCGACACAGATTTCATTATTACAATAATTGCTTATACAGCTGGAATTCCCAGAGCAAGGATATTCTCCTGGATATAGGTTGGTTCATTCCGTCTGAGGGACTGAGCATTTAACTGGAGTATTAGCTGGGATGTCAGTGGGTTCACAATAGTTGCCGTATATATCTGAATGATCACAAGGGTTAACAAGGAAAGTTGTAGTTGTTTTATTGTAGGTTATACAATAAGAAAATAGGATTGATGTGCGGGATGGATCAGGGTCGCATTGGTACTTATTGCAGACTATTGAAGCTGTGCTTGGAGAATCTGTGGCTGGGTAAAAAATTTGACCTGCTACCAAGCATGGTAGAAGAAAAAGGAGTACCATATTATATGAAGTGCTAAGGAATTTGTTGAATAATTTAAATAAAATATATTTTACAATAAAATCTTTCTCTAATTAGTGTTTTGCTCATGTTTGGATTATAAGTTGAATTAACCATTTTTCAGGTAAAAGCTTCATATGAGGTAATAAGCTAATGATTGAAATAATCTTAGAAACAATTTTAATGATTTTGTAATTTATTTTATATTAAAATAAATGATGAGGAAATTGTTAATCATATAATTTCATAATTTTTTAAATTCTTTTTCTAATTGAGAATAGAATCAATTATCTCACTCAATAAGCCTTAGTTGATGTACTAAAATATATAATTTTGCTTAAACTTGAATAAATAAATTAAGAGATAATACCAATAGATTAATATTTAAGTGTCGGATAAATTGTCAAATGATTAAGGGCATCATTCTAAAAGGTCTATAATAAAATCAGAAATATCCTTACAGCTTTATCAGTGCATAAAAATGTCCAATGAAAAATCGTCTATTTAGCTTATAAATGAAATAATAAGATCAAAAATTATGAGGAGATGAAGTAAAAATTAATGCATAGCTTCATCCCATTTAGATGCATCAAATCAGCTAAAAGCTATATTATTTCTTTAGTGCTGACACAAATTCTTCTAAAAGTTTGCACTAAATCGGCTTCTCAGCCTCATTTTTATTCTTGAAAAAGAATTATTGTGCGAATTATTATTTTTTCAGATCTAGTTCAATCAATTGATTAGTTTACATTTTAGAATCAGCTTAAAATAAAAATTTACTATAAAGTTCTATATTATTGCTTTATCTGCTTTGAGCAATAAAATAGGAAAAGCTTGAGCAACTTATAATTTAAATTGATAAGGCTTCTAGTATTAAAACATAAAGTTAAAATGATATAAAATTGTCTTAGTATAACCAGTAATTTCAGCTCTTCAATATTAAGTATAATGCACTTGCCAGAATGGTATAAAATATATATGGCTGAATCAGTCGAAGAGTGGTGGAAAGAAGAGTTCTTAGAGAATATTGAAAAATACAAACAAATAGCAGTACTTTTAGTAGTCATTGGAAATTCAATGAAATTTATATCTGCTTTTATTATGGATAAATCTTTTATTTTTAGCTATACAAGTTTTTTGATGACAATTGTCACTTTTATAATAGCTTATCATCTCAATAAAACAAAAATAAAGTGCAACAACTTTGATGTGTTTTGCGCAATTATATCCACTGAATTATTTAACTCAGCTTTATTTATAGTAGGGAATATATTCGACAAAGATTCAAAAAGCATTCTTTTTATGGAGTCAACGCTAATTACAGTTTTATTTGAATCTTCTTTTTTAAATTCGCTATTCTTTGTCAATCTAGCTCTAATAAAGCATATCGTGCTGTGATATGGAGTCGCGATCCTGTTTGGTAGCGATGGAATAACCTCTCCTACACAAATAATTGCTTTTATGAGCTGCTTAACTATCCACACCACTAAAGAATATCTAGTAAGGAGAGTGAGCTATGGGCGATATTCTTATAGGAAAAAGCTAGAAAAGGCTGAAAAACGGCTTGGAATTATATTAAATGTGATTCCTGATGGCTTAGCAATTTTTAGCTCACAGCTTGCTCCAGAATTAATTAACGAAAAAATGAAGACTTATTTAAATTGTGATAAAGAAAATTTTATTGAAAAATTGATTGGGCTGAGGTATATGAAAAATAAGAAGTTTCAAAATATTAATCCAGACTCTGACAGTTTAATTGAAGATCTTAAATCATATAATAATTTGAATCTTAGAGAAGAAATGATATTGGGGATTGTTAAAGAAAGAGAGCTCAGCTTACAATGAAAAATAAAAAGAATTATGGTCGAAGATGAAGAAATTATTCTTGTCACTGCCTCGAATTCAGGTCAGTTGATAGAGCTTGAGCAAAGAGAAACAGAGGACAAAGTAAAAAAATTTATGCTGAGGACTATTTCTCATGAGCTTAGAACTCCTATTGCTGCTATTATTTCTTTTGCAAATCAAATTTACGAGCAGACTAATGAATTTTCACAAGTAAGAGCAAATGTTCAGCATATAAGAATTTCTGCACGAATTCTGATGTATTTTATTAATGATATATTAGACTATATGCAATTAATGAAAGGAATGTTCAGTCTTAGAAAGCAAGAATTCATTATACGAGACAAAATTAATGAGTGTTGCGATTTATTTGAATTAACTGCATTGCGTAAAGGTATTGAGCTGAAAACTCGAATAGACCCTCAAATTCCTGAAATTATTTACAATGATCCTGAGAGAATATGCCAAGTTTTAATCAATTTTTTAAGTAACGCCACCAAGTAACCTTTATGCAGATTTACAAACAAGGGGCGCATCGAGCTATGCGTGTCTTTATCAGAAGATGATAGGCTGAAATTTAGCATAAGTGACACAGGCATTGGAATACCAGAAGAAAGATTTAACCAGATTTTTAAGCTTTTTAACAGCTATGATACTGATGGGATGGCCAGTCATGGCAGCGGGCTGGGACTGCATTTGTCAAGTCTTCTAGTCCGAGAACTTGGAGGAGGCGATATTTATCTTCACTCAGTACAAGGAAGAGGCACTGTGTTTTCCTTTAAAGTTAACTATACAGCAGATACAAGACAGAGCTTTTCTGCTATTGACTGTTCAGATGAAATACTTGAGCCTATAATGAGACTAAAAAGCTTTATTAGTTGTGAATCATATGAGTACCCACAGGTTTTGATAGTAGATGACACAGATTGAAACAGACAAATATTAGCTGCAGTTTTAAATAAATTAAAAATACATTACTTAGAAGCCGTGAATGGTAAAAAAGCACTCAAACTAGTGATGAAGCAAGATGCTAAAATGAATCCTTTTAAACTTGTCTTTATGGATTGCAGCATGCCAGTAATGGATGGGTGAGAGTCAACTAGAAGAATCAAACAACTTCATGAAGAAGGCAAATTAAGCTTGATGCCAGCTATTGTTGGATATACTGCATATACCTCAGACAAAGATGTTATAATGTGTTACGAATCTGGAATGGTGTCTTATATTGCAAAACCTGCTTCCATAGATACAATATGCAGAGTGTTAAGCCAATATCTAAGGCTATAATGCTTTGCAATAAGTGATATAATTAAATCATTATGCTATTAATGATTGAATATTCACATAATTTAGCTTGATAAACTATTTAGGTGATGATATTTTCACAGCAAATGCTTTAAATAATTTAAGATAAAATTTTATAAGAGCGTTTTATTTTTTTCTTTTGATCAATTCCTCAATCTGAGCCCTCATTGCTTTTTTTTCTTCTTCAGCTTCAGCTAGTTTTAGTTTCAGCGCTTTATTTTCATCTAATAATTTTTTAGCTTGCACATCTGAACCAAAAAGCTTCGAAACTATTTTTTGAAGTCTTGCCACGCCATGCTTCAAAATGCAATTTTCGTTTATAAGTGAGCTGTTTTTAGCTTCCATTTCTTCTTCATAGATTGTCTTATGTCTTATTATTCCTTCTTTTATATCAATATCACATGCTTTAGGAATTTTAGAGATTGATTCATCAATGTCTTCATGGTCTAAATTAATTGACCTCTTAGCAGGGATTTCAATTAATGAAGGTACTTGCATGCTATTTTCTGGCTTTTTTTGGAGTCTAAATGTACTAAATTTTTGATTTTTATAGATTCCATCAAGCTTTCTTTGAACAAATTTGATTTTTATATCTTTTATAAAACTTTCCCGATATTTTTTGAATACTTTTTCTTTAAGGAAAAATTGAGATTTTAGGCACTCCTCTTCATTTAAGGTAAAAATATCAGGGATATACTTAACTTTCTGCTCTACGTAATCCTGGCTAAGAATTTTTATTTCTGCTTCTCCATGACCTACACTAAGAAAGTAATTTTTTAAATTTTCAGGCCCTTTAAGCAAAAATAGCAAAGCTTCAGGCGGGTTTCTAAGTTTAAATGCACTAATTATGCTATTTTCATCGAAGCCAAGCCCTTTATATCCATTAGTCCAATATTGGTAGTCAAAGTCCATCACGTGAACTCAAAATTTAAATATTATAAAGGATCCCCATTTTGCCTATTTACTTAAGTTTAATTAACTACTTGATTTCGCTAAGATTTGATTTGTTTCTATTTCCCCAGTAATGATCATTTTCATAGACTGCTGGCTTTGGTTAAAAGCTGTTTTCCTTTCGTTTTCTTGTGAATTTTGTAGGATGTAGCAGTTATTTAGAAGCTCAATATACTCGTCTGATCTTAATTGATTTATTGTTGTTCTCAAATTTTGAATGAAGAGCTCTTCTTTTTGTGTAGCTTTCATAAAATTCATGATAACTAAATGCAATTTTGCAATTTCACCAGAAATTTGTGACGTTTCAGGGCTTTTCACATTTAGGTTACTTCTTAAAAGTGAGCAGCTGACTTGATATCCTACCGAAATAATATCATTTGAATAAGCATGACCAGGGCCTAGCTTTTCTATGAGTTTTGAGAGAATCATAATTGCTACCTTCACAGTGCTTCCTTCTATAATATTGCAACCAATTTCCCCTATATACCTTATGAAATCCCCAAAGTCTTCTGCATTGAGAAACTCCACATCTTTACTGATAAAAATTTCAATCATTTTTACAAATGACCTTCTAATAGAAATAGCTTGCTGAGAGATATCACTAATAGTTTCTACTGGCTTAGGCACTTGTGTGATCATCATTTTTACAATGGAAAAAGTGATGGACGGAGAAATCGTGGAATTTGCATTGATTTTGTATTTCTGGCAGACTTGAGTGATAAGCTAAATAAAAATTACATTGAAGACACTTTCAATATTATCTAATGTAGAATTGGATATCAAATAGCTGATAAGTTCTTTTATATAAGGACTTGAGTCATCTTCCATCGTTTCCACGAGCTTTTGGGAAAAATATACGAGAGATTTGTGGAGCTCTGGGGATAATTGTGTAGAAAGCATAGACCCAACTACTCTTTGGGCTAACTGAGAAATTTTTATTTGGACTTCTACTGGGACTTTGCGACCAAATCCTGACAAGACTTCTCCTATATAAAGTAAAGCATTCGGAGTTATTTGTTGGCCAAGAAGATTTAGAACTGATTCCAAGCATGATTCTTGTGTAGCTAAATCATTAGATCTGCAGCCAATAATTAACCCAATAGCTTTGTAAAGATTTTTTTCAGATTCTCCATCGATATTTCCTTGCTTAATTCTGTTCAATATTACTTCTAATACTGGTCTTGAATAAGGGACAATTGCTGCTGGGATTTTCAAAGCAAGTCTTGAGAACATGTAAATTGCATGTTTAGAGACGTCAACGTCTTGGTTTGACATATTTCTAATCATTGGCTCCAAAAGATTTTCAATAAGCTGCTTATGCTCATTTCTGCTGAAAAATGTCCCATATCTGACTCCAATCTCAAAATATTGCCTCAATATGATTTTATGGTTAGATGCTTTTAAGTTTGACTGCAAAATTGCTCTCATTAAAAATGAATATTTTGTATCAGTCGTCAACAGCGTGCTTAATTCTGTCAAACTTTCTCCTAAATGGAAAAACAAAAACAAAGGAACTTCTAGCTGCTCTACTGTGAAATTTTGGATATTCCCCAAAATGTCATTAAATGAAGATATCAAATAGTCCACAACTGGTTCTTTTGTGGACTCAACTTGCAAAAGTTTTTTAAATAAATCAGCTAATTCTTTTCTGTATTTATAAAACTGGTCTTCTTCATCTGAATTGTCAGGACCTACATGTTCAAAATCTGAAGGAAATTGGCATCTCTTGATAAGAGTCATACAGATTAAGCTAATATTATTTTTTTCTTGGTCAGTTAAAAGCACAGGTGGTTGCTGATATTCTTTACTTTTTAAGTAGTGAATATATTTGCTTATGAACCCAATCACAATTTTTGAAATATTTGTATCTGCAGAGTCTAGGCATTTTAAAGCCATTTCAAGCACAATTTGGATGTGACCTAGAACTTCTGCGTCAATTAGATTGGAGCCTAGTGTATCAATTAGACTCGAAACTGCTTTTGGGACATCAGAAAGCATATCAAAACTATCCAAATTTATGCCTTGTAGAAATGGAATTAAACCTATTTGATCAATTATCTCCAACTTCTTTTTTGGATCCATTCGTTTGGCTACTACACTCTCTAAACAGTTGATAGCTGGAATTTGGCATTGTTCATTGGAAACATATTTTATCATGAATGGTATAAATGTAAATGTGATCTCTATAGGAATCCAGTCAATATATGGAGAAATCACTTGGAAAGTAGCTGCTATTAATTGGAGGTTTTCTGACTGTAAGGTTTGCAGCCATAAGGTAGCTGCTGGGCTAAGGACGCTCTCTCTCATAGCATCTTTAAGCTCGTTAGATCTTCTGAGCTGCTCTTGTGTTAAATATCCTAATTCCTCAGCGAATTCTTCATTGAATAATTTTAAGACTGTGAATAAAAGCTTCATATAAGAATCCCTCCTGGGAGCTCTTTCAATCAAAATACTAAAAGCGTCTTGCCAAATATAAGGGAAATCGTTTTGGACTGCTCTTACATAAAGCAAGGCAAATTTATTAAGGATACTATAATGAAGCTCAAGGAGGCTAGGCTTGTTATCGATAACCATAACGAAGAACCTGTGAATAGCACCACGGCTAGTTTGGTCGTAAGAACTGTAGTTTTTCCTAAACATGTCTTCTATAGCCTGTAAATATCAGAAAATTAAAGTTAAGGAATTGGGATGATCAAGATTGATATCTAAAACCATCTGTAAAGCATATTGGTAAAATGAAGGGTCAGCTTTTGTGGATTCTGTTAAATTGAGAGCTTGCTGCTTGAGATGCTGAGGCAAGCTCGGATCATATAAGGTCAAAATGGCCTGCTCAAGATTTGACATATTATCAAACTAATTATATGAAAAGCATTTAGGGGTTTGTGATCGTCTGGGGACAATGGTAAATAGAGGGAAATTAATTCACATAGAAATTAGTTAAATTTCGGTTGAAATGATGATGGATAAAAAATATCAATGACTAAAAAGCAAGTATAAAACTGATGTAATTTACTAGTAATCATTACGATATGTAAGAATAATAGATTGCGGAGACAATTAATTACTATTTTACCTTATTTCTATTCATCAATACGACTTCTAACAAGCTATAGATTCTCTCATAATTGCTTCAGAGTTCTCTGCTACAAAGAATCTATTTTATAGTCCATAACCCTTTCATAGATCTCTACTGGGAATATTGATGAAGCGAAAACAGCCCTACTATTAGTATCCAGAATGTCTTGGCCTTATTAACTTTTCCTTGAAAGTTGGCTGATATTTATATACTTGAATTATTTTTTAGCGAATTAATAGTTAAATAAGTCTATTCTGCTGGATTTCTAATAAATTCATGTCTTTTTTATAATCGTCATTATTTATATGGTAAATTTATTTTAGTCAAGTAAAATGATAAGTATTTTATGAGTTTATAATGTCAGAGCAAAGTGAAATAATAACCGAAAGCGGCCCAAGCAAGCCTAAAGAGGTGAAATCTTCTCGAATAACTTTATCAAGACACTCAAAAAGTCGAAGTATGATAAACATCCGGCCAAAGACTGCAAAAATTTCATCAAAACAAGAAATCCCATCCCTTAATCTTAAGGCTAATCCTCAAGAATCCCATATTGTGCCACAAAGCCGCCCTATTTCTTCATATCAGCATCGTGCTTCTTCATTACCACTAGCTGATGAACAAAGTCCTAAGTCAGTTAAATGCCGATTATCTGAAGACGATATCCCAATTATTTCAGAGGCAGATCACAAACTAGGAAATTGCTATTGCCACTATTGTACCTGCAAAAAGCATATATGTCCAGGGGATTATAGGCGTGGTACAGCTGTGTCTTCTATGTATTCATCAATTTATAAGCAAGACTATATAAAAAAATTTGCTCCAAAGTCGTACCCTCTATACAACATGTCAAACTATATGGCTAGGTCAGGAAAAATTGATTTTTTGACTATAAATAGACAGGATTATAAGCCTTTTCATCGTAACATCATTAAAGGATCAAGATCTGATAAAGATCTAACCAAGCCAGTAAAATTTGTGGCCAGTACATCATATGCCAATGAATTCCCTAACTGGGGAGCAGTAGAATTTATTCATATGAAAAAAATCTATTCTCCATATGAAGAAAGCTCTACTAAGCTCTCCAATATAACAACATATTCTGAAGCATTTTGCAAAAAACCACAAGAAAATGCAAATAATACAGCTACAGATTCTACAATTTCTTCAATAAAAACTGCGAATAATTTCAATCCTGTTACCTCAAGCAAAGTATTTTTAGGTGAAACTACATGCATGAGAGACTATAAGCCAACTAAAAAGCATAATTATGCTACACATGTCAAGGCGAATTCTCAAGATAATATTTCGGTTGTTTCTTCAGCTTCAAGGTTTATAACCAATTATGGAGCAGAATTTGTGCCAAAAGAAATCCCGAAGCGGCTTATAAAGAAAAAAGAATTTTTGTGGCAGGCTTATAAATAATTCTTTTAAAGATTCTGTTTAATATTTAATACTTTATTTTGCTGTCAAAATAATGATTCCTTTTTCCACACTCCATAAGAAAGCCTTCTTAGATTTATCTTAATTTTAAGCTTGGAAAAACTCATAATTTTGGCCTAATAAATGGGAAATCTAACGATATATCTTGGCGCACTTCTTTTCTGTCTTTTAGCGCTAATCTACAGTTTCGATATTTCCTCAACGCTTTCAACCAGCTACTCAACAGTACAAGCCATTCAAAAATCCCCCACAATTCGCACATTTTTAGGGATCTTTTTAGTATCTCTCTGCATCTTCTTTATCTATTCTTTCATTTCTAAGCCTCATTCCAAACGCTCTTCTAAAGTCTATGCGCAGCGTATTAACCCTCAAGAATATCAGAACCAAGCCTCAGAATACACTAAAGAAAAGCTAAATGAGCTTTACTCAAACCCAGAATTCCAAACCTTTATGGCACAAAAAAGAAACGCTCGGTTACCAGAAGAGCCAGCCTATGAACTGTCAGATGACGAGCTTTCAGATTAATAATGTAAATCCTAAACACTTTACTATGTAAATTCAATATTTTATTAAAAGACTCCAAAGTAATACACCATTGATTGATATAAATGGTAGACGTAAAGACAGCAGCTGCTATCAATGCCCAAGCAGCCTTAAGAAACTACTTAGTAGAGCCTGTTATTGATTATCGCACTGTCATCGGTGTTGAAGGTCCTCTAGTCATTCTCGACAATGTAAAGTTCCCAAAATACGCAGAAATCGTCAACGTTCACCTTGGTGATGGCTCAACTAGGCGTGGCCAAGTCTTGGAAATCGCAGGAAAGCGTGCTGTTGTGCAGATTTTTGAAGGCACCTCAGGAATTGACACCGTCAATACTAAATGTGAGTTCACTGGCGATACTATGAGAATGCCTATAAGTGAAGAGATGCTTGGAAGAGCATTCAACGGCTCAGGAAACCCTATTGATAAAGGTCCAAGAGTGTTAGCAGAAGAAATGATCAATATCCAAGGCCAGCCTATCAACCCTTATATGAGAACTTACCCTAAAGAAATGATCCAGACAGGGATTTCAGCTATCGACGTTATGAACTCTATTGCAAGAGGTCAAAAAATCCCTCTCTTTTCAGCAGCTGGTTTACCTCACAATGAAATTGGTGCCCAGATTTGTCGTCAAGCTTCTTTAGTAAAAGGCAAAGACACCCAAGATCACTCCAAAGAAAACTTTTGTATTGTTTTCGCAGCTATGGGTGTAAACACAGAAACTGCTAGATTTTTCAGAACTGATTTCGAAGAAAATGGGTCTATGGAAAGAGTTGCTTTGTTTATGAATCACGCTTATGATCCTACAATTGAAAGAATTATCACTCCTAGGCTTGCCTTAACAACTGCAGAGTACCTAGCCTATGAAAGAGAGCTCCATGTGTTGGTCATTATGACTGATATGAGTTCTTATGCTGATGCCTTAAGAGAAATTTCAGCTGCCAGAGAAGAAGTGCCTGGTAGAAGAGGATATCCTGGGTACATGTACACTGATCTTTCCACTATTTATGAAAGAGCAGGAAGAGTAGAAGGCAAAAATGGTTCAATTACCCAGTTCCCTATTTTGACTATGCCTAATGATGATATCACACATCCTATCCCTGATTTGACAGGTTATATTACAGAAGGACAGATTTTCATTGATAGACAGCTGAATAATAGGCAAATTTATCCTCCAATTAATGTGTTGCCTAGTCTTTCACGTTTAATGAAAAGTGCTATTGGAAAAGGGATGACAAGAGAAGACCATCCTGATGTCTCAAATCAACTTTATGCAAATTATGCTATTGGAAAAGATATTCAAGCAATGAAAGCAGTCGTAGGTGAGGAAGCTCTGACAAGTGAAGATTTACTTTATTTAGAATTCTTAGAAAAATTCGAAGGCAGATTCTTGACTCAGTCTATCAATGAAAACAGACACATTGAGGACAGCTTAGACATTGCATGGAGCTTATTAAGAATTTTCCCTATCAACAGCTTAAAGAAGATCACAAACGAAGAAATGAGAAACAAGTATTATTCAAGAGAGCATCACTTTGAAAGAGTTCGCCAAGAAGCTGAGGACTTGAAGAAAAGAGTAAAAGGTGATTAAATCATAATTCAAAATTAAACCAAAATCTTCATTATAAAATTTAAGATTTTTATTTACCAATAATCCATTTATGCATTTACTAGGTGAATACTTCGACGAACGTGAGTGGCAGCTTGACTTTGAAACTCCTTTCTATATTATCAGAAAAGAAACACTGACCAACTATAGTGGCTATTCCGCTACCAAAGGCATCAAAGAAACAATGTCAAGCATGTATTTGGCCTGCACAAAGTATGATCGTATGTATAGGCAATGCATTAATACGTTTGGAGCTGAGCTTATCACTGATATGTTTAACAAAAAGCATGCAGATTGCAATAGAATTTTAGAATCTTTCAGCAATTGTGTGAAAAACCATCAATGGTTCCATGAAACCAAGAAATATTTCCCAGAAAGGTTTGGAGCATGGAAAGGTATGAAGGATTATAAAGGGTTTGGAGGCTCAACTTATATAACCCCACAAGATATTTAAGGGTTAATAGAAAAGGTTTATTATCAAATGTAGCTGCTTAAATTAAAATTAAATTAAATAAAAAATGGGCTGCACTGTGAGTACCACTTTACAAATCCAAAGTATCCAGCAAAAAAAGACTAATCAATATATCAAGCTTAGTCCTGTTACACAAAATAAGCTATATCACTCTAGGATCAAAAGAAAAATAGAAAAATGTTTAAATGATGGTAAAACAGAAATTACAGAGAATGTTGTTTTAAATTAGTTAAATAATTGAGATTTTAGTTAAAAAATAATGCAAAAAAGTCTCCTTCTAAATGATTTAAAATTAAAATATTTTTTATTTAAAACTAGATCAAATAAAAATGAATTTGTCGGAATTAGGCCTTTTATAATGTTATAAGTTTTATTGATTAGGAATTAAATTATTAATATTTCAAGCTTTTTATGAGGAGATATTTATAAAATAATTGATTATTTAACTTGAATCTTATTTCCCTCATGGAATATAAATAATTGAGTCTAGGCATTATAAAAATCTTTCTTAAAATAGAATAAAATATACTTACACTTAAATTATTATTTTTGATTATTTTTCTTAATAAATAATTGTCTATTTCAAACAAAATTAATAATTCCTTTCAAAAGAATAGTTATCCATTACATAAAATTAATAATGGGTTGCCTATTAAGTGCGCAAGTCAGCAACAACACACTTCCAAGAAATCGATATATTGAGCTTGATCATCCAAAAAAAAATTCCTTATTTATCACTAGACTGCAAGCAAAGAGATGTTTAAATAATTTTTCATTTAATAAAAAAATCTACCAGCACAGTATTGAGTCAAAACACACAGCCAATCATCTTGATCCATCTGCAACAAAAATTTCTCCTATTCAAAATTAAACTTTAATTTTAATCCAATTTTTACATTAATATTCATTTCAAAGAATTTTCGAGGCATTTTTAAAATATGGAGGATTACCCTTATAAGCCTAATCGAAAAATGCTTGAATCTTACCTTGATAAGCTAGAATCGCCAGCAACTGATTGTGAATCCCCAGCTGGAAGGTTTAAATCTAAAGAAATTTCAATTGCAAATTCTGATGAAAATCCATTTAGTTTCTCTTTTAATGGCAAAGAGAAACTTTCAGAAGCAACTATAAGAGAAAATAAGCGAAAATATCAGTTTGGCTTGAACTTGCTACAGTCTTATTTTCAGCGAAAAGTTAAGGCTACATTTAAAAACCTAAAAAACTATACCCCTGTAATATTGGAGCCGAAAGAAAAATTATTAAAGAAAATCATTATAAAGTCAAAGCGAAAAAGTTTAAAGCACTTTTATAATGAATGGCACATGAATTCAATAAAATTGACCTCCCAAACCCAAATAAATTCAGCACTTATGATGGTCAACAAAGTAAATTCTTTTTCTAGACAATATATTGCTTGCTCAATTCTTCACAGCTTATTTTCCAAGCATTTCTCAATTTTTGCACAAAAATTTCTAGACAATGCTTCAAATGACACAAAATCCGGCTCAAAACTACCAAATTTTGGCACAAATAAAAGCATTGAAGGTCTCCCAAAAGACTTTTCCCTCCTTCCTGTAGAATTTAGACTTAAATCTTTTGCAAATGGATTTACAAGGCTCATCACTTTCCTTGAAAAGAAGCAAATTCTTAATAAAAAACTATCATGGACTGCATTATCTAGCCCAGCTTTCTTTTTGAAGCAAACAGATAGATATATAGAATTAACTGAACAAATATTCCAAGCTAAAGAAGCCAAAGAAAAAGCTGAATTTGAAAAAGAAGAACTTGCCGCTCTTTTAGAGTCTAAAAATGAAGAGTTGAATAGTCTTTTGGATATGCTTGAGCACCAAAAGTCTTGGGAATCCAAGCTAAAAAATGTTGAAAAAGAAACCCTTGAAGAGTCAAAACTGCTTAAAAACCAGCTAATAAAGCAACAATCAGAAATTGAAAAAATCAATAAAGAGCTTATTTCATGCATAGAAGACAAAAAAAGAACTGAAGAAGAATGCTTGAGAGCTTATCGACTTTTAGAATCTGCTCAAAAGCAAATAAATGATCTCCAAAACAAAGATGAAAAAAAATTAAATCCAATCAAAGAAGAATGCGAAGCTTGCTCAGAATTAGAAACCATAAAAGCTGAACTTGAAGAATATAAGAAAAAATGTGGAGAGCTCGAAGAGCTAAGTTTATCTGCATATGATCAAATTAACAGTATGCAAGAAGAAATAAATAAACTGAAGCCAAAACCAAAAGGAGCTGTCCAGAAAAAAGCAACAACCAAAAAAAGTATTGATATGGACAGACCACTTGGGGAGCAAGAAAACCAATTCGCTATTGAAGTGGTTAACTTGACAAGGCAACTTAACAAGCTCAAACATGAAAGTCGAGCTCAAGGCGAAGCTTTGAGAAAAACCACTTTGGAAAGAGATGAGCTGAAAAAGCTAATCCAAGGCAAAAATGAAGCTTTAGATAGGCTCAGGAAAGAAAATGACCAGCTTTGCCTATGCTTATCTGGAGACCACTACAAATCAGTTCATAAGCTTGAAACCCAACTTTCTCAGACTGAATCCAAATATAAAGAAATTTCAAATGAATTAAAAATCCAATGCCAAAAAAACGGAGAACTTCAAGCAGAAATTGAAATATTAAAGAAAAATATAAGTTAAGCTAAACAAATATGAAATTCATAAGTTAAGCTAAACAAATATGAAATTCATAGCATCTTATATGTATCGGCTTCTTGCACTTCGCACAGCAATTAAAAGCTGTCGTATCATGGTTTCCCATTTCTCTACAATAACTGCAAGCCTGTGGTTTTATTTTCTCGAAATTAGTTTGTTTTGCCATTTCTTTAGGTGTTGCTTCTGGCTTTTTTTCTATTATATTAATGAGCTGGCTTGCTAATGTTCTTTGAAACACCACAAAAGTCATATGCACAGCAAAACCTCTTTCTGCATAGTATTTGTAAATAATAAAAGAATTTGCAATAGCGATTTCTAGCATATAGATAAAGCTTGCCTTTCACCATCTTTTAGACTTTCTGGCTGTTGAATATGGCTTGGTAAGCTTATTGAAATACTCTGAGCCTCCCATTCCCAGCGCATGCTTTATGCAAAGGACAGGCTTTTCAGTCATAAATTTGGTACCCACTTTGTTAAATCGTTTCACAAGCTTATGCTGAGTTCCTTCTATATTTGAGAAGAAGTAATATGGCTGTTTTTCATATAAAGCACAAAATAATAAACTTCCTTTTAAAAAGAACTGAACTGAGTTTTTCTTACTTATCTCAGCTCTCGGGACCTCTTTTATGTTTTTCTTAATAGTTCCAGTTGTAGAAAACCCTAAATCTGATAAAACATTAAGCAAGTCAAGATTTGGGCATAATTTATCAAATACTAAATAATATTTATTAGCGTTCACCTTCAAAGATTCCAGCAAACTAACTGGGGCTATTGTAGAAAGATTTTTCCAAACTCCTTTTTTCTTATAAGGATAAATTTCGAAATTTCACATATATCCTGTAGCAGAATCATATAAACCATAAACTTTAAAATCCCATTTTATAGGCTGGTTTGGAGTGTATTTAGCCGGATGATGCTTATCTTTGTATTTTACAGCGGATTCTTTTATTGATATGAATTTTCCTAAAAAATAATTTTTTTTACAATTTTCACGAAAAATGGTATATACGGGCTCTAGTTTGTTTACCCCATCTTTATAATGCACTGGAGATAATCGAAGCATAAGTTGAATGCTTTTATACCTTGAAGAACTCATTATGCGAGAAATCGCTGGATTGCGAAAGAGTGGATCTCTGGATCAATAGTCTGTTTCTTTTGGAGTGCTTACTAGGCCTGTCATTATGACAACTGCTAACCAATTTTCAAACTCAAGCTTTGTTAATGGGGTTAAATCTTTGATTTTGTATCATGGATTTGGCTTGGCACGCAATCTCTCTGCGAAAAAGTTAGAATTTTTTATGATTTCGTTGATAATATTGTCTTCGAAAAAGCCCCTAAAAATGTCTATTGGAGAAATTGTAGTAAATTGAGAAATATTTGGAGATGGATCCATAGGTGGAATAGTATCTTCTCTGCCATACTCAGCAATTTCAATCCAATCGTTTCCATCTTCATAAATTTCATTGTAATAATTAGTTTCCATTATTTCTTCTTCACTTAAGGAAGTGCCTTCTAAGGACTCGCTAGAGGATATTTCGATTAAATCATTTTCCATTGTTTATTATTTTGTGGGAATTTTAAATTTCAGTTAAATTGCAATAAATCTTAGCTCAATTTTCTCCTCAAATGAGTTATAGAAATTCACATTTATTTGAATCCAAAAAATTATCTTTGGTATTTCTTTAACTAGATTCATAAAAATTGATCATCTTAATTATTTTTTCTTTCTTCTAGACTGCACAAGCTCGAATCCGTCCTCATCAACCGTTGGCACCAATTCAGGTGGCTCAATTTCAGTATTCTGCATCATATGTGTGACTTCTTCAACCTCATTTATTTTCTTGCATTCCTCCACACTTGATTTTTTAAGCCTCCTCAGTCTGTCTAACTCAGCTGAATCCCCAGATCTCGACTGGTTATAAACAGTCAAAAAAATTCTTGCAAGCTCCCTTGCGCTGTCATCTTCTAAAATCACTGAAAATTTTTCTTCCATAAATTCATCTAATAAGTCTTCAATATCTTCTTCTTCGACTTGGTAATGAACAATTGTGTCGGTTAACTGAGCCATAAAAGCATCTTTATTGTTTGGATCCCCCCAGCCATGGTCTAGAGCGAGATTCATAGCAGTCCAGTTGTCAAAACAAAGCCTGATTGCTTCTGCGACCTGGCTTTCTGCCATTATTAAATGAATTAGCCTGAATAAATTATTTTTAAAGCACTAAATGCTAAAATCGCTCCAAGGCCTATAGTTATGACTTTGTCTTTTTTATCCTGCCTGAAAACTTCTTCTATTTCATTGTTATAAAGCACGGCTGGAGAACTATATAAGATTTACTCTTTTGGAATCGGTTTTGTGCCTTCCTTAATCAGCTCTCTTGGTGGATATTTTTTCAATAAATTGTAGCTTTGAGTACAAATTTTGTCTACGTCTAAGCCATCTACAATTTCTTCACAGCGGTGGTGAAGTTCATGTATTTCACTAGTTTCCATAACAATCTTCTTCTGAGATAAAACAATATTCACTGCAAAATATAAAGGTGCCAATGAATGGGTGCTCAAGAAAAAATCATAGACTCTGCAGACCTTGCTATATTCTTTGATATCATGTCCTAGCCACGCTATAACCCATGACAGGCAGAACATAGGGACACTTAATTCGTCTTCAAACCTGTAATATCCTTCTATTTTCTCCGCCAGTTCTCTGTCTAATTTCCTAAGAAGGGTATAGAAAAGCATCAGTGAAGGTACTAGAGCTTCGTCAAAACTTTTCCTCAAAGAGTCCCTAACAAAGAGCTGGGCACATTGATAGCTCATTTTAAAACCTAAATCCTGGCCACCTACCAACAAAAAGGTAGTGCACAAAGAATGAAAGCCCTGAGAATAGTGAAATTCCGGCTTGAACTTAAAGACAGCATTAATTACTTTGGATAGGTCAACTCTTTTTGCTGCTCTTTCTTCTTCTGTATAAGCATCGGTTAAATCTAGCCCAAATAAAGACCGATTTACATCTAAACCAATAATTTCTGAGTCTTTAGATTTTATTTCTCCTTCACCCCAATTTGACATAAAATTTGTTGAATCATGTATCTTTAAAAGAAGAGGCCAAACTTTTTGGCGGTTTTCATTTGTTTTAAGCCCTTCATCGATGCACATCTTTTTGAGCCTAACTATATTTCTTTCTGCTACGGCACGATCAAGGATTGCTTGAGGGTCTGCCATTTATAAAATTAATTTCTTAGAATTTATATATTAAGATTTCGCTGTTTGCTGCTGAAAAAGCGCCGTTTGGCATAAATCCGACTTTGGTAACCTGACCACTGTTTCCTGATACTTCTTGAGTTTCCTCAGTATTTTGGTTATAAAGAAGCACTTTATTATCGGAGCATCCAATGATCAGGCAGCCCAATGATTGATTGATATCTAATGAAATAGGGAAATGGCTGAGGACAATTCTTCTTGTGGTTTGATGAATCAAGAAATTTCTTATAAGGATATATTGAAGTGTAGATACTATACAAGCCACATTTTCTTCATCTAAAAAGACAGCTGAACTATGTATTTGATTGAGCTGCTTATAAAGTTTATATGTCGAATTTAAGGACTCTTCAGTGTTATCAATATCCAGTCCATGAGGATTTTCAAAAACATTATAAATGTCCACAATTTTTTCATAGTCCCATACACTAATTTTTCCACTATCAGCTGCAGCTGCCAAAAATCCTTCATTCCAGTCAAGTGATAAGGTTTTTCCACCAGCCATCCCTACCTCTTCGCTGTTTAATGTTAATCGATTCCAATTCTCCGAACTTAGCATTAAAACTACCCCAGTTTCAGAGGCTACGAATAGCCTCGATTCATTTTTCCAGCATATAGCAGTAACTCTGCATTTGAAAGGCTGGCTTTTTCCTACACTTTTTAGCAAATTTGTACTGAAAAATTGCAATGAGCCATCAGAAAAGCCCGCAACAAAGATTTCATTATTTGGGCTAAAAGCTAATGAGGAGCAGGGTAGTTTGATATCATATTGCGTTATTTGGGAAAATGTCTCAGTTTCCCATAGTCTGATTGTATTGTCAGAAGCTGTAGAAATAATCATGGAGTCAGCAACGACTGCTTGCAACTGGCTGTCATATAGGTGGCTACTGACAATTCGGGCTGATTCTTTTTCTTTTCAATTGATGTACCAAATAGTCCCTGAGGTGGTTGCAGCAATTCCTTCATGGCCTGCTGGCTCAAAACTTAGTGATTTTATATACCCATCCATAACAATCACTTCAGCTTGTCCTACAAACGAATTCGAGTTCTGTCTCCAGCTCATCAAATGATTAGAATTTCCACCTATAGTTGTCCTTTCGCTGCCTACTGCTATTGAGCTTACTTCATTTCCTAACAAAAAATGAGTAGAAATTTGATTACAAGTAATCAGATCCCACACAATTAATTTTCCATCTCCAGTTCCTACTGAAACTAAGTCTCCATATATATCTAATGATGTATAATCATATGTCATCGAGCTTAGCTTCCTGAACTGCAAATCAAATTGTGAATTCAGACACCATTGGATCACTTCTTGTCCAGCTGTTACAAATTCATAAGAGTCAAGCTTCCATTTAGAGGTGCATGCAGGACTTTCTAGCAAAGCTGTTGAAATTACTCTCCCAGAAGAAATTTCCCATATCACAACTATAGGCTCTTCTTGGATACCTAGAGATAATAAATATTTACCATCACTAGAAAAAGACAGATGAGAAACCCCTTTTTCATGAAAAGTCAAGGACTTTAAGAGCTTTTGGGATGAAGAATCCCAAACCAAAATTGGTGAGCTTACACCTGAGGATGATCCAGCTACAATTAAAGAGGAGTCAGGAGAAATTGCTAGTGTGGTGAGTTCTGACCCTGATGAAAAGAAAATTTTTTGGATACCATTTTCTCGTAATAATGTCTGGATTATTTTCTGGCCTGAAGGGTATGCAAACCACCCTTGTTCTGAAGCCCAAATTAAGTTGTTGCTTGTTGTTGCATTGTAGCCGATTACTCTGTCGAGCTTTAGCTTATAGGCTTGATGGCTTAAAGAAGGGGATTCATGTTTTGGAGACTCGCTTATTTGAGGCTCTATAAGATTTTCTTCATAAACCTCTTCGTTTTCTATAAAATCTTCATTAATTTCAGCTTCTTCAGGCATCTGTTCTGCTAAAATTTCGTTTTCTTCAATATTTTCTTCATAAATAGCATCTTCTATGTCCCCTTTAAACTCCCAAATAAAAATCCCATCATTTCCTTGAGCAGAAGAAATTATTAATTTTCTGTCATTAGACCACATTAAGCTTGTAATTTTATTCGAATGGCCAATAAATGCTTGCCCAGTTGCCTCTTTAGGCTTCATTCTATAATCCCACACTCTTAAAAATTTGTCACTTCCTCCAGTGACTAAATACTTTGTATTTTCTGAGACCATTATTTTGGAAATTTCTGAGTTAGGATGAATATTTTCGAGCTCTCGCACAGGAACAGCTTCATTTTCTTTCAAATTATAATATTTGACCTTATAATTTGATTTGTAGCAGATCAATAAAAATTGTTTTCCATTTGGTGAATACATAATCTGTCTCACACTTATAGCAGAATTTATCATAAATTTCTTCTTCATACTTGCACAGTCCCAAAAAGCTACATTTGTCTTATTACTTCCGAGAACTGCAAACTGTTCTGAGTTTGGAGCAAAACATATATCAATGAACTCCCCTTTATTCTCAACTGGGATCGTTTTTAGGGCTTGGTATCCTCTACTAGCCTCATAAAAACAGACAATCCCATCATCACTGACGCTGAGCATGTATTTTCCATCTTTAGAATGGGTCACTTTTACAATTTTTCCTTCATGGTTTAAAAACTCGCTTTTTACCGCTGTGTTTTCTACTTCAAATATCCTTATTGTTCCACTTTCAAAGCCACAAGCAAAGTTATTAAGTACTGGATGAAAAGAAAGTGTTATAGGGGCATCTTCTATTGAGGTAAACTCATAAAGCTCTTCAAAAGTTTCAGGGCTCCAGACACGAATGGTTCTATCTTCGCTAGCTGTTAAAATACTGCCGAACTTTGGATGGACATCTAGTGCTACTATATTCGATGTATGCGACCTTAATAAAGTTTTATATGCATTTGTGGTCATTCCAAGAATTCCAACTGTACAGTTAGAAGTGCCACAGACAACATGCAATCCGTCAGAACTTATATCGACTGCTGTAACTGTGTCTTCATGATGGGCTTCTAAATAGAATTCAGAAAAATCGAGAGGCCATACTCTCATATAGCAATCCTTGCTGCCTGTGACACAAAAGCCTTCGCTTACAACGATTGAGTAGATTCCTGCATCATGAAGTTGCAAAACACCTTCAAGCTCCAACGTTCTGTAGTTAATTTGGAATAACAGCCCTTGATTGTTGACAACAAAAACCCTCTTTAAATGCTCGTCAATTATTTCAGATTTTGCACTTGATGTAAAAATTTCAAAGCTTAAGTCTAAAAATTCAGTTGATTTAGCATGATGGTTAAGAACTACAGCTCCTCCTGAGAGCCGATCTCCATTGATGCGCCATGATCTAATATTTTCTTTTCCGCATGACATTAGCTTTGAAGTGTCTATAGGCGAAAATTTTATAGTATTTATATGATAATTTGAGGTTTGCTTTATAAGTAACTCAGCTTTTCCAGGGTTGGTAATATCCCATATTAAAATTTCATCTTTAATTAAACTATCAGTCCCTGCTGTTACCAGGTACCGGGAATCTGCGCTAATATCAATTGCTTTGACATTGTTTAGCTTTGCAAGGGAAATATAAGATGGAGGTCTTCGGGTTTTTATTTGCCAGACCAAGATTAACGGGTTAGGACTATCTTGGCCCGATGCAATTAAACTACCATCAGAGCTTAAAGCTAAACATACAACTGGTGATGTGTGGGCAAATAAAAACTGTTGCTTTTGGGTAACTGGGTTCATGAGGACAAGAGCACATCCTGAAGAATAAATTAAATATTTGGAAGATCCTTGGGTAAATTCTGCTGGATAAGCACTAAAATCACTTTGAGGGCGGGTCCATTTGACATTTTCTGGCTTCCCACCTGAATAGCCAATAATATGAGTTAACCCCATTATTGGATCAGGCAAAAGAGGTTTTTCTATATCTTTAACTACTGGAGCTTCTACAATCCTTACTTCTTTTATCCTTCTTTGATTGAATGAATCACTTTTAATGCTTTCTCTAGTTAAAGACTCTCGCTTTTCTTCTTCTGCTGATATCTTTTTTGAGCTCTCAGATGTATTTTCATGAATTTCCTCAGAAAATTCAACTGGCTGCTTATTCTCTTCAGCATTTTTAGGTTCTTTTTTACCTTTACTGACTTGCTTTTTCTCTTTTCTATTAACTTTGCTGTCTTCTTTTTTATTTTTCTTAAACTCTTCTCTTTCTTCAATATCTGGGAATGAAATTCAATCATAAACATTTTCCCACCTTTCTTCTCGTGAAAGCTTTAGCATCATTTCTCTTGGCAAAGTATTGTGATTATATAAAATATCTGAAGTGTAAATTCCTCTTACAAACATATTTGAGCACAAGTTTATTGCTTTTAAAACATGACGAATAATCCACGGGCCTAAATATTGATCAAAAATTACTTTCGTGTCTATGCAAGCCACAAATCATTTTTCATTAGGAAAGCAGGTCAGCTGTAAGCCTGATGAAGTTAGTTTGCTTTCTTTGTAAATGTTGCTAATTGAAATCCTAAATGGCTCTTCAGCTTTAGTTTTCGAATTGCTTAGAACAAGCTCAAAATGCATTGAAAAGAACTTATTAGGTGGCACTTGCAGCTGGGCGTAGATATAGCGGCCAGTAAGTCCTAAAGTTTTCAGCTGAGATCTTTGTTTCGGTATTTGAATATTGTTGGCGGCTGAAATTGATCCAAAAAGTCTGAAAACTCTTTTTCCTGTGATTCTATCTAACACTTCAGAGACATCTCCTTCTTTTTGAGTATTCTTCCATTCGTTGATATTAGTAAACTTGAATACATCGACAAATGGATGCTGCCATAATTCGCTTGACTTCATATCAAATTTATTGAAAATGCTTATAAATAATAGGATTTTTTATTTAAATTTAAAGTAGGTTTAATAAATATATCAAGCAAAGATGCTTTTATAGTTATAAGCCAACTCAAAAATTAGCTTTATTTTAAGATATTTATCGTGGAATTAGAGGAAAATTTATATTAAAAATTAATTAGACTTAAGCTAAATAAAGCATTATAATTATAAAATGAACACATAGATATTTTAAACTGTTTTAAAAACATATTCAAGTTCCATAAATAGCAATTGATTTATATCTATTTTTCTGCATGATATATATATGAATCTGAGTATCTAATTATCATAAATATATCAATCTAACTTAACTTCTACAACTCAACAGTTTTCCCTTTTCAATTTTAAATGTCTGATAAATTTTCCATATTTCCGATATGGTTGGTTATTAATTTATAAACAAAAAATGGCTTATCAAAAATCTGGCAGTCTTATCATTCGCCCAATAAGCGCAAAGCTAGAGAGAGACATAGAAGCTTTAACCACAATGGATCCATATGTATTCGTAAAAATTGGAAACCAAGAAATGAAATCCAGAGTCTGTGCTGATGGTGGGAGACTCCCAAACTGGGAAGATCAGCTTAATTTTGTATTGAGTGGAGAAGATCAAGCTTATATTGGAGTTTGGGATAAGAGAACTCTTATGTCCGATTCAGAAATTGGCAGCAGCATTTTCCCTCTGGCGAAATTATTTGACTCTAAATATCATGAAGACTGGATTGACTTGTTTTATAATGGCCAAAAAGCAGGATCTTTAAGACTTTATATGGAGTTTAGACCAACCATACCTGCTGGACAGTCACAAGGAGAAGGAGCTTTTCAAGGACAAGGGTTGTCAACTGGTCAAGGATTTACAGAAGGGCAAGGCACTGGGAAGTTAGGAGAAAAAGAAATATATACTGGGGAGTTGAAAGGCCAAGGCTTAGGGACACAGCAAGGCCAATACAATTATTCTTCAGGCACATCGCAAAACTACCCTTCTAGTGGCTATTAATTATTATAACCAATAAAAATGGCAAATCTTCCATGTTCTGGTACTTTAAAAGTCTGCCCTTTAATAGCAGAAATTACAAAAAACGATTTTTCAGCTGAAAGTGACTGCTTTTGCAAAATTATCCTTGGAAATCACTTTTACCGCACAGGAATCTGCAAAGGTTGTGGTCGAAAACCTAAGTGGGATGATAAAATTGAAATCTTTATAAGTGAAAATGATAAATCATTGCTCATTGAGCTATGGGAGCATTCCCTTGAATTGTCCGAAGAAATTATTGGTAAGGCAACTATCGATTTATCGGAGCTCCACATATTGAATCAAAGCATTGAAAATTGGTTTAATCTCAAAGTAGAAACAAATGTTTTTGGGAGAATTCAAATAAAAATTGAACTTGATGAAGAAGAAAAACAGAAAAATCAAACTGAATCTCAAAAAGAAAAAGAGATCCAAACTGATATGACTTTTGAGGCTCACAATTGCAAGTTTAATATTGACTATTAAAGATAGAATTATATACAATAATTAATTTCTTATATAATTTAAAATCTCCGTCGAAGTCCTTTGTATACAGTTAACTTATCTGAATTCAAGCTAAAACAATATAAAGCTAGTTTTTAATATAATAATTCTTTAGCCCATATATTTCTTGATTATCATTCTTGTTCTCAAATTGAAAAAATGGATCACATTAATCCTCTGATCAGAATGCTAGTTTGTTTAACAAAAAAATTTCCCATTTTTGTGGCTATTATGTCCGTAATATACATATTTAATGGCTAATTTCAATCCCGGTACAATTCGCATCCGACCTATAAGTGCTAAGCTTACAAGAGACACAGCGACTATAAGAATGGACCCATATTGTGTTTTGAAGTTAGGAAGTGTTGAGCAGCAAACAGTTGAGCATAGAGGAGCTGACAAGCTTCCTTCGTGGAAAGAAGAATTCATTTTTAAAGTCTTGCCTGGAGATGATGTACTACAAATAACAGTTTGGGATAAAAATACACTTGCAAAGGACAGAAAAATAGGATCTGCCAATTTTCCATTATTTGAGCTTTTTTCTAACAGATTTATAGAAGATTGGGTTGAGTTAATGTTTGAAGGAATGAGCGCTGGACATATAAGACTTCATATGACTTTTCTGCCTGAAGGAGAAGAAGAAAGATTGGGGGAAGGAGAAAGACTAGAAGAGAAAGCAGGACTGCAAAAGGAGCAAGTTCCTTATGAAAGAGGGCAAGGGCAAGAACAATTTCAACCTGAAATAGCAGGCCAAAGAATGCAAGAATGTCCAGTTTATGAAGAAAGTGGGATGCAAAGAAAAGAAGTACAGCCAGAACTTTATCGTCAAGAAGAGTTTCCTCAAGAAAAAAAAGTTTTTAGCGTGGAGCCTGGCTCTGAATACCAAAAGCAATATCCTCAGGAGTCACAGTACCAGCAAAAACAAGAAATACCTATACACGAAAGAAAAGGATATTCTGAAGAACTTCAACACAAAATGCAATACCCTCAAGAATTCCAGCAAGGGCAAGAAATTCCAATCCATGAAAGAAAAGGGCACACAGAAGAACTTAGTCATGAAAAACTACCCCAGTACCAGCAAAAGCAAGAAATCCCTATACATGAAAGAAAAGGACATACCGAAGAACTTGGGCATGCAAAAAAGCACCAACAAGAAGAATCTCAGCAGCATCTCCAAAAAGAAGATTTTCCTACACAAGAAAGAAAAGTTTATAGCGTTGAACCTGGATCTGAGTATATGTCTCAGCAATATCCCCAACAAGGAGTTCCTCAGCAAGAAAAAAAATTATATAAAGAAGAGCCACTTGAAAAAACTGGAAAACATGAAGAGTTGGAAAAGCCAAAAATGCACTATGAAAAAGGAGAAGAAAGAAGGCAGCCAGTAGTAGAAGAAGAAAGATTTTTAAAAGAAAAGGCTCCATATGAAAGGGCTTATGGAGAAAAACCTGAAGAGCATCTACCACAGCAAGAAGGGATTGCACAAAAAGGAGAGCTCAAAGAATTTCCTAAAGAAGCAAATAAGCCTGAAATATTGAAGCATACAATCGAGAAGGAAACATATATATTCTCAAAATCACCTATAGAAGAAGGTCGAAAACCTCTAATTCAACATGAAAAAGTGCATGAGCAAAAACCATCAAAAGAACAAGTGCAACAGCCAGGAGTTCAGCAAGAAAAGCTGTATGAACAAAAGCCAGTGCATGAAGCAAAACTTCCAGCTTTTCAGCATGAGCAAATGCCTGCACAAGGATCAGCACAGCCTATTTATCAAGAAAAAATGCCTGAAGAGAAGCCAATAAAAAAAGAAAAGAAGCATAAAGAAAAGTTACCCAAAGGCGAAAAATTACCCAAAGGCGAAAAATTACCCAAAGGAGAGAAATTACACAAAGGAGAGAAATTACACAAAGGAGAAAAAATGCCAAAAGAAGAGATCATACACAAAGGAGAAAATGTCCCCAGAGAAGAAGAATTATATAAAGAAAAAGTTCCAAAAGAAGAAAAGTTACATAAAGGAGAAAAATTGCATAAAGAGAAAAAGCTTCCAAAAGAAGAAAAAGAAAAAAAGGGTCATATTAAATTACCTAAAGAAGAAATTCATAAGCCAGTTCACCATGAAAAACTGCCCGAAGAGAGGGAAAGATTGGAATTCCAAGAACATCAGCCAAAGGTAGCATTTAAATCCCATGAAGTACAGCCAAAAGAAGGAATGGAGTTTCAAGAGCATCAGCCCAAAGTAGCTTTTAAATCTCATGAAGCGCAGCCAGGACAAGAAATGGAATACAGTAAGCAGCCCAGAGAAGCATTTCAACCTCAAGAAGCAGGCCATCGAAAAGGAATGGAGTTCAAGGAGCACCCCAAAGAATCATTTATCCCTAAAGAAGCTGTGCCCAAAGAAGGTATGAGATACCGAGAGCAGCCTAAAGAATCATACAAACCTCAAGAATCTCAGCCAAGCTTTTCAGGAAAAGAAGAGATGATTCATGAGCAAAAACCCCAAGAAGTATCTAGAGAAGAAGCTCATCAGCCTCTTTATTTCCAATATGGGATGATTTATATCCGCCCTCTCAACGCCAAAATCACTCGAGACGTAGCAGCTGAGCTAATGGACCCTTACTGCGTTTTTCGTATTAGTGACATTGAAAGAGTCTCAGAAGAATGTAAGTCAGGAGATAAAAACCCAATTTGGAATGAGCAATTACCTTTCTTTGTTGGACCAGGAGACTTTTATTTGACAATTACCTTGAAAGATAGAAAAGCGCTGCAAAAAGATAAAATCATTGGTAGTGCAGCTTTACCATTATTTAAACTCTATGCCGATAAATTGGTAGAAGACTGGATAGAGCTCAAATATGAAGGACAATCATCTGGCCATATAAAAATAAATATGATGTTTTATCCTAATGAAAAGCCTGAATCAATAAAAGAATCCTCTGCGACAAAAGAAATGCCAGGCCAACAAACTGGAGAGGTCAAAAAAGATGTAATTGAAGGTAAACAGTCTGCAGGACTTAAGAAAGATATAGAAGAAGGAGTGTTTAGAGAACAGCAAGGACCAGTTAAAGAAGGAGCTGTAGGTGAGCAATACACTGGCTTAAAACAAAAGCATCAGGGAAAAGAAATTCATCAGCATTCCAAGAAAGAAAAATCCAAGCAACACCAAACGGCTTCTCATGAGCAGAAAATTCTTTAACTCTTAATTAATTAATTTTTATTCAAAATAGCAGTTATATTTGAAAATTTAATTGTTCTAGGATTCTGAATTATGATTTTAAAAATATATAAATTAATGACAGAAATTTATGTCAATTTTCGTCCTTTTTAATGGCCATAAATAATAAAAATGGCTCATCCAGGCAAATTAATCGTACACCCTATGAATGCTAAGCTAATTCGGGATGTTGAAGTAATTGGAACTATGGACCCATATTGCATAATTTCAGTAGGAAGTCAAGAGCTTACCTCAAATATTTGTATTGAAGGTGGAAAAAATCCTCATTGGGATGATCCACATACCTTTACAATAAATAATGAAGACACTGTCACAATAAAAGTTATGGATAAGCGACTTATGAAAAAAGACGACGAAGTAGGGTCAGTGACTGTCCCGCTATCTAATATTTTCAACACAAGAATGGCTGAGGATTGAATTGAAATAATGCATAATGGAGAACTCGCAGGGCATCTCAGACTCCATATATCGTTTATACCAAGAGATACAGCAAATGAAAAAGAAATGGAACGTCAAGAGCTGCAAGACGTAATAAGTGATCCAGTTAATTTATAAGAATATTTATGTTTCCAAGAGATCTTTATTAGAATTTAATAGTTGAAGAAAGATATTTATATCTAGAGATTTTCTGATACTATAAGATAAATTATAAATCTGATCGGATAATAAAATGAGTTTTTCTGGGAAATTGAGCATCTGACCAATAAAAGCCAAGCTAAATAGAGATGTGGCGATTATCGGCAAAATGAGTCCATTTTGTGTTATTTCAGTAGGGAATCAAAGGTCTAAAACAAGAATTTCTATGAAAAGTGGGAGAGAACCACAATGGAATGATAAACTTGATTTTATAATATTGGGAGAAAATAAAGCAAGAATCGGAGTATATAATAATGGAATACTTTTACCTGAAGAAGAAATTGGAAGCAGAGAATTATCATTCCTAGGCATTTTTTCAGAGCAATGCATTGAAGAAATTGTCTATATTTATTATAAAGGTGAAATTGCAGGGCAGCTGCTACTTAAGCTAGAATTTTGTCCACTTAATGAATTAGTGTCTTCGACTTTAAAAGAAAAAGCTAAAAATAGCACTGGATTTGAAGTGAAAAATATAAAGAATCCTGAGAATTCTTCTCATGACTCAAAATTAATAGATACACATCAGCAGAGCTTTATTAAGTAGCGCAATAAACTTATTTTAGTTTTTTAGTATCAGTAATATAAAAAATAATTATCCAATACGAATAAACTTCGACTAATTTCAGATTCAAAGATGATTTGAATTTTTTAAAGCTCTTCATGCTCCAGAACCTAATTTTTCAATGCAATTGATTATATGATGATGAAAAATGAAGTAAGGAATAATGTGTTTTATTATTGATTTATTTATTCAATAAATAATTAGATATTTTGAATCTTTTAAATTATAAAGAAAAATATCAAGGGTATAATAAAATCTAATAAATACATTAAATTTCTTTTGAAAACTCAATAGCCATCATTGTTTTATAAGTCATCACGATTTTCAATCTTGAAGCTAATGACAAATTGCATAAGTCTTAAATTTGGGTAATCGCATTGCTGAATAAAGTATAATTAAATAATTTTAAAATAAGGTGATATAAACTTTCAAATCCCAAAAGTTATTTTTCAATGCTACTGATCTTTTTATATCTACTCCTTCTTCAGCTTAAAGTTTATATACTTATTACTTAATTTGGATTAAAAAATATATAGAGAAAGTTAAATATAAATTCTTATTTCTCAATATCCAAATTGTGACTCCAAAATTAAGTTTCCACACTTTCATATCTATTTTCTTTATTAAACAAAATACCTATGATCAATGACAATAATGAAGACAGCTTACAACTGGAAAAATCTATGGAAATCCGCGCAATCCACTTATTATACAACCAAAACACAGAACATTTATCTCATAGCAATTCCATAATAACAGCCCACTATACAGCTTGAAATTTTATCCCAAAAAATATTTTTGAACAATTCCACCAGTTATGATACGTTTGGTTTTTGTTTATTTTGATTCTTGAATTATCTTATTACGGGCGCATAGAGAATTCTCTTTTAGTTTTGATTCCATTTTGCATTTTACTCATATTAAGGCTCTTGTCAGACGGATACTTCGATATAAGGAGGCATAAGTTCGATAATGAGCTAAATAATCGAGAATATAAAATATTAACGATAGATGACACAATAAATAAGAAAAGCAAAGAAATATGTGTGGGAGATCTAGTGCTACTTAAAAGAAATGATATAGCTCCTGCAGATTTAATAGTGCTGTGTACGAGCAATTATAAACAAAAATTCCATGTAGATATGACTGATATAACTGGAGAAGCCCAATTTGATGTAAAAAAACCTGTAAAAGAAACTAGATATGCATCTAATTCAAATGATATTTTTGAGACCATTAATGAACTTTCAAAATGTTCAGCAACAATAAAAGTACCTGAGGATTCCAGCTGCGATTTTTGAGCATCAATTAAACTGAAAACAAACCCAAAGTCAGTGGAATTGAGGGAAATAAATTATATAAGTAGCGGATCAAAAATTTTAGGGATTGCATGAATTTATGGACTAGTTATATACACAAATGGCGAGCTAAAGCAAAATCAGCATCCTTCATACTCTTTATCTTTATTTGAAAAAAGTATCAATAAAGTGATTTTTTATATGATGATTTTGTCTTTTTTATTGGTATTCTTAAGTAACATGATCTGCATTTATGGATTTGGGATTTATTTTGGTGATACTTCCCAAGGCTTTACAATTAACGCTATTATTCTTTTCCATGGGCTTGTACCTCCTGTTCTCTTGATCTGCATCAAATTAATTCAAATTAGTTTTATCATTAAAATTTCAAAAAATAATCCTGGAATTCAGTTCAATAGCTTAGATTTTTGCGAGGAATTAGGACAAATTGAGTATATTTTAACTGACAAAACAGGAACAATTACAACAAATGATGTGCATATATCGATTTTTGTATTAGATGGAGTGACTTATCTAAGGGACTCTCTCAGTACTAAAAAGAATAACGAAGCTAGCAAATCGCTATTAGATATTTCAAATTTCAGTGCATTTATTGACTTAAAAGATGAACTTCAAAGATCAAAAAAAGAGGAATTTTCGCTACCTTACTATTTTGTTATGTGTATGGCTATCTGCAATCAATCAAATACGACTGAAGAAATGGACTGAAATGTTTTGTCAATAGAAGATGAAGCTATGATAGAAGCAAGTGAGGACTTAGGACTCAGCATAAATTCCAGAGAAAATAAAACCATCAATTTAAGCTGTTTTGAAACAGAAATTTCACTAAATGTTATTAATTCGAAAAGCTACTCCGAAAAAACACATAAATCCAGAATTATTGTTAAGGATTCTTTTAAAAATGAAATTATTTTGTATGTGAAAGGAACAAAAGCTGAAATGCTGAAATCACTTGTACTGGCTCCAAATCTTAGACACTACTTAGAAAATAATGCTTATGAAAGCAAGCTGAATGGCAAAAAGCTATTTTATTTAGGATATAAAATTCTAAATGAGGAAGAAATTGAAGAATTTGACTATAAATACAGAATCGCTAAATTATCACCTTTAAATAGTGATGGGAAAATCGAAGACACCTTTATTAATTTAGAAGCTGATTTAAACTTTTTAGGAATAATCGGACTTGAAGATAAAGTCTATGAAGACACGAAAGAAACTGTTTCTATTCTCTCAAGCGCTGGAATAAAATTTTGGATGCTTAGTGGAGATTCAGAAGAAAATTCAATTTGCGCAGGCATTTCTGCTAAATTAATTGAACAAGATGCTAAAATCGTAAAGCTTTCAGAAATTACTTCAGAGCTTGACTGCATGCTTGAAATGATTAACCAAATAAAATCAACCTTTATCAACCTAGATATTTCAGTCAAAGACCAAAGCATGGACATTAATCAAGTCTATCATAACTTAGAAGAAAGCTTAGTAAGTGTTTCATCTGATGAAGATTCCAAGCACAACAGCAGCAATTCCACCGCGAAAAGTGAAATAAAAACCCATCGCTTGCATAGAGTCCCAAGAATTGTATCTCAGCTCGCTAAATCACAAATAAAAATTCCTTCCTTCAAGCCTTCTATCCATGAACTAATAGACTTTACTCTCTCTGTAGATAGAAGTGCATTAAATTTTGCATTAAGTTCTGAAGAAAATCGGAAATATTTCGCTATTCTACTGGCTGCTGCTAAAAGTGTGTGCTTTTACTCTCTTTTACCTGAAGATAAGACAAAAATCGCGAAATTTTTAAGAAATAATTTTTCTTATAACCCAACATTTCTTGCTATTGGAGAAGGAAAAAGCGACTTTGGAATGATTCAAGAAGCCCATATAGGAATTGGGATGGCTAATTCTTCTATAGCCTATGCAGGGCTTTTATCAATATCTAGGTTTTCTCAGTTGAGAGAATTACTACTATTTGAAGGGCATTGAAATTATATAAGGATGTCCAATATGGTCCTTATAACCTTTTACAACAACTTTGTATTGATATTTATAATGTTTTTGCATTGTGTTGTAGGAAGATCATATGGCTTTGAGCTATTTGGGGATGAAATGATTGCAATTTTCCTTGTGGTCTTTATTTTACTTCCAAAACTGATTGTTGGGATTTTTGATGAGGATTTAGATAGAGAGCAATTGACTAAATACCCTCAAGTTTATAGCATTTATATGAAAAATACGCTGCTATCATTATGGCAAATTTTATTTCTCCTTATTATTTCTTTTATCCAAGCAGGGATAATTTATGTCCCTATTTTATATTTTACTATCATTGATGAATATGGCACAACAATCAGTTTGGCAATGATGGAGTGGCTAATTTATTTTTCTATCACAGGGGCATCTTTATTATTTATCCTTAATGAAACTCAGACTTACAATCGATGGACTATAAGTTCTCACTTGATTTCTATTGGACTCTTAATCCTCTATTCTACTCTAACCTCTTATTTCAGCAATAATGATATCTCAGGAGCTCTAGAAATGGCTAAAAATTCCTATTTATTTTTCCTCTATATTTTACTGACCTTAAGTCTATGCTTTTTAGTTATTTATGCATGAAAAATAAGTGTAATTTTATTTCTCCCAACCCTTGTCGATTTCATCAAAGCTATGAAAAATTTTCAATTATCTGTAAAGATTAGATCAAAATTTGAAATTTTTCAAAAAAATTTAGAAGCGATTTATAAGAAAACAAAAAACATTAGCATGTTGAGCGATTCTTTTGACTTAAATAAAATTACTATGAAATTCATTTCAGAAATGAGAGAAGCACAATATGTTGATGAAAATAGAGGAAGCCACACAAAAAATTATAAGCTTTTAATACTTTTGCTGGATACTTTAATAGTGATTTTTTTAATTGATTCTTATTTTGATGCCAGTGATAAGCATAGCTATTTGACCTTTATGGTTATAAATATTTCGGTATATGTTTTTCTGACAATTATTACTTTTACAAGATATTTTCATAGCAATCAAAAAATTATTATTATTTCGCTGCGTGTTTATTGCATGGCATTATTATCATTAGCAGGATTTATTTACAATGTGACTGATAACATAGTATTTTTTAGCTGGCCACCACTCTTTATTATCGGCACCAGCATTTTTTGAATCGAAATGGTTTCCATTTCTGCTATAGTTACTCCTGTATATATTGCCTTAGAAATCGTTTATTTAACAAAAAATGTCCCTTACCACAAGAGTTTGATTCTATCTTTACAATTTTCTGTCCTTTTCATATCATTGACACTTTTTGCTGCTTTTATAGCATACTTTGCAGAAAGATCCAACAGAAGGCGATACATGCTGATGAAAAAGGTCGAAATAGAGGTTGAAAAATCCCAACACGTTCTAAATGTCGTCTTGCCTGCATTTGTAAGAAAAAGGGTGAGAGATGGATGTCGGTATATTGCAGAAGATCAAGGCATGGTAACAGTGATATTTTGTGAAGTTTGTGATTTTGAAGAAATAATTTCTACATATCCTATAACAGAAATTTCATATTTTATAGATGACATTTATAAAAAATTTGATATTGTATGCGAATCGACTGGAGTCACCAAAATCGAAACCGTTGGTAAAGTTTATATGGCTTGTGCAGGGCTAAATGACAGTGAGCAAGAAATTTGCGCATCAATGCGAGCAGTCTCCCACACAAGGAGGGCAATTGAAATGGGCTTAGGACTTATAAGTGCTGCCAAAAAGATTAGACTACGCAAAGGAAAAGGTTTGCAAGTCAAAGTTGGCATCCATACTGGAACTGTGGTAGCTGGTGTAGTTGGATTTCATAAACCTCAATTTTCACTTGTTGGGGATACTGTAAATACTGCAAGTCGCATGGCATCCACCATTCTGAAGCCAGACAAAATCCAAATTTCTGAAGAAACTTACCGACATCTTACAGACAAAACCAGCTTGAAATTCAAAACCCAAACTATACAAGTCAAAGGAAAAGGCTTTATGAAAACTCACTATGTAAAGCCTAGCGCATTCCAAGAAGTCATTATAAATCACCATCCCCCTAATTATTATTTTTCAATGCCGGAATTAGGCGTAACTCATTCACCTAAAAAAGTTACTGAAACTCCTCACACTGGGATATCAGCAATGAAAAGACAGTCAGTGGTATTTTCTGAACTGGACTTAGAAGACCCTACTGAACTTTTTGAAAGAAAAGAATCAAGTGTTATTGAGCCAGTACGGTTACTATCATGAAGATTTTTTGAAAATGAAAAAGAAAAAACACTAAGGCTTCAGATGACAGAGAGTAGTTACCCAATTTTAGCAGGAGGAATTTTAATCATTGCTGTATGCAATGCTCTATTGGCATTCTTTAGTTTATTTTATGCAATATTTGATACAGATGAAGAAGATTTTTATCTTGATACTACTTTTTATTTAGTTCAATGTCTTACTTTCTCTGGAATTTTATTTTTTCTGAAACGAAATTATAAAAAATACTTTTTTGCATGGCTTTTACAGCTTTTTTATTTGATAGCTATTGTATGGAATGTACTTTTAAATATTAGGTCAAAAAATATTTATGATGAAATTGTTAGTGAAGCATATGCCCTTTTTATGATCCTCGCAATGAATCAATGCTCCTGCAGTTTTTTTAAGAACACTTTTCTTGCAACAATCCTAGTATCTATCCTTCATATAATTACCTTAATTGTAATTGACTATAATTACCTACGCCACCACATCCCATTTACAATATTTTTCGTAGCTGTTTCATTATTTACATCTTATCATAGAGAAGACGATTTGCGGACTTCTTTCGCATTAGAACAATATGCCAATAAAGAGCTGAAAAAGACTGAAAATCTGCTTACACAGATGATGCCACCTCATGTGTATCGTAATTTAAAAGAAGAAGTGGCAAATACTGACACCATAATGGATGTCACTATTTTATATGCTGATATTGCTGGGTTTACCGCTTGGTCTTCTGATCATAATGCTAGTGAGGTAATTGGCATGCTTTCTGAGGTGTATACAAGATTTGATAAAAAATGTTTAGAAAATAATGTATATAAGGTCCATACAATTGGAGATTGCTATGTGGCGATAGGATTTGTGGGGAATGATAATAGAGATCCTGCAAGAGAATGCTTAAATATAATAAATTTTGCACAATCATTAAATACGATTATTGATGATGTGAACAAAGAATTATTTTTAAATTTATCAATGAGAATTGGAGTCCATACAGGAAATATTATTGGAGGAATTGCTGGGACTAATATAGTTAGGTATGATATATATGGAGATGACGTGGTTATCGCGAATAAAATGGAAAGCAACGGAATTCCTGGCTGGATTAATGTTAGCGAAACAACAAAAAACTTAATTGAAAACTATAAGCCAGGAATGTTTAAGTTTGAACCTCGTGAAGAGGTCGAGATTGATGCAATAAAACGATCAGTTAAGCCGTTTCTCATAATTTAGAGTTTTGAATCATTTTTGCTTTCAATATTGGAGAAATCAATGTAAATTTATATCGATAAATTTTTATAAGGTATTTTAAAATAAATGTTTATGAATATGGTATTGATTATGGTAAAATCTAATCTTGATGGATTAAATAGTTAAAAATCTCTAAGTTTTATTTAAAATCTTTTCTCGATTAAATTTTATCATATGTGGCCAGAACTGTTTCATTTTAATTTTATCAAATATCCACTTAATAAAGATATAGCCTTATTAGTCATTGAAAATATATTATTTTTCGATTTTATCCAGATCTTATTTATTAGCTTTAATTAAGAATTTTAAATGCCTATTTATAAATATGCCTAGCCAAAACAGCAATGCCAAGGATAAGCCAAAAGAATTTAGAACAATCCACTTGCTAAATTGCAATTTTTCTACACACTGATCGCGCAATAATGAAATAACAACTGCTCGCTATAATTTTTGAAATTTCATACCGAAAAATGTTTTTGAGCAATTTCATCAACTTTGGTACTCGTGGTTTTTGGTTGTAATGATTATTGACTTATCTAATTTGAATTCTTTAGAAGGTGCTCTCACAGATGTACTTCCATTTTGCATAATCCTTCTAATTCGAATTATTGCAGATGGAATTCATGACTTAAGAAGACACAAGTTCGACAGTGAAATAAATAATCGAGAATACCAAATATTGACAAATGATGGCGATATAATTAAACTAAACAAGCATATCTGTGTGGGCGATGTTGTTATTCTTCACAAGGACCAAAAAGCTCCAGCTGATATGATTGTCATATGTACATGGGAAAACAAAACAAAATTCTATGTAGACGTCACTGATATAATAGGAGAAGTTCAATATGATATCAAAAAGCCTGTAAAAGAAACAAAAATCGTGATAAAATCCCATGATTTAAGTGAAAATATTACGGAATTAAATAAATTGAATGTTGTAATTAAAGTTCCTGAAAACCCAAGCTTTAAATTTTGGGGCTCAATTAGACTGAAAACAAGCCCCAAGCCAACCTCTCTTAATGAAATTAATTATATTAAAAGTGGCTCAAAATTGTTGGAGATTGACTGGATTATTGGGGTTGTAGTGTACACAAATAGAGAAATTAAAAAATTCAAGAGAAGATATGCGCATTTATCTCTTTTAGAAAAAAAAATCAACAAAATTGTCTTCTATATATTGATTCTTACAATTTTACTTACATTTATAGCAGTGATGGTAAATATTTTTGATTTTGGCTTGAAATATGGTGATAATACTTGAAACTTGCTAATAAACACAATCTTATTATTTCGTAGGCTAACTCCTCCATCCCTGCTTATCTCTATGAAACTTATTCAATTTTTCTTCACGCACGGTGTCTCTAAGAATAATCCAGGGATTAAATTTAACTCATTAAAAGTTAGCGAAGAATTAGGCCAAGTTGAGTATATTCTTACAGATAAAACAGGTACATTAACCTCGAATGAAGTGGAGCTACCAATTTGCATCATGGACGGGGAAACTTATATTAGGGATAAACCAATGCTTGACACCGAGCCTACTCCTCACCTAGAGACTGAAAGAGAAATGATGGCCGATATATATGATTACAAAAGTTTTTTTGACCTTAGAAGTGAGCTCTTATCATATAAAGATGAATACCCACTTGCTTATTATTTTGTTATGTGCATGGGCGTATGCCACCAATCATGAACAACTGGGCAGATGTGCTGCAATACTTGATCGATGGAAGACAAAACTATGGTTGACACAAGTAGTAGCTTAGGATTAGAAATAATTGGAGCAACAAAAGAAAAGGCGACTCTAACGCTTTTTAACCAAGAAATTTTGCTTGATATCATTACTTTAAAAGGATACTCTGAAAAAATGCAAAAATCCAGGATCATTGTTAAAGATAATTTTAAAGGTGAAACCATCTTGTATGTTAAAGGCACAAAAGCAGAAATGCTACGATCATTTAATGTTTCAGCTAAATTTAAACATTATATAGAGAGCAATGGATATGAATCTCAGCTATCTGGGAAAAAAACAGTATTTCTTGGATATCGAATTTTAAGTGATCCTGAGCTTGAAGAATTTAAATACGAATACAACATAGCTAAAATTTCTCCAGTAAATAGTGAAGGCAAAATTGAAGATATATTTTTCAATTTAGAAAGTGGACTAGTTTTCTTAGGAATCTTAGGTCTTGAAGACAAAGTTCTTGACGAAACAAAAGAAACAGTCACAGCACTCACAAATGCAGGAATAAAATTTTGGATGGTCAGTGGTGACGGTGAAGATAATTCTTTTTGTGCAGGAGTTGCTGCAAAGATGTTTGATCCTGATTCCAAAATAGTCCGATTATCTGATTTTTCTACAGAATTAGACTGCAAATTAGAAATGATAACCCAAATCAGGAAAAATTTTCTGACTTCTCAAACAGATGAGCATATGCACTTGAAGACTGACCATTGCCAAGTTTCTCCTGAAGATAGCTTTGCAAGCTTATCATATGATAAATATGATAAAATGAACTCTAAAAGAAGTACCCATCTAACTCAGATGTCAACACTTCCTTGTGAAAGGAAGCATCGAGTGCCAATTGTTGCTCAAATTGCCCCAGAAAACTTAGAAACTCCTATTTTTAGTCTCCCTATTTATGACATTACAAATTTTACACTGTGTATAGATAGAAGTGGACTAGAATTTGGCTTAAGATCTGAAGAAAACAGAAAATACTTTGCGGCTTTATTATGTGCAGCGCAAAGTGTGTGCTTTTATTCATTTTTACCAAGCGATAAAGCAAAAATTGCAAAATTTTTGAGGTTGAATTTTTCTTACAATCCTATTTTTTTGGCAATTGGAGACAGTCAATGTGATGTTGGAATGATACAAAAAGCGCACGTTGGTGTTGGGATAAAAGGGACAAGAACTGCATATTCTGGGCATATCTCAATAGAAAGTTTTGCGCTACTAAAAGAATTACTGCTTTGTCATGGTCATTGGTTTTATATTCGAGCAGCAAAAATGGTATTGATGATGTATTTCACTAATTTTCTGCTTGTTTGAATTCTGTTTTGGTATACAATAACGGGACATTCGTCCTCCTATATGCTATTTGGAGAAGGCCTAATAGGTTGCTATCTTTTTGTATTTACCTTAATTCCAAAAATTACGGTAGGTATGTGAGACAAGGACTTAAATAAAGAACAAATTTTTAAATACCCACAAGTATACTCCACTCTTCTTCAGAATACTCTGCTTTCCAAATGGCAGTTTTTATCTATTTTTGGCTTATCACTGATCCATTCTCTGATTATTTTTTTACCCATTTATACAGTAGAAATAGTTAATGGAGATGGATTTATATTAAGTCTTTATGGTTTAGAATGGACAATATATATAGCAATGACTTCAACAACACTCGTGACGACTTTAATAGAAACTTCTTCTTTCACTATATGAACCTTTGCATCTCAATTCCTATCTATTGGATTTTTGGCTTTTGTGGTTAATGTATCATCAATTAATGAAAAAGATAGTAGGTATGGGACGATAGATGAGCTTAATGAGTCAGGGCTACTTGTACTGTATATTATTATGGGGCAGCTTGGGATTTCTGCAATTTCTTATGGTATTAAAGCTTGGTCGATGCTATTCCTCCCAAGTTTGGCAGATTATGTAAACGCCACTGAAAATAATTTGATAGTCAAAGTAAAGTCGAAAATTGAAACCTTCCAAAACAACCTGCAAGCTATCTATAAAAAGACAAAAAATTATCGAGAAAACCGGACAAGCTTTGGGATCAACGGAATAACTTTAAAATTCACGTCTGTGAGCCGAGAAGCTCAATATATGGATGAAATCAAGGCTAACAACATAAAAGCTTACAGACTTATGATGGCTTCTTTATACCTGCTACTCATTGATTTTCTAATTGATTCTTATTTCGATGCAGACAATCCTCAAGACTATCTCCCATTTATGATAAGCTGTGTGATTATCTATTTTATCTTGATAATGGTTCTTTTTACTGATTATTTCCAGATTTATTTAAAATCCATTATTGTTTTTACAAGGCTTTTTAACATCATCATTATAATTATTGCAAAAACTGTATACGGTGTTTTTGATGTGATAATATTTACCAACTGAGCTCCTTTATTTCTTATTGGGACCAGTCTTTTATGGTTTGAGATGGTAACTTCTACTATTCTTTCATCAATAATTATAACAATTCTTGTTTCTTATGAATTTTTTGACAAATTAGATTATTCTGACGCTGTGGTTTGCTGCTTGGAATTTATCATTTTATATATTTCCCTTATCATAGTATCTTCCTTGATAGGCCACTCAATAGAAAACTGGAACAGAAAACGTTATGTTTTGTTGAAAAAGGTAGAAATTGAAGTTGACAAATCTTTGCAAGTTCTCAATGTGGTTTTGCCAGCTTTTGTAAGGAAAAGGGTGAAGGATGGATGCAGGTATATAGCCGAAGATCAAGGAGTTGTGACAGTTTTATTCTGCGAGATCTGTGATTTCGAACAGATTGTTTCTGACTACCCACATACGGAACTATCGTATTTTATTGATGATATTTTTAAGAAATTTGACGCTGTATGTGAGTCGACAGGTATGACTAAAATTGAGACAGTTGGAAAAGTATACATGGCCTGTGGAGGGCTAAATGACAGCGAGGCAGAAATTTCGCCTGTGTTTAGAGAAGTCTCACATTCAAGGAGAGCAATTGAAATGGGATTAGGCCTTATTAGTGCTGCAAAAAAAGTCAGACTAAGAAAAGAAAAGCAGCTACAAGTTAAGATAGGAATCCATACAGGACCTGTTGTCGCTGGTGTTGTAGGCTTCCATAAGCCTCAATTTTCTTTGGTAGGAGATACAGTAAATACTGCAAGTAGGATGGCCTCAACCATAACAGTGCCTGACACTGTACAAATTTCTAAAGCTACATATAAGCACCTAGATGAAAGGAATGGCCTGCAATTCAGCAAACAAACTGTAAAAGCCAAGGGCAAAGGAGATATGAAGACTTTTCATGTAAAGCTTGGAGAAGCAGTTAGTTCTAGACCAAGAAGCAGAGCTAGAAATAACTTGACAATTCCTGTAAAAAAGCTTAGCAATGCAGGGTCAAGTGCATGCATCATTAAGAGAAGCTCTAGCGAGTTTAAATGCTTTACCCCATTGAGCGCAGCCAGAAAACAATCATCAGTAATGCCTGAATTTATCGAAGCTATGGATGCAACCGATCTTTTTGTTAGGACTGAAACCAAAGTAATTGAGCCTATAAAAATATTTAGCACTATGTTCTATGAAGATGAGAAAGAAAAAGAAATTCGAGAGCATATGATTGAAAGCAACCATTCTATTTTATTTTATGGGCTTCTATGCTTTGTTATATGCAATGCGTTCATGGCTATCATTGAAATTATTCATTTAGCATGATTTGGAAATGCTGGGATGAGAGCTCATCTTGATCTTGCTTTTTACCTTGTTGAGGCTTTTGTATATGGTTCTCTGCTAGCGTTTTTACATAAATTTCATAATAGCAAAATTTATGCATGGACTCTTGAGATTTGCTATATTCTTTCATTAATTTGAAGCATAGTTACAAATATTGCTTTAAATGAGCCTTCTTCAGAAATAATTAAAGAAATCTATATCCTTTTCATGCTTTTAATTTCAAGCCAATGCTCTTTTATGTTCTTCAAAAGCACCTTCCTTTTTTCCATCGTTTTGTCATTGTTTTATGTGATTTCTCTTATCGCAATTGACGTGAATTATCTTCGGCATCATGCATTATTTTCTATATCATTTGTGACAATTATTATATGCACAACTTATTCAAGAGAGAAAGATTTAAGGATTTTTTATACGTTAGAAGAGTATGCGAATAATGAGCTCAGAAAGACAGAGGATTTGCTGACACAAATGATGCCTCCGCATGTATATCATAATTTAAAAGAAGAAGTCGCAAATACTGATACGTTTACTGATGTTACTATTTTATACGCTGATATTGTAGGATTTACTGCATGATCTTCTAGCCATAACGCTTCTGAAGTGGTTGGAATGCTTTCAGAAATGTACTCCAGGTTCGATAAAAAATGCGTTGAAAATAACGTTTACAAAGTTCACACAATCGGAGATTGCTACGTCGCAATTGGGCTTATGGGAAATGACAACCGAGATCCAGCTAATGAATGTTTGAATATGATAAATTTCGCACAGTCTTTACAAGAAATCATAGGTATCGTCAATGATGAGTTATTTTTAACACTTGGGATGAGAATAGGAATACACACTGGGAAAATAATTGGTGGGATTGCAGGAACTAATATTGTCAGGTATGATATTTATGGAGATGATGTGCTAGTTGCTAATAAAATGGAAAGCAACGGAGTAGCTGGGTCGATAAACGTCAGCGAAGTAACTAAGGAAATCATTGAGAACTATAAGCCAGGTATGTTTAATTTTACTTTTAATAAAGAAGTTGAAGTAGACACAATCAAAAGAACTGTTAAATCATATTTTATCAACCTAAAGTAAAAAATAAATGTAAATTTATCGTATAATTAAATAGATTCTTTACACAATGAGTCTCAGAAAAACAAATTTGAATATTAATTACAAATTTAAATTTTATCCATCAAAAGCTTTGTGAACTCTTCCATGTCAAAAACTCCTTTTCCATCAGGATTTGCTTCTCTTACAAGCTCAGTCCACAAATTCAAATCATATTCTTCTCGATCCGCAAGAACATTCATAAAATCCGCCACAGATATCTTCCCTGAATTATTTTTGTCCAAAATTGCAAAAGCAGCCAAAAGATTTTCATTTGATAGCAAAATCTTTTTGTCTATTGTTGCTCTTAAATATTCAGTAAATTCAATAAATCCATCATTGTTACTGTCAACATTAAGCAAGATTTCCTCTGCATGACTATATGCTCCGTCTCCTGGTATGAAGCCGCTTAATTGTTCAAATAAATCCTCTTTCCCTATTTTTCCATCTCCATCCTTATCCAAAATGACAAAAGCATCTCTGAGATCTTTTAGCTCCCTGTGATTGATGAGCTGAGATGTTATAAAAGTCAATATAGCATCTCTAAGCTTTAAAGTGCTTCTGAACTCTCGCAAGTTTTTAATTACTGCTTCTAATACAGGCCTTTCTACCTTAGGTCGGCTTCTATTAAGCCAAGGATGACATAAAGATTGTGAAGCAGAAATCCTTTCATTTAATGGCGCTATAAGTTTTTTTATTAAGTCAATCGCTTCAGGAGATATTAATCGAAACGCTGATGATTCTGTAGTATAAACCCCTTCTTTTACCTTTGCCATAATCTCATCATCTGTTTTACCTCCAAAAGGAGGACTTCCTGTAAGTAAAATGTACATTATAACTCCACAGCTTCACACATCGCATCCTTCATTATATGACCCATTAAATACTTCAGGTGCCATGTAATAAGCAGTTCCTACTACGCCAGTCGTTTCATTATTTAAATCTAAGTAGCAAGCTGTTCCAAAATCTGCTATTTTAATATTTAATTTTCGACTTCTTTCTTCAACCATGATATTTTCAGGCTTCAAATCTCTATGAATAATTTTCAGGGAATGACAAAATGCAACAACTGACAATAACTGCCTCATGATCAATGCAGCATCGTCTTCGCTAAACTTGGCCATTTTCTCAATTTTATTGAATAGCTCGCCCCCTTCACAGTACTCCATAACCAAATAGTAATTTTTTGAGTCTTCAAAGAAATCGTATACTCTAATTATATTCGGATGATCTAATGTTCGAAGGATTTCCATTTCCTCTATCATTTTGCCTTGTTGAGTGGAATTTTGGCAAAAAAGCTCTTTTGAGTAAATTTTTACTGCGCGAAGAGCTCCAGTTATTCGATGAGTGCATCTTCTTACCTCTCCGAAACCTCCTAACCCTATGCGATTTCCCAGCATATATGCTTCAGTGAACGGAGATAACTGGGTTTTTATAAAAGTCCCTGCACTCACTTTCATACTTTTCTTGTGTGGTGAAGTCGTCAAAGGAGAAGTAGCTATTTTCTTATGTGGACCTGAAGAACCGCAGCAACCCATTGTTATTATGATGATAGCAGTAAATTTTTTAGATAAAATTAAAGATAAAATAAAACGAATTGCTCTTTTGAGGGATTTCCAAAAAAAAATTACTTTAAAATTTTATATCAGCTGTTTCAATACCAAAATTTTTTAAAAATGAATTTAAATTATTCTCAGAATATGAAGAAGAAAAGCAGCGTTTGAGTGTGAATATTTCTTATATGCTTTTTACTCACTAATTAATACTAGACCATAAAAGATATATTAGCATTGATATTTAAGGTGAATTTGTAATTTCAATATAAGTATTTAAGATTATAAAAAATAGAAAAGAAAGATTTTGCATTTTAAGAAAAGAAGATAGAGATATAAGATCTTTGAAATGAATCTTTGGCTTTTAGAAATTCAATTTCTGGCAATAAATGAGATAAATGCTATTTAAAATTAATATCGAAAAAAATTTCTTATAGCTGCCAATCAGAGAAATTAGAGCTCTCAATCAGGTAAAAATATTTCTAAAAATAGTAATTTTTTGAGCTTAGATATTCTGTCAAATCTGCAGGAAATTTAATATGCAAATATAACTTTAATGTATAGTAACAATAATTATACAACCGAAAAATAGCAGCATTCACTATTTTGAAATTAATATAAAAATATATGAGCAAATAATATAGAGTTAAGCTATCTAATTTCTAAGATAGCAAAAATAATTAATAAAAATGTGCCATAATTTTATATTGATCTCTATGAGTCAATATACCAATGAGACTTTTTGTATAATAGAATGATTTATCCTTCTATAATCAAGTTAATAATTCGACTAATCATTGCTCATCTTGATTGTGATTGTATTTCTGACCCAATATATTGTCTTTGGTTTATTCAGGTTTAAAAAATATCTAAATGTTACAAAATAATAATGGGCTGTTGTGAATCAAAACCAGAGAAGCCTTCCTTAGGGCTATCGAAAGAGCAAATCAAAGCTGAAAGATTAAGCTTGATAAATGACTCAAACGAGGCCAGTGCTGCCACAACTCCAGTTATGAGAGTCAGACCAAGAAGGCATACCACTCTAGCCCGACCATTAACTAAGAAACGATCAGTAATAAATGATCCTAAAAAAAGCTTTAAGCGAAAAAGCACTTCAAAAATTTCCACAGGACTAACAAATGAAAAATATAAAACAATAAAAATCTTTCAGACTGGACATGGTGGGAATCTATATTTAATTAGAGATAGAAATAATGGGATACAAAGAGTTGCCAAAGAAGTCCCAAAAAATATTTTTGATGAAAATCCAGTTGAGTTTTTTAAAGAAATGGAAAAATTCAATAAACTTGTAAATTTTATGCAGAATTACCCTCATATAATAAGATTTTTTGAGATTGCTGAAACCGACGAGGCATTTTATGTTATTTATGAAAAACTTTTTGGTTCGAGTTTGCTGGAAAAAATCTTAGAGCATTATGCATTTGATGATTATGATGCCTCAGATCTTATTTCTAATATTTTAAAAGCTCTAAATCATTGCCACAAGCTTGGCATTATCCACAGAAATATAAGACCAGAAAGTATTGCTTTCGATTCAAACTCTCGCGATTCTACTTTAAAACTCACAAACTTTGAATTTATTTGGACTTTAAGCGAAATGCCGCTGACAAAAGATACAGTAAAAAATATATAGGTTGCATATATGGCACCAGAAATGATACAAGGGAATTATAATAAAAAGACAAGTGATATTTGGAGCTTGGGGGTTATATTGCATGTCTTAATAACAGGAAAGCTACCTTTTACTGGCAAAAATAATGATGAAATCATTAAATCAATCCAAAATGGAATTGATTTGAAATCAAAAACATGAGCACTTCATTCTGATGAAGTTAAGGACCTTCTTTCAAAAATGCTAAAAATCGATCCTGATGATAGAATTTCTGCTGTAGATGCTTTAAAGCATCCTTGAATTGTGAACAAAAGCCGGAAGCTTGACCAAATCAAAGGCAGTTCTGATATACTCAATAGATTTTTGCATTTTGATGTAATTCATAGTTAGGCTACGAAAAAATTAGAAAAGTCCATTTATTTTGCCATTACTTCGCATTTATATAATGATAATGACCAAAAAGAAATTATTGAGGTCTATAAAGCACTAGATAAAAATCATGATGGAAAACTAAGCAAAAAAGAAATAATCGATGGATGCAAAATGCTTGGAATTGAAGTTAGAGGAATCGATGAAACTATCATGAAATGCGACATTGATAAGAGCGGATTTTTTGAATTTTATGATTTTGAGATTGCATCTGCGAATTGGAATCATGAAGAAGTGAAAGAGAAACTAAGAAAATCATTAAAATCATTTGATTTTACTTGCCGTGGAGCTATCAGTTTGAAGGAGTTAAAAAAACTTCTACGTGGAATTGATATGGAAGAATTGGAACATTTCTTCAAATTTGCCAGAATGGATGAAGAAGGGTGTATTTCATATGAAGAAATTAGTCAATATTTATTAATGAAATTTGATTAAAATATTATAAAATTAAAAAATTAGTAAAATCTAAAAGATTATTTTCAAGCAGGTAATTATCTTTCGTTTATCAAACTTTATAGCTTTTTATTTAATGCTTCGCAAAAGCAATATAAAATTCATTTATCAATCTTTTATAACTTTATTTTAATATTTTCACAAAACAATATGCTATACGTTCCACACTTAAATGGAATTTATCTTTTTATACTAATAATTTATTGAATCACTAATAGCTTTTTAATCTGTTAATATAGTTTTTAAAGAAGTATTTCATTTGCAATTTGACTGTAATTTTAAAATTTTAAAGAATTCATTCTGATTTATACATACATTTATTTTTTATGTTATGGAGTAAAAAAACACTATTTAAGAAAAATATATATATTTGTCGTATATCTAATCTATAAGAACTCTGCAAAATAATGAACACATATGGAGATTTCCCAGCATATTATCAGTTAACAAAAACTTAAAAAACTAATTTATCATAATTATCTCTAATGAATCCTAAAAAATTATCAAAATCAGAAAGCAAAATCCCACGCACTATCTATAGAGAATGGTCTAAAACAATAGACGAAACACATATGACTACTCTGTTGCCTCCAAAATCATTTCAACTTGATCTTCATCAGCTTCGTAAAGAACGATTAATGCAAAAACAATACTCGTCATTTACAGATCGATCCCCCACTGAAGAAAAAACACTTGACAAACTTAATGATGTCGAAGCTGAATGACAACGCTATAAAAGTGTAGGAAAACAGCGGCCGGATGATGAACCAAAACTCCTATGCCATAATGATAATCGTCCCCAAACCTCTTTGAGGCTAAGGCCAGCTGAATCAGATGATTTAATAAGATTAGCGAAAACTGCTATGGTTTTATTAGAGCAAACATCTTTAGAAGTTATCCACGAAGTCCCAGAAAAGAAAAACCTAGCCAAAACTCCAGATCTTATCAAGAAAAAAAAGGAATTAAATTTGACCTACAAACCAGTGAAGAGCAAGCTGATAGCTTTAAGCGGAAAGCATGGGAATTTAAATAGCACTCATACTTTGGTCTTTAAAAGTTCCAATGATTTGGTTTCACCGAAAGATAGAAGATCGGTTTTTAATAAGACACATTCAGAAGGAAACTCAGATTTGATGAGGATAATTAGAAGTGCACAACATGATCTTGATTTGAAGTCAGTGAAAAGGGTAAATCATAATAAATAATGTTAAATTAAAAATTTATTGGCCGAGTGCTCGTTGTAAGGACTGCTGCAGTTGGAAAATTTCTTGATCAAGCAGAGAAATTTCCACTTTTAAATCTTCTTGGTCATTAGGTTCATAATCCTCAAGAACTTCTTCTTTTTCAGGAGATTTAATTATTGGCTTTTCTTCTATAGATAAAGGCTTTATAAAGGAGTTTGAAGGAGAACTTGAAGGCTTGTCCTCTTTAGCTATAGGCTTGATAAATGAGCTAAAAGTAGAGCTGTATGGCCTATCTTCTATTGAAATTGGTTTCACAAATAAATTTGATGTGATTTCCTGTATTTTATCTTCTTTTGGTAGAGGCTTGATAAAAGAAGAGGAAGGAGAATCAGAAAACTTTGGCGATTTGGACAGGGTTTTAATGATCTCTCTTAGCTGCTCAATAAGTGTGCGCTGTTCGTTCATCGAAGACTGCAAAACATTTATGTGATTATTCAGCATTTCTTTTTCAGAATGCAACTGTTCAATTTTCTTTTCTTGCTCCTCTATAATTTTCTTCAAATTTTCTTCCCCCATTGGATTTTTGAGTCTTTCTCTTAATTTCAACGTTTGCTCTCTAAGTTTTTCAAGTGCAGTTCTATACTCTTCAATCGTGTCTTCTTTATCTTTCAGCTCAGCCCTCAACTTCTCTTCAATTCCTGATTTTACTGTTTTTGAACTTTGAGTCCCTGATATTGTTTCAAGTAGATTTTCAACAGAATCTTCTGTTATTACTTTTAATGTGGCTTCTATACAACTATTCATCTCTTTTATGCTGCTTATAAACTTATTCTTTATGACGTTTGAGAATTCTTGGTCGAATAATAATTTTGAATGCTTTGCTAAAACACGACTGAGAGAATTTAAATGCCGCCTTCCAGAAGCAGACCGATAATTTAAAACTCCTTCAATATCTGACAATGATGTCTTCAGTTTATTAAGCACATTTTGCTGCTCTTTTAGTGTCATATTGTTAGCTTCTTTCATTTGGTTTTGCAATGAGTTATTATTGAAAGCTAATTCCTTTATTTTTAGAGTATCATCTAAATGCTGCTGCTTTAAGTCTTGAAGCTCTTCTTTCAAGGTATCATTTAAATCCTTGAGCTTAGAGTTTTCATGCTGTAGCCGCGCAACTTCTTTTGCGTTAAAATTTGATCTAGCCTTTATTTCTTCAAGCAGCTGTTTATTTCTCTTCATATCATCATATTTCTCTTGAGATATCAAAATTCCTTTATTTCCTTTATTAGCAGCATTAGATATAGGCTCTTCATCAGATGAATATCTTGGGGTGCTGCTTTTACGTTTACGGCTGGTTGATCTTTGTTTCGTTCTGCCTCCTCTTTTCATATTTGATTTTATAGTTCCTTTCTATTTTAATTAAGTTTTTATTAAGTCAAAAGAGCTAGAGTTTGAAATGGAGTAACAAATTAAATATGGAACTTTTCTTCCTTATCGAGAAAATAAAACCTTTTAGACAGCCGAAAACTTCAAATAATCCACAAAAACTCGATTAATTTCTTTAAAAACACTTCAAATAAAGAATAAAATATTTTTTCAAAAAATTAAAATATTTTTCTTTAAGTTGCCAAACATCTCTAATATCAACTCTAACTCTAAGCATCCTAAAAGAGCATTTTAACTCTGAAGCTAAGCTTAAATTCCCCACGAAACTCCTGGTGAAATCTAATTTTCATTAAATTCTCATTTCCACACCTTAAAAATGGTTGACGTCTTAGAAGTCTCAGGTTGGTTAATTTAGATTATATATGATTAAGAAGAATCGGAAGCACTGGCAGCTTAGAATTCTTCAGAATTTTATCGGAGCTGATGATTGGAAGCTCAATTTTTTCTTCCTTTTTCTTCTTGGGCTCGGCCTGGAAGTAGAAGTCTTTTGGAATTTCTATATCAGTTAAGAGCAAAGGCTTGATTTCCATGTGGCATTTCATGGCGACTCTTTGACGATCGTGTATCCTCCGATGGACCAAAAGCTGTGAGGCCTGCCGAAACTTCTTCCCACACCCCAATTCTTCGCAAAAGAATGGCTTCTCCCCGGTGTGAATTAGCATGTGTTCCTTCAAATTTTGTTTGCTTACGAACTGTTTTTTGCAGTCTGAACATAAGAAACACTTTATTTTCAAGTGGGATGAGTTTATGTGTCTTCTTAGATTGAATTTTGTTTTGTACACTCTGTGACAAAAGTCATAGTAACATTTGTATGTTGATTCCTCCATTTTATTCAAAGCGTCATTAAGTCAGCTTTTTTATGTTTCAACAAGTGATTTAAATGATTTATTTGTCGTTTCACTCTGGGTTTTAAGTGCTACTAAAAATAATTTTTACAAATTAATATTATTATTTATCATTCATTTTGAAATTATTTTTTAATGCTTATAGTCTTTAGTACTGTGAATTCTTTGATACCTTCTCCTAGCTCGCGTCCTAGTCCACTATTTTTCATTCCTCCAAACGGGACTTGTACAATGCTTTTTGAGACATCGTTTACAAATACCATTCCTGCATCAATTCTTGGGACGATCTGAGCCTCTGCTCTTTGTGCGTCTGCTGTAAAAATCATTGCGCCTAGGCCAAATTCAGTATTATTAGCCAACCTTATTGCTTCTTCTGTATCTTTGACTTTTGATATAGCAAAAACAGGGCCAAAGGTTTCTTCACGCATAATTGGCATATCTGGGGTAACATGAGTTAATACAGCAGGCTCGTATTGGGTAGGGTTTAAAATTTTCCCTCCATATTCTAATTTTGCTCCCATTTTAATGGATCTTTCGACTTGGGTGACAACGTTATTGAGAAGATCAGGCCTTGCTAAAGGACCTAATTTAGTTTCTGGATTTAAAGGATCTCCATATTGCCACGTTTTTAGCTCTGCGATTAGATGTTTTACAAAAGCAGAGTATACAGATGATTCGACTATAAATCGTTTAGCTGAAATGCAAACTTGTCCACACCCTTGTAATCTAGCCATCACTGCTGTTTTTGCAGCAGCCTGGACATCAGCGTCTCCTAAGACAATAAAAGGATCAGATCCTCCAAGCTCTAAGACACATTTTTTAAGTGCCATTCCAGCCATAGAAGCAATACTACGTCCAGCTCTTATTGACCCTGTTAAGCTGACTCCTCTTATTCTATTATCAGCTATTGTCCTTTGAACTTGCTCCATATCAATAAACACATTTTTGAACTCATGTTCAAAGCCTGCATCTGACGTAATTCTATCAAGTGCCTCTGCAACCTGTGGAACATTTTCTGCGTGCTTAAGAATAATTGTATTTCCTGCCATCAGATGTGGTATCCCGCACTTTAATGGCATCCAGAGAGGGAAATTAAAAGGCATGATAATAAACAAAGGCCCAAGAGGTTCATAGTTGACATAAACTTTGCTGCCTGGAATATCATAGTGAGTTGGAGCCAGAAGCTTTTCAGCATTGTCGGCATAATAATCACAGCAATCTGCACATTTTAAGACTTCTCCTTTTGATTGCCCAATAGGCTTACCCATTTCTTGCGTCATCAAGCGAGCTAGGTTTTCATGATCTTTTCTGAGAAGGCCACCAAGCCTCTTCATTTTTTCACCTCTTTCTTTAAAAGAAGTTTTGGAATGTCGAAGGAAGGCCTGATAAGAAGTGTCTATTGTAAAATCAAGCTGCGCTGCGGACAAGAAATTGTAGCTACGAATATAAGCCTGAGTGAAAGGGTTCTGAGAAACGAAAAGTCGTTGTGCCATAATTATTATATTTCTATGTTGACAGAATTATTCACATAATTATCAATATAAAAATTGGCAAAGAAATAAGCTTAATAATTACACTTGTAGGATTTTGGGGAGCTATCTGACGTTTTTAAACTGTTAGCAGATTCTAATATGTTGTTAAGCTTACTGAAAAATGAGATTAAGTCCGAATTTTGGCTTGACTCTTGATTATGCATGGAATTATGAGTTTTTGTGCTCATTCTTAGTAAGTCAGAATTTAATCCTTCAATGATTCGTTTTTGAGATTCGATTATGAGCTTTTGTTCATCCAGCTGATAATTAAGTGTCCTTATAATTTTTTGATTTTTTTTATATTTACATATCTTTTTGTTGCATTCTTCATGGCACCACTCTCTCTTTTCTTTATTCTTTAAGAGCTTGTCAGTCAATTTTTTTATTAACGAATCTTTTCCTTCTATTTCCAAATCATATATATTTTTTAACTTGCTTGTAATTTCTTCTCATTTGTTACTTATCTTATGCATTTCTTGCTTATGACTTGATTTTATTTGCTCTATTTTTTCTTCAAACTCTTTTTCCATTACTTTCTTTTCATTTAAAAAGTAATTTTCATATTGCTCTTTTATATAAACCATTTGTTTTTTATAATCTTCTTGGAGATTTTTGTTATATTTCTTAAGTTTAATTATTTCATTTGTAGCTATTGTATACGATTCGTTGGATTTTGCAAGTTTTTCTTTAAGATTCTCTATATTTCTGTTATGTGAATTCCCAAAAGTCCAAATATCATCGTTAGTGCAAGTAGAATGTCGAAAAGCCCCATTTGTGTTGCAATTCAACGTATTTTCTACAAAAATATCTCCAGGGTCTTTTTTCCCATAAGAGTTTTCGCCATAAATTCCAAAACTATTTCTTGTTCAATCTATTGTGATATTTGCGTCTTCTGAAGGAATAGATAAATCTGAACATTCGCTTGAACTCCTGCTCCTTTGTCGGTACACTGACTGCAAATCAGCAGCTTTAATTATTTCTTTTATAGAAATCCAGGACTCTCCTCTTATATTATCTGTTTCTTCCATTTTATTCAGACTTTGAATAATATTATTACATAAATTTAACAAGTTTTCCTATTAGCCCAGTAAGTGAGAATTTCTCTCACCTGGGATATTGAATTTGAGCTACCTTTAAACAGGTTGACTTCCCTTATTTTGTCACATTGTTTTCTATACAAAGAAATCCTAGTGTCATTAGAAGATTCTAATGACCCAAAAGGGTTCTCAAAAAACCCCTCCGCAAATGTGTCATTTTCTTCATCAGAGCTTGGATCATATTCATCAGTGCACAAATCACTGTAAATCAGCTTGAAGCCGACCTCGCTTTCTTCGTAAAAACTCTCTGACTCAATCAGAGACAGCATTCTGCTCCTGGACCGGAGGCGAGGTGTTTCAGGTGATGCATCTGTGCTTAATAGCGAAATTTGGCTTCTTGTATGATGTTTAAAAACATCTTTTAGCTCAAAATCGCCTCCATCGACTGATGTTAACCTTGGCCGAATGCCTAAGGTTTGAGAAATGATCCTTGGTTTGATGTTTTTCGTGGTGTACTCAATTCTGACTGATAATATATTGAAAGCTGTTTCAAATTTGAATGGAATTGAAGGAAAATATTTGATGTCTTGAGGGAGAATTGATGGATCTCAGCTGATACCCTCTTGAGAGGCTGTCCGAATTATCAAAGATATTGAAGAATTTTTAATTTCTGAAGCAGGCAGCAATAAACTAGCAGCCATTAGGGCTCGAATTCCAGCAATGTTCGGCATTTCAGTCTTATTTCCTGAAAAATCAGCAGCAAGCCTTTTAGGGATGATATGAAATTTTCATCTTTCCAACAGAAGTGGATGGCAGCCTTCAATGCACTCCAAAAGGTCAATTTCAAATTCTTTATGAGGAGTTTGCTGGTTTTTCCAGAGGGCTTGAATACTTTCATGGATCGATGAAGGTTTTGGACTGTACAATTTTGTAAAGGAACTAGAAGAAGCTGTGAATAGAGGGGAACAGCTGTGGGTTTGGGAGATAAATTCAATAAGTTTTGTCATAAAATCTTGCATCAAGTTTTGTTCTGAAGCGCGGCATGATTCCATCTTAAACAGTTATTTATTTAAACGAATATATATAAATAAAATTATGGATGTTCAGAGTAGCATAAAGAAGAATAATTTGAATTAATAATTATTTTGAAGCTAGAAGGTAAGTCGGGAATAATTATAGAAAAGAAGTATAAGTAAATAATAAGTAAATAGCTATGTACTGTGAGTTGCTAAATAAAGGAATATGACGTAAAGTATGAACTGGTTTATGTAAAAAAACGTATATTTAATTAAAATAAATTTTGAAAGAAAATATGAAAGAGTTAACAAATTATTTTATTAATAAACGAAGCAACTATAAATAGCTTTGATTTGATCTTTAAGTCTATTTTATTTAATTGATTCCTTTAGAAAAGAGGCACTATGCTATTTTTATTCCCTGCGCTATTATTTTATACCCTATAGGATTATATATTATTTCATCTATGCTTATGAAGTAATCTTCTCTTTCAGGAAGTAAGAGGCTTTACCTTTCTCTAGGATAAAGAACTTTAATTTATATATGTAATTTGTGTATACAAGCAGTTTATATTTAAATTATCTTAATTTCTGGACAAAATTCTAAAAAAATACTCATTTTCCATTAGACCATCTTCTGGCAAATCTGTGCAGTGGACAGCATTTAGGATTCTATCAATTCCAAATATAGCTCTTATAGACCGTGGCTTAGAACTTCTTGCTACTTCAGGATCCAAAGGTCCACAAATCTCCCTAAAGCTTTCCACTGGATTTTCTTGTCTTATTTCCATTGCAATGCAAGGTCCTGATATAAAATGCTCAACTATCCCGCTAAATTCAGGCAAAACACCTTTATAGACATCTAGAAACTCTTCAGTGTTTGGCTTATCCAAATTAAACATTTGCAACGCAGAAATTTCAAATCCATCACCAATAATCATATCAATAATCCTTCCTGCATTAGCCATTGCATGAGGTTTAATGACACAGCATGTGCAATTGCTATAGGTAGCTGTATTGCCAGGCAAGCTAAAGAAATAGTCAATTTCTCTGGCAGCTCTATCAGCTGACTCACTTCCATGAACAGCGTTTCTTGCACCATCAGAGCCATAAGCTGCTCTTATACTTTGAGGAGCATCCACTCTTGCAGTGTGTGAATTTGCAGGACCTATAATATCTTTTCACTTTGCAATAGCGTTACCTGCAATCAGCTCCATTCCAACTGATACATCACTGCTAATAAAATTGACTAAGTCTTGATAAAATTGTTTTCCATCGTGCTCCGAATAAAACTGCCTTGCTTGATTTACAGTAAATCTATGCATCTTGATATTAGTAATCTTAAACCCTTCTTGCAGAATCCTATCAATGATTTTTCCAATATGATTGTAACAGTCCGGCTTTATCATTGCAAATGTCCGCTCTCTTTGGTTTTCGAAGTGGCTTTTTGTAAATGTGTCACCATATTCTACAACTTTAAGCTGTCTCGAGTATATAGAAATCGCTGCACCTAAATAGAGATCTTCTAGAGTGAGATTAGGATATTGAGATCTTTTGAGGAAAATTCTTCGGTTTTTTAAATCATACTAAGTAAAGTATACCATTTCAATGGTTTGATCTATTGGGTATCAAAACAACTGGTACTTCCTCACAAGTGCTGCTGCTTGATCAAACCAGTCCACAACAAAAGCATACCTTTCTTCATTTAAAGCCATTTAATGATTAAACTTAACTAATATCATAGTCATATTATCGCAGCCTAAGCCGCCAGTGCTTGCAACATCAGGTGCAAGACATCTATCAATGACCTTTTCAACTGCATCTCCTAAATCAATACCTTCAGCAATGTTTTTATAACAAATCTCAACACATTGTTGGCAAGTCAAAATATCCCAAATCCCATCACATGCCAATATGATGAAATCACACTCAGGTGTAAGCTCTTCGACTTTAATATCAGGAAAAGCTGTTACCATCTGTTCTTCAGGAGCTAGCTCTGCATTTTTTTTATACTCTAAATCACCAATCGCTCTGCTTAAATTTAAATTTCCCATAACTCTTCCATCTTCCACGCTACCCCCTGCTCTTGTGATCCTATCCTTTTCGATCTGATTGTCAGGCTTATGATCTTGTGACATTTCAATAGCCCTTCCTGCTTTAGCTAATACACATCTGGAATCTCCTGCATTCGCTACATATAATTTGTTGCCTTTAATTAAAGCTACCACTGATGTACAGCCTGCTAAGGAGTCTGCATCATCAACAACAACTTGATAATCATCAGGAAGATCGCGCTGCAGTCTGACTAATTCACGCTGGCCTTCTTTAGTTGTTAAAAGCTGGTCCATTTTCAGATAAGTTTCTTGTAAAGCGACTTCAAAACGATTTGTTTGATAGTTACGATTTGCTAAAAGCTCTTGGCAAAAATGACGCTCTACAAATTTGGCAACTTCTTTACCGCCATGCCCATCAAAAACTCCAAAAAGCATTGCATCTGGACCCAGATTAACTTCTGTGATTTGTGCATCTTCCATGCCTATTCTCCATCCTTGCATTTCTGATGCTGCAAAACTATATTAAAGTTACCTGACTCGATCATTTTGACCTTTAATTGTATGTTTGTCAGTTTTTGGTGAAGAAAGGTATGCACCCATATTTTATCGAAAATAATTAAGATTGTAATGTTTTCTTCTATTTTTTGATCTTAAATTGTGCTGCAAAATAATTGCATAAATAGATTAAATTTTTATGCATTTGCCTACTGTAATAAAATTTATATATAAAATTGCTTAGAATAAGAAATGCTTGATTAAACAAAAATAAACTTACTTCCTTATTTTGCTAGATCCCGGTCAGAAAATTAATGAGATAATAAAAATGATATCTCCAGATATGGTCCAGGAATTTTTTCAAAAGCTCAGAGAAGATCCAAATAATTCGAAATGCTTTGAGTGCGGAGATTTTGATACTAGATTTTGTTCTGTTAACCATGGAATCTTTATATGCGAGAAATGCAAGGTTCTTCATCAGTCATTACTTTCCAACATTAGTTATGTTAAGCAAGTTTCAAGTAATTATTGGACTCTTGAAGAGCTAAAATACATCATAGCAGGTGGAAATTCAGCTTTTGAAGAATTTCTATTATTTTATGGTCTTAAAGATACCAAAATGGCATATAAATACTGCACTTATGCAGCTGAATTTTATAGAAAAATGCTTAAAGGCATAGCTGAGAATGGTGCGTTTAGAGGATATTTACCAAATTTTGAAGATGGCAAGGCAAAATCCATCAATATAAAGGCAAAATCTGCAGATGCGGAGCTTAGTAGATATGATGAAAGACGACTCGAGAGTGTTCAAGTAGCTTTTGACGAAAAATATGGGGCAAGAGCGTGTGCTAGTGAATCTAATGTTCTACCCTTACTTGATATGCAAGTAATTAGAAGAAGAAAGTTTAGCTTAGGCAGTTGGCTTAAAAAGGTATACTGCGATGTTGTTAAATTTGGAAACAGAATTGCTGATAAAACCTATGAAATTTCGCAAACACCAACAATGAAAAAAATTGACAATCAATTTGTTATTGTATTCAATACAGTTGAAAAATTTGTTTGCAGAGTTTCTGATGCTACCCAGAAAATATATTATGAGTATAATAGACAGCTAAAACTTGTTGATTCTCATGAAATTTCATATAGAAAAATTTTCGCTGATGAATTTCATAGAGCTGATACAATCAATACTGATGAAAATGTAAGAAATCTTAAAAAAGAATTATGGATTTTAATAGAACAATTGAACAAAAAAGAAGCTGCCGATGTAGGAATTATTTTAAGACCTGATGAGGTAGAAAATAATCCATTCCATGAAGAAGAAACTTATTTTGTTGAGCATTAATTAATTTTTTACTTAAAATTATATCTGCTTAGAAAGGCCAAAAATTTTGAAAATGAAACTTTAATTAAAAAAAAAACTCTAAAATTTTGTATTAGCTCATTTCAAAAATTAATCTCCAAATTAATTCTGCATTCCATAAAATTTGTTATTTAAGTAAATTATGAAGACCCAGCTTTGCTTGCATATCTTTGAAATCTTGAGGAATTTCAGCCTCTAATTTTTTCCCTTTTATTTTTATTCCACAGGAATGGAGATATATTCGGTTTTCCTTATTAAACTCTGAAAAATCAAATCCATACTTATAGTCTCCAACTAAAGGACATTTCAATACTTTTGAAGAATGCAATCTTATTTGATGCTTCCTACCAGTCACAAGTTTAAACTTTAAGTAAGAAAAAGGGCTTTCTAAATACTTTGAAGTTGTAAGCATCTCATAAAAAGTCTTCGCAAACTTTCCCACTTCACTAATTTCTTGCCATCCCTCTTCTGATTCTTTTAAGAAAGTGCTTAGTTCACCTTTATCTTTCAATGGCTTCCCTTTCACAATTCCAACATATTCTTTTTCGGTCATCTCTAATTGGCAAGCTTCAGAACTTTTCCCAAACGCCATTATCCCAGATACATTTTGATCCAATCTATGCATTAATCTTGATCCCTCAAAATAGTTCATAGCCAATTTGTCAGCACTTAGCTTTATTTTTATCCCACCTTGAGTGGCGATTCCAGCTGGCTTATTTATCACGATGATGTCGTCATCTTCATAAATTATCCATTTTTTGAACATATCTTTCATATCATTATTAGCTACTATTGGAGACTCAAAATTTATGTGCTTAGGGAAGTAAAATTTGTCATTTATTTGCAATTTGTAAAGATTAGAACTAGTTTTCCCATTTTCATTTATAGCATATACTTCACCTGTTCTGAGTAGCTTATTAACTAAAGTTCATGGCAACTTAGATCGCTTTAATAGAAACTTGTCAAGTCTAAGGCCTGCATCTTTAAATCCCTATATTGATTTTACAATCATTAGACTTTGCATTTTTATTTAATTATTAATACTTTCAAGTGATTTTTTAGAGAAAATTCCAGACGTTTTGCTGACATTAGAATGTTTCAAAACGGTGTCTAATTCTTCAAAAGCTTGCTTCTGGATCAGCTGAGTGTTTTGGAGCCTTTTGATTAGCTCCATTTCAAGCAGTTCCATATCCATTACTTCTTTTTCCTTAGTTTTCCTAATGCCATCTTCGGTATCAATTCTCTTCTGGTAATCATTTTTGAATTCCTCGAATTTTTGGTTCCTCCATTGGTTAATACGCTGTGTCGCTGACATCTCACTACCTCTTATTGCTGATTTCCTAGCTTGATTTTCTTCTCTAAAGTAGTCCACCATGTCTTTTTTCTTCCTTATATTTTCTTCTCTTTGTTTTCTTACATTAAAAGCTTCTTCTCTTTTATTTTGTAAAATTGCTTGTTTTAATGTATATGTATTTTGCTTTCTTTCTTCTCGTATTTTGTTGTAGTGCGACCTTTGCTCACTCAGTGCTCTTTCCCTTTGCGTCTTAATTTCAGATTTTTGCCTGACAAACTCTTCTTGCTCTTTTTTCACATTTTTCAGTTCTTGGGACTTTTTTCTAGTTTCTTCGATTTTTTTCCAAGTTCTGGCTTCTTCTTGCTGCAATAGCTTAATCCTATTGGAAAGCAGCTGCGCATCCTGTTCCATCTGTTTTCTCAGCTTTTTGGCTTCTATTAAATTAGGTGAACGGTTGAGTTCCATATACTTCAATTAACGAAAGTTTTGTTATAATTTAAAGATGGAGTCAAAAGACTCACTTCAAAGCTTTGATAATGATCCTATTGAAGACCACCGAAAGTTTGTAGAGGCAAAAAACATGAGAAAACAGGCTGAAGAGGATGCAAAATTGTTATTTAATCGTATAGCCCTTTTAAAACAGGAAGAAGCTAAAGCAATCAGATCTATTGAAGAAACGAGAAAACGGGCTAGAGAAATCATGGAAGTCAGAGCTAGGAACTTAGAAAACCAAAAGAAAAAAGAGGAACTGAAGCAAGCCAAAGAAGAGGAAGAAAAAGAAAAAGCTTCTCACTATAGAGCAGAAAAAGAAAGACTGAAATCTGCAAGATCTATGACAAGAGAAGAAATGCTGAGCAAGCTTAAAGCTGAAGTGCAGCAAATCAAACAGTCCAAACAAGAAAGCAAAAATATTCGGGAAAAACAAAGACAAGAAGAGCTTAGTCAGAAATCGGATGCTGCAAATCAAATAAAAAGAGAACAAAAAGAAGCAGAAAAAAGGAAAAAAGAAAAAGAGCTCCAAAGAAAGGAAAAAGCAAAAATTGAGCTGCAGAGAAAAATTGAAGAGGAAAATAAAATTAGGGCAGAAAAAGAGGCAGAAATTGCTAGGATGGAGCAAGAAGAGCTGGAACTTATCCAGAGACTGCAAAACTCGCAGATTTTGCAGAAGTCAGTGTATGACCAGCTAGAACAGGCGCTATCTGGGAATCCTGATTCAGTTGCTTTTCTTACTGCTCCGAGTTTACCTGAAACTAATGCTATAAAATAAGATGAGTTTTATAAGTTAAGTAAAGAATCATCTGCTAGAAATATTTAATGCATAAAGTTTTCTCAAAGCATAAATATATAATTCCCCTTACAAATGATTCAGATTTTTCTCTTATCCAAAATAGGGTTAATTTATATTTGTAAACGTTTATTTTTCAATTTTGAGAGACAATTCCTAGACAAAATCCACTTACAAGGTATTGCTTATATAAAATCTAAAAATAGTTTTGCTGAATAAATAATATTAAATATACTTACTGTAGGGAAAGCAAGGTCATCATTCACCATAAAAAGGCTAGATATGTACATAATATTTGAAATGCTTTTTTTTTGTTAAATAATTTAGATGATCCAAATTCTTGATTATTGTGAGAAAAATATTAGCACGAAGGCAAAGCAAAAAATAGATTAAGATACTGAAACTATCGCCTTTTGCTAAAAAAGAGAAACCAAAATAATAATCAATGGCCTAAATGGGATAATTCTAAGCATTTCACCCATGTTAACACTTATAAGCTAATTAGAAAATTTCTAAATTGATAACCTTATCTTAATTTTCTCCAAAGAACTTGTCAGCGAGTTTTCTATAAGTCGGCTTGAGATGCTCTGGCTCATACTTACTACAATACATAATCGCAGCCAAGGAGGCTGAAAACATGAATGTATGTGCTGCAGGAATTGGGACAACCAGTCCTCTTCTCTTAAAGAATTTCCACAAGGCATCGAGGAATCTTGGCATAACGTAAAGTGCTAGCTCACTAACTCTTGCTGGTGATTCGATAAACGTAGCTGTCACACATAATGAAGCTACAAGCACCAGAAGCTTCATGCTAATTATTGGGATGTACTTAAGATATACACAAATAGTAACTTTGCTAATAAAAACCATCATTGTTAGTAGGAGAGTTGATCTTAGGCATTGCTTTCCTGCACCTCGAACAACAGAGACTGGCTTGTTAAGGAGAGATTTGTATCGTATAAGGACCGGGATGAAGTGGAGAGGGAAATAAAACTTCATGGCAAATTTGAAAGCTTTTATGAAAACTTTAATCCAGTGGACAAGGCATGGGCCATCATGGATGTAATCGCATGTGAAAGGATGTAGCCCAGCCGCTGCTTGAATAACTTGCTCTGGAGTCAAAACCCTTACCATCAAATAAATGGAAATTTGAGTCCATGGTGATGTAATAGGCACAATTCAGTTGCAAAAAACAATAACTCACATTTAAAGTGACATAGAGGAAAGCTTAGCCAGTGACTTAAATTATAGCACTCAACAACTCAGTTCATTAAAATTTCTAAAGATTCGTTTATGTATTTAGAAGTTACCAAATTTTAATATTATATAAATATAGCTGATTTTACAAATATTTCTTAGATCAATAACAAATAAAAACTATGTAAATTATATTTTAAATATGAGAGTAATCTTACCCGAAATATTTTGGCATGGCAATCGAGAGAGGATCATGTCCCTGGACTTCCAAAGCTCTTCAACTCCTCAATTAGCAACCTGTGGAGCAGACTTAGTTTTAGGCATCTACATTCGTATCTGGCAAATAAATCTCTTTAACAATGAACTGATTCCACAGCATATCGATGATTTGGCGGGAACACATGAGCGATGTGTAAACGTCGTTAAATTTTCACCAGATGGAAAATTATTAGCCTCAGGCAGTGATGACGGCTGTGTCGTTATCTGGGAAAAGAAATTAAAACCAGTCTTTGGAGAAGAACGTGAAGAAATTGGCTGGGGGTCCAAAAGAGTTTTACGTGGTCATGTGGGAGAAATACACGATTTATGTTGGAGTGAGACTGGAAAGTATATTGCTACAGCAAGCATGGATGGATCTGCTATAATTTTTGATGTAGAAAGAGCTAAAGTTATACAGAGATTAGAAGGACACAAGCATGTGCAAGGGATTTCTTGGCATAGTGGGTATTTGGCTACTATGTCAACGGATAGAACTTTAAGGATTTTTAAGCAATCAAAAAAAGGTTTTTATATAAAACACTCAGTTAGAGATTATGAGAAAAATAAGCTTTTTCAAGAACAAGGCCAAGCTTCAGCATTTTTTAGAAGACTTGCATTCAGTCCTTGTGGAAGCTTATTAATAGCTCCAGCTGGGCTCTCTGGAGACACTCCTGTTACCCACTGCTTCTTTAAAAAGCAGTTCACTGTTCCAAGTTTAACATTCCCAATAAATATAACAAACCAAGAAAAAGCAAGCGCAGTTTGTGTAAAGTTTTGTCCTTTCTTTTATAAATCAAATGACACACAGCTGATTGCAGGTCTTGAGCATAAACTTGTATGGGCGGTTGCTACAAAAGACTCAGTTTTGATATATGATAGTGAGCACATAACTCCAATCGGAGCAATCACAAATGCCCATTATGCACCTTTAACTGATCTGGCTTGGTTTGGCGACAAGCTATTAGCAGTCAGCAGCATTGATGGGTACATTTCTTTTGTAGTCTTCGAAGAAGGAGAGCTTGGCATTAGAGTTACTGCAGAAGTTAAAGAAGAAAAAAGTCAAGACATGGAAATCGAAGAAGAAGTTGAAGTTAAAGATGACAGTTCTAAAAAAGAGACTGGAAAAAGAAGGATCTGCCCAGTCGCTGTTGTAGGTAATTAATTGCTTAAATTAAGATTATTATAATTAGCAATAATGATCCCAAGAAACATGATTTTCAATAATCCTGCGCTAAGAAGTTTCTTGGTACAGAGGATTTATAGAACTATACTCAAAGAGCACAATTTTTTTTTTGATCAGATAGTTGTAAATCACTTTAAAAGTTCCATCATCCCAAAATTCAAAGAGTAAAATTCAAGTAGAATGAGGCACAACTATCAATATCGTAGAATCAGTCATTTTATCCAAACTACTCAAGAGTTAGCTGAAAATTTGATAATTTCTAATAAAAAATCAGATGAGTTTAAGAGGGATATAAAAAAGTTGCTAGAAGTTGGGTACGGAAAAGTCAATCCGTTTCCTGGTCCAAAAGAAAAAATAGAAATGATAAAATTTGGGCGCTTGCAGCCATTTATCCTCACAGAAGAACAAAAATCTTATATCTTGGGGCAGATTGCAAAAAATCCCTCCATGAGTATTTATTATAAAATCGCGTTTGGTTATCCTGCAAGACTAACAAAGGAAGAAGGGATTACTTTAAAATCGCCTGAAGAGCCAAACTTACAAATAATAGATTAAAAGTTTAATCATTAATATTGGTCATCTACAACCCATTTTACTCTTTTTCCTTCATTCCACTCTCCTTCTCTTTTATTTCCTTGTGAGGTGTAGTAAGCACCTCTCCCATGCTGTTTTCCATTGAACCAAAATCCTTGGTATTTTCTTCCATCAGGCCAAGTAAAAATTCCGTAACCTTGCTTTTTGTCTTCAACATACTCACCTTCATAGCATCTGCCATCAGACCATTTGAAGATTCCTTTGCCGTCCATCTTGTTGTTTTTCCAGTCTCCTATATATATTCTATTGTCGCCCCACGTATATTTTCCTGTGCCATGTATATTGTTGTCTTGGAATTCTCCGTCATAAGTGCTTCCGTCAGCCCAAAAAAAAGTTCCTCGGCCATGCTTTTTACCATTAATATAGTCTCCTTCATATCTAGCTCCATCAGGCCAAGTTTCAGTGCCTTTTCCGTGCTGCTTATCATCTTGCCATTGGCCTTGATATTTAGCCCCATCAGTGTGCATATAAATTCCAAAACCATGAGCTTTATCGTCTTTCCAATCCCCTTCATATACATCTCCATCGCCATGGGTAAGTCTTCCTTTCCCATTAGCTTTATCAAGCATCCAATAGCCTTCATATTTCGATCCATCAGGCCAGATCTGAACTCCATATCCATGCCGCTGTTTATCATTATTTCATTCTCCTGTATAGATAGCTCCATTTTCAATTTCGACTGGGCCATGCTTTGTTTTGGTAGTGGAATCATCTGGAGGTGAAGGCGGTTTAAAGCTTCCAAGCTTATTTTGAATAGCCCTTGTTTCATTATTTGAATAATCCGGAATGCTAGTTTCAGGGATTATCTTGATTTCAGTGCGAACGACTGGAGTATTCTGAAAATCGTTTTGCATAGCAACTCTTAAAGGTGGAGCCTGCGATTCAGTGGCTGTTTTGGGGTTTCGTCGTGCCATATCAACTGTATCACCTTTCAAGCTTATATAAATTGTATTTGATTTTTTGCGAGTGTAGTATCCTCGAATGATGCTTTGCAATTTGATTAGATCTCCAATATCTATCTTATTTAGCAAATCTCTGCCTTTGTTCTCCTCACTTGTTTTAAACTGCTCACGATCAGAGTTTGAGAAAAATTTGTCGACATCGATTGATGAGTCTGCCATACGGAACTGATTTTCTTCAGAGACTTCTCCTTTAAGGCATGAGCATTTTGCACCCATTTATCTATGAAAAAATATTTTATTAATTATATGATTATGCAACCTATAAAGGCTTTTTGATCACTCGCAGCAAATTTTGTTTAAATCAGGAAATCTGCTTGAACAAATTAATTTTACAAAACTTATGATCTGAAGATATTATAATTAAATTAGTTAAGCCAACTATTGTTGATATGACAGCTAGAAAGATGAAGAAGAAATATTGCTTCATTAAAGGTCAAAAAGCCTTATTAAATTATAAAAGAATTTTGTCGTCATTAGATAAAAATTAGGTCTATTTGAAAATTTTTATGAGCAATACGTCTAAATTTTTGATATACCTATACCATATTTATAAATCTAAGAAAGTGGCTATTGTATTTAACTCTTTATCTATAATTTAAAGATTATGAGTAATATGAATTAAAGCTGCTATTAGATGGCCGTATAAATTCTGAAAATTTTATTAGAATGACTGTTAAACTTTATGAAATAAATATGAAATTAAATTCAAAATGGGACAAAATATTCAAGCCTGCGTAGATTGCAGCAAACTTCCAGTAACACTTAATGGTCCAGGCGAAGAAATTTCAACGCATGAAGGACAAGCTAATTTGTCTCAAAGTATCCGTGTTGAATTTTCTCAAGAAAATAAAACCAAGCCATCGTCACAAAATCCAGAAATCACATTTTTAGATATTTTGAAAGGGACTAAAATAGGCCAAATGAGACAAGCCACCACCACGACAGAAACGTGTCAAACAGAAAAAAAATCTTTTGAATGCAAAAAGAGTAAATATCGATCCAAAGCCAACAAAGAAAACCGATCTTCAATAGATCAAAGCAGAATTGATGCAATAAAAAGGGCAAAATACACAAAAGATGTAACCCCAATTTTAAGAAGTCCAGGATTTATCGAGCTTAATCTTACAAATGTCCTAGATATTGAAGAATTGCGAAGTGAACTGAACTCAAGCATAACAGTTCAGACATCTTCGAATTTCCAATCAAATCCTCAAAGTCCCAGCTTTTTTGGAGTTTTAGACTTAGATTCTACAAACTCACATCTCAAAGGAATTTCCAGCAATATTTCCAAAGAATCAGTCAACCTCGTTGAAAGAATTCGCAGCAAAACTATCAGTCAATAAATTATTTTGTAATAAATTAGTCAATTATTATACCAAAATATTTAAGGTGGCCCTTCTGCGAAATGGTGGTCTTCATCCTTTTTCTCTTCTTCAGAAGGCTGATTTTGATTAGCTCCTGGTCTTGAAGCTTCATCGTCCAGATCTTTGGTTCTTTTAAATTTAAGCTTCCTGTACTCATGTCTATTAGGCATCACATAAAGCATCAAAAAATCGACAATTCTTGGTGTAATCGTTGTCAATGTTACAGCTGAACTTAAGTTTAGTATAATTGAGTTTAATGTCAATGCATAAGCTTTTCCCGTACTAGATAGCACAAATTTGATTCCTGTGCTGTTCCAATGATCTCGATATTTCACTCTTTCTTCTTCGTAATAGATGTAGCGACTATAATAAAACCCAATTGCTTCTCCTCCAGTGGAGTTATCTACCCTTTCTGCTGTAATATCAGGATCGCAGCTTGGACTCCAAGTCGCATCACACTCCCAATGCAGCTTTACCTTAATTACAGCCCCAGTATCCTTAATATCTTCATATTTTGTATCAGCTTTTTCAAGAATATCACTGACTAGATAAGAATTAGACCCGCTGTTTGGATATACAATTGGGTCGGTTTCATCAAAAGTAGAGAATTCATATCCTGGTGCCAGTCTCATAAAATCCACATTTCCTTGGAACCAAATTAAAAAATTTTCGACCCCATCAAGTGCATAATCTGTATAATTATATTCAGAACACCACGTAGGCTCATAACAAAAGCCTTCTGAGGTGCAATTTCCTGTTTCTATGCAGTCTGAGGTGGAGTCACATGGTCTATTGTAATCGGTACAAGTTCCTATTACTTCTCTTATTCTCTCTCTGACCTTAGTGGAAATAACAATTTGAGATGGATCATATTGAGGGTATGCGATGTCAACAGAGTCTCAAACTCTAACTGTGCTATTTGTAAGGGTTACTGCAGTTCCTGAAGCGTAAATGATAGCTTGGCCAGTTGAGTATTCGTTGTCAATGTAAGCTGCCATAATGATAATAACGTAGACTATGAAGTAAAGAAGGATTCCAAGGTTGATAAGCATTTTTATAAGTCCTAAATATCTGTCTTTAATCAGTGCCATGACTGGTGTCTCATAGCAAAATAGTTTATCGAGATCAGCTTGGAAAATATCTCGAAGCTGAAGTTTGAGAACCATTTTTAATAGGTGTTATATAGCGAAATATTTTGAAATTAATAAAAAATAGTTATGATTCTTTCTTTTGCAACCAGTTAATCATTCTTTTTGCAGCAAGACTGACAAAAATTTTTAAATTTATAGTTAAACATACACTTTATAAAAACTCAAACCATTATTTAAGTCCAAACCTTAATTGACAATCAAGGTCAGTTAATTAGTTACAGTGGTTTGTATGTACTTCGGAATGTAAGCCAGAATTACAGTGATATCATCAACTACTCCTCTCTCATGTGCACTCCACCTCTCCCAAGCGAGTTGGGCAAGCTTCTCAGGAGCAGTTTTAATATTCCTTGAATTCGCATCAATAATATCTATTGCTTCTTGATTCCCCACAAACTCTCAAACTCCATCGCTACAAACTAATAAAAATTCGTCTTCCTCATCTAATTGGTACTCTGACAGTTCAGGCTCACATGAAACTCCTATAGATTGAGAAACTGCGTCACCTATAGCCCTGCTCATGCCAAGTCCTGGGTATTCTTTTCCTTTTAAATAGACTCTGAAAGGATGGTCTCTTGACTGCTTTCTAACCTCTCCCCCACATTTTTCAATTCTTTCCTTTTCGGTTAGGTTTTCTGGCTTGTGGTCTGCTGTCAGCTCAATAGGAGTAAGTGAGGGACCCTTTCGCCTTGCAATGATTGCTCTAGAGTCGCCGACATGGGCCATATAAAGTTTGTTGTCTCTGTAGTGAATTAAAGTAGCAGTTGTTCCTGAGTATTCACAATCAAATTTAGTATCCTGGAGGTTGCAAGTGTTAATCAAAGATTGATTGCACTGCGGGAAGGACTCTTTCATCACTTGCTCTGGGTCTGCTTTCCAATTCGCATTGGAGAGCATAATAATAGGCAATAGAGTGTGCACATAATTTGATATATCATGCCCATAAAATCCATGCCCGTCAAATACACCCAAAATAAAAGAAGGACCATCTATGACTATACAGTAATCGTCTTGATTGGGACTTTCTGGCTTAAGACCCTTTTTGCACGTTACTGATATCCCAAGACTCAGTAAAAAATCTGTATGAGTTTTGTTTCCAACAATCCTCGATCACTTCTCATCAAAACTTTCTTGGCGTTTTGTGGGCTGGTTCTGGCTTTCCACAATATATCGTTCGTTTACCAAAAACAAGCTTCCTTGCTCAGGCTTTCCTTCAGTTGGTGGCCTGCTTTGACCTGAATGTAATTTAGCTAAAACTTCTAAATTACCTTCAATTGAAGTACGGGAGCTGTTTGGCGCGGAGAGGATTGAAAGCCTTTGACGGCCTACATTAGGGTTTTGATTAGGAGGGGGGATAAGACCTGGAGCTATTTGTAATTCTTTGCGTGATTGTTTGTTGTAACATGATCCCATTTAATATATTCAGGCTTTTTTTTAATGTTAGCAATAATTGGAAGAAAGAGATCATTATCAGAAGCTTATGAAAAAATCTGTTGGGAGTTTTATATTTTACATTCTTCTCAATAAGGTTAATTGGCTGCTTAAATGAAATAGGGCTGCTTGAGGTCGATGGAGCAATTGGGAATATTATGGCCACACATGTTGTAAAAATGTTTCAATTTTCGCGCATCAAATTAGAAATTTTGTAGAACAGGAGATATTAAGCACTAGACGGTGGCTAATCTATGTGTATTTCTGAGAGGAATTTTTAAAGATATATATTTTGTTAAAAAACTAATTTTCAAGCAATATTTGGTATAGTCATAGTATTTTTAATTATTTTAGTAAAATTACGTATTTTTATTTAATTGGGAGCTAGTTATTGAGAAGATTTTAAGTTTTAACTTGAATAAAAAAAATGGATAAATTGATAATAAAAGATAATTATAAGATATAAAAATATAATGATGATGAGAAGGCTTATTTGACATTATTCTCTCAAGTTCATTTTAAAAATATAATAGGCGCAAGATACACTCGAGAATATTTCTTAGAGCAGCCAGTAAAAAAACCTCCATAATTTTGAACTATAATGAAGAAGTATTTTAATTTATACATCTTTCAACAAAAACATTCTTCATAATGAATAAGGATAAGTTAACAATAAAAAGTTAGATAACTTTGAAGTAAAATAGTTTAGGCCTAATCTTTTAGGTAATAATAATTATCTTCTCCCATCAAAAATAATAAAATGAGCAATGTCAGCTTTGAATCATTTTGTTTTTTAAAATTATTTAAATAAAGAATATTACTAGTCTATTCAATAACTAAATTATTTATCTAATTAATAATTATTTTATTATAAGCTTAGATCAGCAAATCAAAAAATGTGCAAATATGCTAAATCTTTTTCTCAATGGCAATTATTAAAAATATTTTATTAAAAGATTAGCTTTAACTTATAAATAGAGAAGTAATTCAGAACCTAAATCTTTCAATATACCAATTTTCGAACCAAAAATCATAATATAATTCTTTTACAAATAAAATGGCTGAGTGGTGCACTATAGAGTCAGATCCAGGCGTCTTTACAGAGCTTATCAAGCAAATTGGTGTAAAAGGGGCTGAAGTAGAAGAAATTTACTCAATTGATAATCTCGAAGACTGCAAACCTGTATACGGGCTAATTTTCCTTTTTAAATGAATGTCCGGGCCCCAAAAGGAATGCATGGAATTTTACGACCCTGACTTATTCTTTGCAAACCAAGTAATTACCAATGCATGTGCAACTCAAGCAATTTTATCCATTCTTCTCAACTCCAAACTTGACATAGGCCCAGAACTCAGAAACCTCAGAGAATTCGCAATGCCCTTAGACTCACAAACCAAAGGATTGACCATTGGAAACTCAGAAGTAATAAGGAACGCCCACAACAGTTTTGCTAGGCAAGAGCCCTTCGAATTGATCAAGGTTAAAGCAACAGAAGATGACGACGTTTTCCATTTTGTCAGCTACATCCCCTTTAATGGGCATATTTATGAGCTCGACGGCTTACAGCCAGGACCTATCCACCATGGTGAATGTAACGAAGAAGATTGACTTGAAAAAATAAAGCCAGTCCTTTTCGAAAGAATTCAAAAATACTCAGAAAACGAAATCAGGTTTACTTTACTTGCAATCGTCAATAACAAAAAAGAAATAGCAGAGGCTGCATTAAAAGAACAGCAGTCCCACATTTCAGCAATCCAAAGCAAACTGATGTCATTAGGTGTAGAAATTGACAGCGGCTATATGGAAATCGAGTTCGATGAGGACTATTTCAATAATTTGCCGGACGATATAAACCAATTGCAGTCAGAACTTTATGCGAAGCAAGAAGCTGCCAAACAGCAGCAGAATATTGTGGAAAATGAGAGCTTTAAGAATAAGAAGTGGAAGGAGGAAAATGTAAGAAGAAGACATAATTATATACCGTTTATTCTTGCATTGCTGCAGAAACTGGCTGATAAAAATCAGCTGATTCCTTTGTTGGAGCAGGCGAAAAAGAAAAAGAAAAGAGATAACCCTGAACAGCAAGAGACATTAAATAAGTAATGATTAATCTAAATTTCCCCCTACTCTATTACCAGAATATTGAACGCTTAGGTTTTGAGTAACTCTGGCATAGAACTCTGGATAAGTTATATGTGGTACTGTAGCGTCTTCAACTAATTTTGAAAAGAAACTAAATGATTTTTACCTTTGCTCTCTTGCATCACTATTCATAAATATTGATAACCCTTGGAAAACTCCACAAGACCATTTGCATGATCTGATAAACTCGAGCAGCTCAGGGTCTGCTATGTCTTGGCTTGTATACAGATAATGAGAAGCTTCTTCAATTCTTCCTAGAATTTGCTGGATCAGACTAGGAGGTGCTTCTCTCCCATATATAAAAACTTACCTATCCAAATAAACATCTCGATTCCTGTGTCCAATAAATAAGCTCCTCTGCCTTCTAGGTAGCTAAAACTGAGATTCAGAGGAGTGAAATCATATCCCATATGAAGGGGATACAGTCTTGGATAACTAATGATAGAAGTGGCTGTAGCACTTCAAACATCTAATTTGTACCTTAAAAAATTGTAAATGTCCAAGTTGATGTTGTCTGAATAAATCTTACATTGCATACTTTCAAAAGTAAATAACGGAGTTTTGATCATCCCAAGCATACTGACTATAAATATATCTAGAGATTTTGGAATTTCTCCGAAAAGATTCAATCCTGTCGTCACTATTTCTCTACATCTGTGCTCCATAATTCTTTTGCCGAGCTCAATTTTATTTGTTTGTGAAACCTGGTCTACGGTTTGTTTTGAAATCAAGTTAATCATTGCACTTGCATCAATTGCGTTATAAAGGTCTTTCATATCATTAGAAGCTGGCACAAGAAGATTATGAATTCTAATTTTTCTTTCCCCATTAGAGGAGCTATAAAGAATCCCCATTTGAATATATAATTTTTTGCTTGATGCAATGTTATTTTCAAGTTGTATCACATAAGTCATAGTCTGTGAGTCATTTAATGCAGGAATAGACAGCACGTCTCCGCTTCTCAAAGAAAAATGCCCATAGCATTGTGTTACTTTATAGTCCCTGCTGATTCTAAGCTTCATGGCGCCTTCCCAAAATGTTTCTCGATTCACACTTGCTCATATTTCATTCTGCAACTTTTCTTCTCCTTGTTTTTTGGTAAAGTGGGAATAATAATAAATTTCTCCGCCTGTAAATTTTGAAATAGTTCCTAAGGCAAAGAGATTGCAATATTGGGCTGCAGAGATAAAGGCATCAACACTGATACAGGAATGATTGAATTCGTTAGCTATTACTTTGTAGATCTCAGGAGTTGAGCTTAAAATAATTTCTCTAGGATGCCCAGCTTCAAGATGTGTGTCGCTTTGAAAAAGAAGAACCTTTCCTCCTTGATCTTTTAATAGCAAATATGCAGCCCTAAGAGCATTTCTATATGCGATAGATTGAGGAGCTACTGGAAGCGACTGAAGCTGTGTTAATGCAATTGCTGCGTTTTTCCCACAATCTTCTAGGTTCACCATAAACTGTTCTTTTGGCACAGGCAGTTCAATTTCTGCATACTCTTCACTTACAGTGAAAATAGTCGGATTTCCAGAAAGAGATACAAAATGTACAGATGTGTCAAACCCAATTATCCCAATCTCAGTCCTAGGTTTTCCAGGGAATTCTTCGTTCGCTATCAAAGACTGTATTGTTTCGCAAACAACTTCCAAAAACCCAGTTTCCTTACTTCTCTGTGATATATCAACAACAAATAAAAACGCACAAGCCATAGGTGCTTTTGAAATATAAGCTTCTGGGGCAATTGCTTCATATGAACAATTATTAAGCTCTGGTCTTTTGCTTAAATCTGATCTTTTGCCATTCTCATCCAAAGGAGCGAAATATCAAGCTGGCACTTTATTTATCCCAGTGCAATAATTGCATCTTCAATGCTGTCCACCGCCTAGAAATTCTACATAAGGATTAATGTAGCTTTTACAATGTCCACATCTGACTACTTCTTCATCACTAAATGCCACTTCTGGAAGAGGTTCTTCATTTTCAAGAAAAGGTTGGACAATAACTCCAAATGATAGCAAGCAATCCCTTTCCAGCATTTTTGATATTGGAAAGCATCTAGTTGTTGGTATAAGATAAGGCTCAGAGCTTCTACCTATAGAGTTTTCCATTATTAAATAAACTATTTTTTAAGCATATCAACCCTTGCAAAAATTTCTTCGTCTTGTTTTTTCAGCTTTTCTTGGAATTCTGCCTGGAAATTCTTCATTTCTTGAGCAAGTCTGTAGCCAACTTGATCAGTGATTTCTTCACATTCTTCTTCAATGACTTTTGTTTCCTCTTTCGCTATTTCTACATCCTCATGAGCTTTTATATAAGAACTTAAAAATGAAAGGGAATGAGGATCGATTTCTTTGCCTTCTTCTAGGTTAAGAGCTATAGGAAATCTTCCATTGAATTCGGTTTTGCTGCTAAGCATCATGTCTGTCTGGTTGCTATATGCAAATTCATAAAGACTATAATGCCGCAAGAAAGAATCGTGATAAAAATCGATGATTGATTTTATTTCGTGTTGAGAAAATACTTCAATACTGTAGGGAGGCCTCTGGATGGAATGCTGAGAAAGAATTTGTTTAAGATGGCACAATAAAACTGCTTCAGTGCTGCGGAGATTTAAAAACTCATTGAGTAGAGAGTCAAAAATTCCAAGAAGACAGGAAGTTTTCTCTAATGAGTAGCTGTGAGATGTGCAAAATCTTAAGCAGTTTAGATAGAAATCAATTAAAATTTCGTTTTTTTCATCTGTTGAATTGAGCTTGAAAAAATGTTTTATGATTCCTCGTAGCTTGATTATGTCTGAAGTGCTAGTTAAGTCTTCAGTTTGAGTTTTAGAAACTATTTTAAATACAAAAAAAGGAGTTTCAGACATATTTTATAATTATTAATTTTCGCTCGCGGACTCGTCTTTTGGCCGCTTTTTTTCTTGCTCTCTTTTTGATTTGTTTTTTAGCAGTCTTTCTGTTAGCTTTTTCCTTTTTTCTGCCATTTTGGCTTCTTCTTGCCGCTTTTTTTCTTCTTCTTGCTTAGCCATTGTTTCTTTTTTGCTTAACTGTTCCTTAAGATTATTTTCAAGTTTTTCTTTCTCTTTTTTGAGGAACTTTTCTCTTTGCTTTCGCTTTTTTTCTTCTTCTTGTTCTTTAAGCTTATTTTCTTCTTCTTCCTTCTTTTTATTTTCTTCTTCTTTTTTAATTTTCCAATGCTTTATTTCTTCCATTCTTTTTTCAGATAATATAGCTTCTCTTTTCTTTTTCGACATAAGCTCCTCTTCTTGTTTTTTCTTAGTTTCTTCTTCTTTTCTCTGCTGGCTCAATTCATTTCTCTTTTTCTTTCAGTCATTTATCTCAGCTTCTCTCCTGCTTTTTTCCAACTCTCTTTTTGCCCTTTGTTTTTGTCTTCTTAATGCTTTTTGCTCTTCTTCTTGCTTTTTCTTTTCTTCTTCCTCTTTTTGCTTCTTCTCTTTTTCCTCTTTTGCTTTTAGCAGCTTCTCTTCAATTATTTGTTTCCTCAGGCGTCTTTTGCGTTCCCTCTCCTTAGATTCCATTTCTTTTTGTTGAATCGCTACTTCTTTTTGCATCATTGCTGTGTTTTTAATTTTTGCCTTCTCATTTCTGCTTACAAGCTGAAAGGCACCAAGATCAGTTGTATATATCAAATCATCGAGGAGTTTGGCGCATTCATTAATTATATCATTTGGGTATCTGCCTGACAGCCTTGCGACTTCATATTTAATTCCTGGAGTAAGTACCAACTCAAAAGGCAGAGCTGGGGATTGGTAGGCTGCTTTAAATGATGACATCCCCATATATGAAAGATTTGCTTTAGAGCTTGTTATCATACTTGTGTTATCTTCTACAGGATATAGCTGAGGTCTAGCTAAAACCCCTTTTGCTCTTACAACTGTTTTATATTTTATTTGAGGCTCCAAAATGTGTGTTCCAAAAAGCCCACTTATTAAATCATCCATCAATCCTAATACAACATTTTTGCTTTCAGGCAGCTGTAATGCTTCAGGGACCTCATATACAATATCGACATCTTTTTCAGTCACTCTTTTGTAGCCATCAGGCAATGGTGTATTTGGGTCTTTTTGCAGAAGAACATTGAGTCTTTTAATAACGTCTCTATCTCCTACACCTGGGTCTGGCTCATCATAAAATCGAGTAGAAACGCCTTTATCTGAACTTGACCTTCTAAAATGGTCAAAAAGAGTTTTTACTGATACAACTGGAGCGTAATGACTTAAATCTTTAGGAGGTCTTGAATAAATAAAAAGTGCAGCTTGGACTATGAGTTCTTGGTACTCATTGAAATCCACCTTAATCTCACTTTTCCTTTGCCTATTGTGGCAATAAGTTTTCATTAGAAGCCCAAACTCATCTAAGCTCATCATAGACGATGTGACTCCTTGCTCTTTCATAAGCTTATAAAATTCCCCTTCATATAGGCTGGTACTTTTTTCTGCAGCAGTATCAAATGTTTCTTTCCCCACCTTTTTTTTGGTATAACCAGTACTTGAGTATTTCCTGAACAGCAGCTTAAGTACTCTAGCATACCTTTTTAGGATGATATTGATATTTTCTTGCTCATCTAATGTCAAATCTCTTAAAACATTGCTGCTTTCTTCAACTTTTGACACTTCTGTAATTACTTCAGCTTCTTGAGGAACCTTACTAGCGACACCAAGCTCTATTCTTCTTTTCTCAACTTGCCGTTTGAGGGCTCTTTTTCTTTTAGCTAATTTAAGTTTTTCTTTTTCTTCTTGGACTCGTCTTTCTACTTCTTTTTCAATTCTTAGCTGCCTGACTTTTTCAATGTCGTACATAACTCTCCCTCTAGGCTGAATAGAAGTTTCTGATGTAAATGAAGAGTTTGACCTGTATCTCTGCATCGGCTTTTCTTTATTTCTTTTCCTTCTTGGCTCCACAGGCTTTTCTGCGACTTCTTGTTCTGCAGCTTGGTCTGAAACTTTTGCTTGCTCTTCTTCTGCCTTTTGCTTTTCTTGGAAATCGAAATTATCAACTAATGCATCTGGCTCTCCTAGTAGTCTTAAAACTGCCAGTATCCCCTTGCTATTTTCTCCAGTCTGTGTTTTGATTTCTTTATTGGTTTCGAGCATTTCTTGTTTGATTCTGTCATTTAGGCTATCATTTCTCAATTTTATTACTCTTTGTATCATATCAAGCATCGCATTTTTCTGTTGGATTGATTTCAGATCCTTATCAACAACTTCTTCGCTCTCTTTTGTTTCTTCTTTATCTTCCTCTTTTTTCTCTTTTGGCTTCTGCTTCGGCTTTTTCTTGGCTACTCTCGAGACAAGCTTCATTCCAAATTTGGTGAACCTAAACAAATACTCTTGTACAGGGGTGTTATCAATGAATCTGGATGCTGCAAGCATGAAAGGTATCGCTGCGGATTTTGAAAAAAGAGGCTCATTAATATAAATTTTTCCTAAAATATCCATGACTTGGATTGCATGCTTTACAGTCAGTCTTGGATGCTTAGCAATAGTGATGAGAAAGTCAAAATCCACAGTATTGAACGAAAGATCAGGGGACACTTGCAGTTGCTTAACTAAAGGCTCAACCACAATTCCTACAGGAATACTTTGAACATTTACAAAAGTTGATATAAAGTTGGTCAATATAAATTCTCTCACAAGTGGATCATCATAATTTTCGACCAATGAGAATGTAAGTGTTTTATATATGATAGGAGCATATGGATTTCGCTCAGCTGTGAACGCATCTAATAAATGGAAAAGCTTTCCTAAACATCCAAACTTAAGGATTCTATACTTATCACGAGCTCCACGCTTGATAGAAGTAAGAATTGAGCTTGCAAATTCTTCATGGAGCTCTATAGTAGTAGGGAGATAAATTCATATATCACACACAAAATTCAAAGCCGCAAGTCTGACATCTGGGGGCCTGCGGTTGTCAGCGTCTGCTTCTCTTAGCCCAAACTCCATCCAAAAGTCAACGATGCCAGCGGTTACAATTTCTTGTTTGGCTGCTCTAATTTCACAAAGAGAAGGCAGAAATTCGTTCATTGTAGTCAAATAGTGGATACTCTCAGGAATTTGACTTCTCAGCTGTAAGGAAAAAAGCTCCAAAAAGTGGTTTCTTGCAAATTGTACAAATACTGATACCACTTGAGATTTTATGTCAGGCCCATATCTTTTGCAAGCTAATAAGCAGCCTTCTATCCCTCCACCGTCTGATACAAACCAGTCTCAAGCAGCAGGCAGCATGTCATATTCCAAAAAATCAGAGCCCAGCTTAGCAAATAGCCTACAGCATCATAGAGCAGTTTCGATATGCTTAGAAATGAAACCTGATTTGAGCGAGGACAGAATCAAGTTGATCGATCCATTTGCTTCTTCTTGGGCTATTAATTTTACTAAATGCCTAATGTTTGCATAAATTGACTGGTACCATGTGACTATTGGATTGTGCTTCCCTCTTAGTCCTTTAGCTATCACATGAGCTAAGTACTTTCCTCCTTGTGTAAGTAAACCTGCTGCCTGCTTCGGTTTAAGTTGAAAATGTTTACAGAAAGATGTCAATAAAAATTCCAAACAAGTTTCACTTTTATCTAAAGCTCTTTCTGCATCTATAGATTCAATAAAAAGGGCTCCATCTGGCCCTGCACGAGCTTTTTTCGGCTTTGGAGCTTTGTTTTCAGCTCTACTATTTTTAATATCAGGTAATTTTTCATCTCTTTTCATAGATTGGCTGTTTTTGGTTGAAGATCGCACACTACTTCTGATAACTTTTTCACTTTTTTTTGAGTCAAAGCTATTTTTCAAGCTTTCTCGCTTAAATCTTGCACTTTCATTCATTTTTGCTTCATCAATCTCATGCATTGACTGATCCAATACCAATTCATCTACTTTTTTTTCTTCATTTTGCTTATCTCCTCCTGCAGATCCCATCCTGGGAGCATCAATTTCCTCAAAAACCTGCGCCTTTGCCTTGCTTTCTGCATCGTAAATTTGTTGTAATACCTCAACGACCATATCTCTGTCCCCAGCTACTATAAGAGCCCTAGTATCCGGATCAACAGTTACTTTCAGCATTTCTAAAGCTTGGCATAAAACTTTCCAATTGTAGAGTTTCGTGGATGCGTTAGTCACTTGCTTCAACGAGTTTATTTCTGGCATCGGCGTTGTGAGTCTCTCTAATTTATTTTGAATTTGGTTGAGACGCTTTATGAGTGAAGTGAAATTTAGGCCATTTTCTAATGCTCGGGATGTTTCTTGGTCCAGCATGAATTTTCCATTCTCAGTTTGTGAGTGATTGTCTGCTAATAGCACATTTGCTTCTTTAAGTCAAAAATAGAGTTCGTCGCTTATTTCCATTATTAAATTTTGATTTACAATATATGATGGCCTTGCAAGAAAGTAAAAATATAATTGAAGTTAAGATGGAAGATGCTAAACTCATAGTTTGGGGTTTATTTATGCGATTGAGCTTGTAAAGCCATTATATAAAGAATGAGTATTCAGTTTCATTTTTTTAAGTTTTTTATTAATTGAAAGTTTGCTTATTCAAAGCTATATGAATTGTGCTAGCTGATATTAGGAGTATTAGAAACCTATTATTTGGCATTATTATATTTAATGCTTTATTTAAATTTCATTAATTTTCTCCTTTTATAAATAGCAGCTTATCTACGAAATCCTTTCTTTTCTTCATACACTCTTTAATTTTCCTAAAATAAGTCTTTTATCTTAAGATACCATAATAAAAGATGGCAAAGCGTCCTAGAGCCACACAAGACATCAAACCTGAAGGAGAGCCAAAGTTTTTGAAAAATGACAAGGAATACAAGATGCTCAACGATTTACAGAATAAAGGGACACTTTACGACAAAATTTCAGCAATAATCAGGAAGATCGAAATCACTTACAGGCCTGATAAATTTTGCGACTTTAATTCGATCGGAATTTTGCTTGATATGGCTAAAAAGAAAAGTAGGCATCACAGTGAGGCTGCAGTTGATGGTCTAAAAGAACTTTTCATAGAAAAATTGAGAAAGCCAAGAAAACCTGCTGAAAATGAAGAGAGCGAGAAAGAAAATGGAAAGGGAAAACAGAAAAAGAAAGAGGAAGAAAAGAAAAAAGATGTTGTACAAGAAAAAATAATTGAGAAATACAGAGAATTTATTGAAATTTTGAAACAAAGCAGCACTGTAGAGCATTACCATAAGCACATGATAAGAACTATGAGTGAATTGGTGATTATGAAAGAAGAGCTAAGAGATAGACTTATCGAAGAAATCATTAATAAGCTTGGAGATCCAAACAATGCTATTCCTACCTGTGTAGTTCTCGAGTGCAACAGTATAGTAAGAAGAAGGAGATTCTTATTAGTTCCAGTTCTAAAGGCAATTTCTCACTTCGTATTTAGAAAAAATCAAAGTGCAAATGCAAAATTTTACTCTATTGTTCTGATTAACTCAATCAAGCTAAAACCAGGGGAGCAAGAAGCAGTGAAAATAATCATCCAAACCTTATTAAAATTATTTACCACCCTTGTAAAAGAAGCAAGGCAGCAAGGAAATAAAGCCATTGCATTGCTGTTGAAGACATTGAATAAAACCTTTCCCTTGCACAGTGCTAAAGGTGCAGTTTATCAAGATTTCTTCAAAGCTGAAATTGATGAGCTTTACAGTTTGACCCACCATCAAGAGAATATCAACATCCAAATTGAATCTTTAAGGTTTGTCTTTCAAATGGAGCTTACCCAAGGTGCTATTTCAGACAGATATTATCGTGCTCTTTACGAACATATTTTGCCCCATCCAAGGCTACGCTCAATTAACTACAAATCTTTGACTCTCCTGTTTAACACAATAATGATGAGTCTAAAAGAAGATTTTAACCTTACAAGGGTTAAAGCTTTTTTAAAGAGATTAATGCAGTGCTGCTTAATTGCTGACTCCCCATTCATTTTGGGTACACTTTTACTAACGTATGAAGTCATGAAGATTCATCCAGGAACTTATACAATGGTGCAAGAAGCTATTGTGCAGGATGAAGAAGAAAAATATGAAGATGCCCCCGACTCTGATGAAGAAGAAAAAGTGGAAGAAGAGGAGGACAAAGACGAAAAAGAAAACAATGAAAAGCCTTCTCTGTCAGGCTATGACCCTATAAAAAGAGAGCCAAAGTACTCTGGTGCTGAATATGCAAACTTTTATGAGCTAAAGCAGCTAACTAAAAATCTCCACCCAACAATTTCAAAATGGGCACAAAAAATTTTAAACAACGAGCCTATTGAATACGAAGGTGACCCACTCCTTGATTTCTCATTAATCAACTTCCTTGATCGTTTTGCCTACAGAAACCCGAAAACTAGCATAATCAGCAAGCTGCAAGGAAAGAAAGTCAGAATGAGCTTAGTTGAAGAAACAGTCAACTCCAAGAATTTCAAGCTAAAAGATGAAAACGAAGTGAGAGAAGAAGAAAAGTTCTTCCACAAATACTTCAACATGAAAAAAGATGAACCTGAAGAAGAAGAGGACATGGACGAAGACATGATCGGAGAAAATGATTCCGATGTTATGGACTTTGCAGATTTAGATATGGGAGATGAAGGAGACTTTGGAGAAGAAGAAATCGAAGATGGAAGTGCAGGCAGAAAGAAGATGAAGAGAAGCGTTTTTGCTGATGCTGATGAGTATAACGAAAGATAAATTTTACACAAAATAGTCATAACTAACTCTTATATATTAAATTTTGAGGCAGAGCAAATTCAAAATACTCTGGATGCCTGACTGGTTTTAGATTGACACTTTGAAGCTGGTTTTTGTTGATTTTGAGCTTATACTGGCCATCGTCTTTTAAATCAGCCCTTACCACTTCAGCAGTGATCCACTCTCTTGCAATGTCGAACTCGAATACAAATTGTGAAATCTTTATTTGATCAGTCTCATTTTTTCGTTGCAAAATCTGCGCTTTTAACGAATTCTTGAATTGTTTATAAGTCCTGTTGTCGCCTCGAAATTTGTTTTTCAAGGCAATCACTGTTCGCCTATATAGCGCAAGAGTTGGATTAAGGCCGACTATTGCCATTTATAATACATTCTAATTAAAATATTGTTTATATAAGGCCACTCTTATTTTCATAGCTGTCAGCGAAAGTTGTGACTTTACTGATATTGTGGCTAAGGTTTAAGCTGTCTTCTCCTTTATAGCGCTTGCTCTTACTGAAGCTACACTTCTTTTCTGAGAATTGCTCCTTCAGAGAGTTTTTCTCCATCTGAATCAGCTGTTTAAAAGCGCTTTTGCCATGAGGATCTATTTGTTTATGCTTGTTCAATAAAATTGAATAAGTTCCTGAAAGTCGGCTACTTTCTTCTACTTCTACACTGATATTAAGCGATTCTTTTTCAATCCCACTGATATTTTCAATATCTACAGAATCTAACTCAATTTTGTTCTCTTTGACATGCTGACTTTCGTTGCTGATTGGAGGCTTTATAGGTTCTCTCTTAGAATTATTTAATAAATTTTTAGCACTGAACTTGTCATTTTTAGTCAAATGAAAAGGTCTCATTTCAGTTATGTTTACTGGTTTTCTTGATTCTTGAGGAGTTAACCCAAAGCTTTCCTTTGGGGAATAATTGAACTTCTCAGTTGATGCAGAACTTGGAAACTTTCTATGAATTGTGGATTTTTCAACAATTTGTTCAAGCTCTTTCAGCAAATTCATCGAAGAGTCTTCAGGTAGGCTTACATTGGAAATTTCTGGGATATTCCCTGTGTCTTCAAATTCAAAATTCAATCCCAACTTGAAAGATTTTTCTGGGTTGATACTGAGCTCTTCGTTGATGTCAACGATGGATTCTACATCCATTTCTTGACTTATATCTCCAGTCAGGCGCTTAAGCTTAACCATAAGGTATTTGCTTTCTTCTGGGTCATTTCGAAAAGGCGCTCCTGGCTTTCGGAACCTTTCAGCGCTATCGATTTGGCTTGAAAAGTCTATGATAGGGTCAGTTTGGACAGCTGCGTTAGTTTGAAGTAGCTTTCGGCCGCAGGTTTGACATATGCATACATGAGGAAGAAACTTTAGCATATTAATTTATTTAAATTACATCTATTTGAATAATAAAATTTGATCTATTAAATAAAAAAAATCGATTGATAAAACTATTTACCCAAAAAATGAAGCATTAAATATGCTTACTAATTCTGATTTAATTTTTTAAAGGTTTTTACTCAAGCTTTCTTTAGTATAACTTAATAATATTGATTCAAAATGGCTACAGGGCGTTTTGGTAAAAAGTTTCGGATCATATCAGCAATTGAAAAAGAGGACATCAGACTTCTGCTTCTATTAATGCAAAAGCAAAATCATAGGCCAGAAACTCCAATCGATAAGCTAGGAAGTAATATTTTTCATTTAGCTTGTTATCTCGGCAAAATGACGATGATAAACTATATTTATGATAACTTCCATCTAGATATTAATTTGCATAATGAAGATGGGGAAGCTCCCATTCATATGGCAGTAAGTGGTGGACATATAAACGTAGTAAAATGATTGTGGGAAAAAGGAGCTGATATTCATGTTCCAACATTATATTACCACAAAACTCCATATGACTACTGCTGCAAAATGATAAAAACAAAAATATTTCCTGATATACGAGGAAATCCTCGACAGTCATTGGCGAAAGTCATTGAAATTAAAAATTATTTACGAGAAAAATATTTTACTGATAAAAAAGGAGAAGAAATAAGAAAATTCATCTGGGCTTACCAGAAGTTGAAAGAAAATAACAAACCCTTTGGAAGACTGACAAAAGGAATGGCAAGAGAGATTGCAGAATTTTTTTAATTTTAATCCTTAATATCATATTATAAAATAGAGCATTTTGAATCAAGATATTAAATTCTGATTTATTGGGTTAATCTTTTATACAAAATATATTGGACTTTGCAACTCTGGTGTAAGAATTGCTTAATTTTTAAATTTTGTAACAGATAGTCATCCTTTATTGTCAAATCTTTTTATAGATGCGCACAAATAAAATTAATGAAAGACACTGTGAATAAGGCAGTTAAAGCAATTCATGTCATTAATAATTAAAGTTTGCTAATTATTTAATTAAGAGGATTTCGATACACTGAGCATTGCCTAAGCTCTTCTAATAATTTTTTCTTCTTCACATCAGGGAGTGATTTTCTGCAATCCACACAGAACCACTCTCCTTCAGGAATTTTAGCCAAAGAGCCACAACTTGTATGGCATCCAGAGTTGCATTTGTCACAAAGAAGCATATTTTCTTCTTGGTCCGTATTTCCACAAATTTCGCAAGCAATTGCGCTAATCTCTTGTTGGGATATTTCCTCCTCATTTTCGCGGGAATCGGTTTCAGCTTCACTCTCAAGTTTTTCTTCAATTTTTATATCATTTTCATATGAATTTTCATTTCTCGTGGAAGCCTTGGTAAGTCTTCTTCTTTTTTTTGGTTTTGGTTCCTTTGATTTAATTTTGCGCCTGCTTTGTTGTGCATTTTTAATTTTGTGGGATTTTCTTTCTGAAAGTATCAAACTGAATTCATATACGTCCAGAAGAAAGGGTTTGATGCTTTGATTTAGGAATTCATCATAATCTGGTTTATCACAGATAGTTACAATGAGTCCATTTTCGTCTTTGTACTTGAAGGCTGGATTTTCTACTCCAAAAAGGCTTTTTGACTTTTCTATGACGCTATCATAATCATTTGGGGCTTCGCCAATATTTCTGATTTCATTTCCAAATTTTAAGTATAGCTTTTTCATCTTATAGGTGACTTAATTTACCGCTATTTAAAATAATAGAAATCTCCATTTTAACCCAAAATTCTATAACCCAAAAATATAATTACCAGTGATAGTAAGATTTAATTATTTAAAGAGTGCAAACTGTTTTTATAGTTATATTATAACAATAATGAAGAAGGGTATCGATAATTGTCTATATTGAGGATAAATAACAAGAACTCTATAGCATGCAGATTTTTATTTTTAATTGCAATCCACATAAAAATTCATTTTGGCATGCAGGAAGTTGATATTTCAGAGATAAAAATTCTAATAGAATTGGCACATGATTTGTTCATAAATAAAAAGGACAAAAAATGCAAAATAAATAAAATTCACTAATATCAATTAAATGGCAAAAGTTCTTTTATCTTGAATCCTATGAAGTGCAGTATTTTTCTACCTTGTGTATTTCATATACTACAAGATGCCTTATAAGAAAGTCGGCCTTTCTGGCTCAGTATCTATTATTTAGAATATAATCGCATCTCTTCACGATGAGAATGCCCCTGAAGATTACCATAGCCCAAACTGCACTCATGATTTTTGCTCATGAAATTATTTCTATTCAAATCAAAACTTTACTTCTACACACACAAACTTTTCTCGCCTTGTAGAGTCAGCTGACGAACATTTAAAAACACTCCTTGAGCCAAATGATCCGCCTTTAAGATGCTTGCCAGACAAATTTGGTTATACTAGGACTACTGCTAAAGAGTTGTTTCCGGATGTGGACTGGCCTACCTGTGCAAAGAAAATAGGCGAAGAGAAACAAATTATTTATATTGACCCTATTGAAAATACACTCACAATGAATTGCTCAAATGGAAAAGGCTGGTATTCATTAGGAATTAACCCTCATGAAGAAATGACTGGGTTTCAGGTATACGTTGAAGATCTAAATGAGTATAAAGGAGTGCCAATCACACTCAAACATGGAGAAGAGTGGGCATTTGGAACTTGCACAGAAAACAAAAAGACCTTATTCGAAGGTGCTACTTATTCATTACGACGGAACCAAACTGCAATTGAGAGGACCCAACAAAAAATGAAGGAAATGCAGCACAAAACAAAAATTGCACACAACTCCACTGAAACTAAGCCTTTAACTGTTATTATTCTAATCATAGATTCTTTATCAAGAAGACATTTCTATAGAAAATTGCCTAAAACAATAGAATATCTAAACGGTATTGACTCTTCAAAGTTCAGTCTTTTTGATTTCAAAATCCACAATGTGATGGGTGACAACTCCCTTCCCAATACCTATCCAGTCTGGACAGGCAAAACTCTGCTTCCCCAAACTTCTGAAGAGAGGCATGAAAATATGGTGAAGAAAGCTGATTTGATAGGAGCTGAGTCAATCTGGCATTATCTTATTGAAAGAGTAAACCATATCTAGGGATGAATCACACTTTTTGACATTGAATTTTGCAATAACTACATGGCATACAAAACAGGCAGAAGAATCGACACTGACCATATGACAGGAGTTTTTTGGTGTGCTGCTGAAAGATTGTCTGGATACTTGTAACCTTTATTTAGGGACATTACTGAAACTCAGCGCTGCATCGGAAATCAGAACTCTCACTATTATAGTCTGAACAACACAATTCAGTTTGTGAATAACTATGAAGGCTTAAATAAATGGGCTCATGTCACCACGGAAGCTGGACATGAGCATACAGGCTCAGTTATTTCATCTCTGGACGATGATTTAGTTTGGTTCTTGAAGAAAATTCTCCAAACCAAAGATGAGTTAGTCTTATTCATGATGGGAGATCATGGCATGAGATATGGCGACTGATATAAGCTGCTAGAAGGGTCAATTGAGCACAAATTACCGATGCTTGTCACCCTTGCGTCTAATTCTTTGTTGAATGATATCCCTAATAGCTATGACTCTCTTTATCACAATTCTAATAGATTGATGTCTAAGCTTGACCTTCACAGAACACTGAAGCATCTTGCCCATTTGCCTTATTACAGAGGCTACACAAAAGAATCACCAGAGTATTTCGAATGAGATGCTGAAACTAATAAATCATTAAGCTTGCTTCTGGATAAAATACCAAATGATAGAAGCTGCCAAGATATCAACATTGAACCTTTCTATTGCTCATGTTTAGTTTTTACAAAAATAGATGAAAGCTTATACACAGGAAAAACATCACTTAGAAGTAAAGAAATGAAGATTAAGAAGCTTATAAAAGAAATAGCTGAATACTTCATATATTTAATCAACGAAGAAACGACCACTCCATACAAATCCCCAGGATTCCACATATGCCAACAAGTTACATTAAAAGCGGTTGACTCAGTTGAATGACTTAAGCTAGCTCCAAATAAACACTTCTACAAGCTAGCAATTACTATCAATGAGCATCCTTTAGCAAGATTTGAAAGCGTTGCCTTGGTGACTTCTCAATATGAAGAAGAATTAAATACTCGAGAAGGATACCATTTAACAAAAACATATCTCAATGGAAAGAAAAACATCAGGCCAATTTATATCAGAAGACAAGATATGTATGGAGGTTTGTGCGAACAAATGTGCAATCTTCGGCAGATCCTTGCACCTTTATGTATATGCCATAAGTTGGAAACAATTGAATGGAATGAGCCAAGAATGGTAGAGGAAATAAAAAGCAGGTATTCGTTCTATTTGGGAGATATTGGAGAAAGCTGCACAGAAAAATGCGATAAAGAAGGACTGATATGTGATACAATTGGAATAAATTTGATGAACAGCTGCAATGACATGAAAAAGGTTTCCAACTGCAAGACATGTGTAGATGGGGATGAGAAAATGTTTCCAGGGGAAAATAATGAGGTTTGCTATTTGCAAAAATCGACTAAGTATTTCTGTGACGAAAAATTGGAAAATATTAGACGAGGATGTGCTTGCAAAGGTAGTTCGTAATTATATTAAATTAGGTAATTTCTATGAGTTTTCTATAAAATCCTATCAAATAAGTTCGTCAATCAAAGGATAATCGTTCATAATGATTATATAATTAGATTCTACTAGAATGTTCGATAATATTTTGCTCATAATAATAGATAGATAATAGATAATATTTGAATTAATCGTCAATGAAATTAGCTTTTAATTTATTTTTAACATAAAAGTGTACATATGCTAACGTTTTTATTATTTTAACTTTATTCGTTAATAATCGCTTAACAATTTGATCTGATATGAAAATTTTTCAAATCATTTTATTCACCAATTTTCTCGATCCTAATAAACCTTTATTATTTATGATTTTGAATGATATACTTTAAAAAAAACTTAATAGTCGGTTAAATAAAGCTATGGTCTATTATTTAATTTAGCTTAGCCTCTTCTCCTCCTTCTTGAGCCTCAGATTCTTTTTGGATTGGTTTCTTGCATTCTTTAATCTTCTCCCAACCTTGCCTTAGAAGGACAACATTTGATTTCCAATGCTTTAATCCTAGCTGTTCAGGAGTGTAGCCTCTAGACAAATTCCTTATAACATAATCATCATAGTCCCTAATAATTCTGAGCACCAAGTCACTAGTAGAAACACCATCGGTTCTGTCAGTAGCCAAAAATCTCCCAGCTTGCTTCACTTCGTAATAGCAGTCTCCGGTCTCATCGGAACCTTGTGTATAAGGAATCGCATCATGGCAAATATATCGAATATTGTGCTTATCTAGAAATTCTACTGTGGTGATCCATGGACTTGGGCAAATGACTTCATCTGCCCATTTACAGTGCTTAACTGTTTCTGATCTTTCATATTCATTCATAATTACTTTCCCTTTGTATTTAATAGTATCCTCATCTCCTGTAACACCAACTACGAGAAAGACATAAGGGAATTTCTTCTTGCACTGTTCTAACATTCTTGCATGCCCAAAGTGAAATAAATCGAAAACTCCATCACAATATAGACGGATTGGGTGCTCTGGATCATATCCAAGCCTTGGTTCGTCTGCCATTTTATTATCACCAAAATTTTTGAAAAATAAACTTTGTGATTAGTTTCATATTAAAGCTATCTCCCGAAACACATTAATTAAATCTTAAATTGCATGATATAAAATGGCTCTTTTTAATTGCTTCCTTATTTTATTACTTTCAATAAATTAATTTAAATTAGGCAAGAGGCCAATACATAATATTATTTATTGCAATCATTTAATGCACAAGTTTGCAAAACTTATATCAATTATTATAATAACTCTTTTTAGTTAAGCTGATGCTTTATATCAGTTAGATCGTAGCCCAGACTCCATTTTTCTTAGCTATTAAAAGTAAGTTTAATATAGTACAATTGATCAATTAATCCTTTATTTCACTTCTGGTATCATCATCTGGGATTGAGCTTCCAATTAATGAAGATTCTGGAGGTTTTGACGAATCAATCCTTATAGAGTTCCCCAGAAGTGACATATCGAATATTGGCTGTCGTACAGTATCCTCTATGTTTTCTTCGTCAGACTCTGTTATCTGATAAATAACTGAAAACCTTCTCTTGCTTTTAATATCTTCTTTTCGCGTTTTATCAAATATGTGTGGTGATTCACCAATTTCCATTGAATTTTCAATATAATAATTTTTTACTTTCCTCATAAGCGATTCATGGTTTTTATATCTATTAAATGCTGCGTCTCTATCATTAAAGCACCCAGCAAATGCCTGCCGTGCTTTATGACCCCTTTTATCAAGCTGATTTTCAGGATGAAAAGGGATTTTCCTTCCTCTGATCTTTCTCCCCTCAAGTCAAATATTTCTTGTGTGCTCTTGGTCTAAGTTAAAAATTAAATTCTTGCATCTTGCTGCAACATGCCCTATCATTTTACACAAATAGCAGGAAATATGAATATATGTATAGTCCATGCTCAAGCATTTTTTAGCTATCATCATTAGCGATCTATCATCTTCTGGATTTGTAGAAAGAATATCGTAAAATCGATAAAAAGTCATCGAAAATACTTCAGTAAAGCGTGTCGACTTAACAGCAGCACAGCGTGGAGCTCCTATTAGAAACCCAATCTCTCCAAAATACTCATCAGCTTCTAAATTTGTGTAGCAAACTCTGGAAGTCGGGTGGTAAACTTCCACTTCTCCTGACATAATAAAATAAAGAGTTCGGCTAGTTTCACCTTCCTCAAATATCTGATCTTCTGCAGCATATGCCTGGTACGTTAGAAGTCTTGGCAAGTGGATCACTAATTCTCTTGAAAAAAGACCACTCGTAAATAATATACATGATTTTATCACATGCCCATGGAGATGCTGATAAATTTCATCCTTAAGAGGGCCACTAAAAATGTCTAATATATTTTGTTCGTTATAATCATAGTCATTATTTACCTCATGTGTATAGTCAAGATAACTCCTGACTCGAAATTGAATCTCTGATGGGAGATTTTTCTTTTTCATATACCTATTTACAGCTTGTATTGTGAATCGAAACCTGTCTTCTCGTGCATTGGCTTCCGATATCAAAGAAGACAGATTACCTATGATGTTGACGAACATCGCTGACAAGCACACCATTGAGAAAATTCCATACAGTTTTTCAACAATTGAAATTGGATGGAAATCGCCGTATCCAACTGAAACCATTGTTGTTATGGCTCAATACATTGATGTCACATAAAACTCCAGCTTCGGTATTCCACTTTCCACATCTTCTTGGAAGTCTATCAGTCAATTCTGGCTGCGCTTGGTCATATTGGTTAAAGATACGTAGAAAAATAAGCAAGCTGCTCAGTGAGCTATTAGTAATACTCTTGAAAAAAGCTTAATAAATAAGAATCATATTGAAGCGAGCTGGGTTTTGAAGTAGTCGTCAATATCTAGCAAAATTTTTTCCATTTTAAAAACTTTCAATAACTTGAGAAATCTCACAAGTCTTGATAATTTAATTGAACCGAAAGAATTTTTAGTCTCACTAAATGAGATCTGCTGGTCATCAAAAACAGAACCATTCAGAAGCCACACTCATGGAAAGCTTGACATCAAGTCAAGAAAAAGTCATCTTTCAGCATATTGTTTTGCCATCATTGTCCTTATCATCACCAAAGCACCTTTATAAAAATATCCAGTATTGACCGTAACAAAGATATCCATAATAAATAATATCTGAACCACAAATTCCACATAAATTCAATCACCATCCACCTGAATCACAAAAAAAATAAAAACTGGGATCGAAATTACCAAATAAATGAGGCAGGCTAAAATTATTAGGTCTCAAATGACTCGAAATGCATGATTTGGGTGAAATATGAACGTTGAGTTCCAAAAATTGTTGGTTTTACTTTTGCGAACTTTATAAAAATCTGCTGAATGAAAAGTTTGTGATTTCTTCAAGGTGTGAATTCTGTTTTCTTGAGATATATACGGTTGAAATTGCTCATTGCTAATTGCTGTAGAGGGTTCAGGGGCTCTTTGGTCGTGCTTTTTCAGTATTTCCATTTATTCCTTTAATTTTATAATTTGAAAAGAAGCAAATTAAGGATTTGGAGATTTGGAGAAGCTGGATTTCAATCTATTAATTTCCACTAAAAGCCTTTAAAAATAGTTTAGCAATAATTTATAACTTAGATTATAAAAAGATTATTTTTTTTACAATTCTGATTTAGCAAATATATTTATTCTAATATTGATTAATACTGAGGTGTATTTATTTCTTCTCGATTTTGATATTCCATGTCTTGTTTAAAATGCTGGTTACTCTTAAAGTTGCTATAAAGTGTAAATAGCAAATGTAAACTCTCCACTAAGCTCTTATTGTTTGGCAAGTTATGCACAGGAATGTCTAATATCGCACATACAATTTTCACATAAGTTCCTAGGTCGACTTCCAAATCCGGCCCTGGGAGTTCTAGCGCATTCACTGCATCTTCAACTTCGGCAGGCCAAACATCCATAAGAGTGTCAATATCTGGCATATTTTTTGAATAATTCACTGTTGGAGGTGGCTTTGTACGATGGGCATCAGCAATATTAGATATCCAGGTTGTAATTTTCTTAGGATTTTTGTCAGCGTTCTCAATAGATCTCACCGCAGTTCCAGCACCGCCGGTTCCAGGCCTCTTGATCAACGGTTTCAGCTTCAATTCCAACAGTGCAGGGTCTGTCTGGTTTAATTTTGGCTCATCGAGAGTGACTAGTCCCAAATCTTCATGTGCGCCATCAGGTCTTGGAATTTTCAAAAATGCGTCGACTTCTCCTACAGATGGGATATAATCAGGGACAAAAGGTCTCAGTTTAGTGTCGAGCTCAATTTGCTGGGGTTTGTATCTCTGGATATACTGGAAGAGCTCTTTTACTTCAGCTGAAACAGCCAGGTTTTGGTATTCTGCAGGATTGTAAGCACCTTTGATATTGAGTTCTTCTGAGGCTTCTTCACTCATGTTTTCTTGATTCTTTTGCTGGAATGCGTTGGGATGCATCATCATTTCATTTGATCGCCCTGAACTTCCACCAGATTCGTGGAATGAGCCTTGTGCTTGTTGGCCGGGACTATTTTCGCTTGGATTGCTTTCTACTTCTTCTTCCCCGCTGTCTCCTACGTCGAAGGCTTCGTCATAATGCATGTCTTTGATATCTGCTTGATGACCAGGTTGATTAGGACCTCCATGTTCCATTCCTGGGTCTTCAACTTCTTCGTACGATTCTTCATCACTCTCAAACTCCATTTTCAAATAAAGTTATAGAAACAGTTTATTAATAGCAGCTTGTAGCTATAATGGGCACATGCAAAATAATGATCTCTCTTAAAATAATTATTTATATTAAGGTAAGGATTAATTATAATAATTCCATAATTGAAGTTCAGAAATGTGATAAACAAAACTCTGGGCATTTGAAATATAAGTGAAAAGGTGGTGTCTTTAAGAATAAAAGATTCTTGGCTTATAAATTATCTAATATTAAAGATTTAATAAGCTTATGGCTTTAATTTATGACCGTATTTATTATATTAAAAAATGGCTGAGAGAAATCGATTTAAATACATGAGATATAACAAAGTTGGAAGAACTACGCAGCTAGATGAAGAAAACGTGACATTTGCCAGGAACGATGAATCTTCACCGCGTCAGATTATTTATAAACATGAATGTCCAAAAGAGCTTGCTAATTTCCAAAAATGTATGACTGACCATGAAAATAGACTATCTGAATGTGCTAAACAAAATTCAGATTTGGAGCATTGTGGGAAAAAGGCTTTCAGTGCAATTAATGCCATGACAGAACCTTATGACTATCATAAAGGCCTAAATAGAAAAGATGATAATAGTTAAATAAACATTAAAATGATGTTTTGTCCTAATAATTGCCAATTATTGATGAGTATTTCAAATATGAATTCATTATCTTCCTAATTTGCAAGAAATTATTGAATTAAACTGCCATTTCGCATACTCTGTTGTTGGCTCAGGGATCTTGGACATCAATATCATAATGTCTTGCTTAGTTTTATTTGCTAATTCTGCAAATTCTTTTCTCTGTAAATCAGGTGCAGCCATAATACTACTTCTTACACACTTTCGCAGTTCAATGTCTATTTCATGCATTAAAGACTGCTGCTGAGGTATAGATATTAATTCTCTAGGTTTCAATATTTCTGCTTCATTTATCATTAAAATAGCTTTTTGACTCATTTTTTCTAGTTCTTGAAACAGGAGAAGCTTTGAATTTTTCCAAAACTTTTCTTGATGAAGTTTCTCATAATGAGCTATCAAAACTTCCTCGGTTACTTGATTTTCTCTTTGCAGATTTTGACTGAGTGCTTCTTCAAGAGTTATATCAATTATTAAATGCAAAAATTTACTTGAATGCTGCTGAGCAATTCTTTTGTAAGGTTTGATCAAAGATTTCAAATGATTTACATCATCAATTAATATGATTTTGCTATCACAATTATTCATAATTTCTAAAAATCGTTCCAGTAGGATAATTTTTGCTTGATGAAAATTCTCCACTGAAAAGTCTCCTAATTCTTTTAAAATGTCATCATAGCTTATCAAAATTCCATCTAAACTACTTGCTAAATATTTAGCCAATGTAGTTTTTCCTGATCCTGGGCATCCCGAGATGACAACAACTATGTTATTCATTTTGCTTACACAAATTAAATGTATAATGGTGTCGGTCTAACCACTCCAAGAGGGTCTGGAACAAGTGGATACGTCCAAAAAAACCTCGCTTACATCCAAAAGCCCACCACTCGTGCTGATTTCCAAAAAGAGCTTGCAGCTATTAAGGCCAACCCCCTTAAGCCTCCTAAAAAGCCGAATCAAGAATTAGTTGAGCATGAACAGAAAAGGCAAATTGAGATCCACCTGATCAACTTTAAGAAAACTCTTGAAGGACAAGGACTTTCTCCTGAAGAGATTAAGGAAAGAGTTGATAATGCCAGAACCCATCTTTACGCAAAGCTACACGAAGCACCTTTACTAAATCAAAAATCAAGTCACCAAAAAGTAATACAAAAAAATGAAGAAATAGCAAAGTTTCGGGACAGCTTTGGAATCAAAAATGATTATGTCCCTGGCTCTTCTTTTGATTTTGAAGCACTGGAAGAAAAAAGACAGAAAGAAAAAGAAGACAGAGCTATGAAAAAAAGAATGGAAAAAATAAAAGCTCTCGAGGAAGCACAAAAGAAAGAAAAAGAAGCAAGTCTGAAAGATGAAAAGGCAAAAATCCCTATCGAAAAGGAGAAGCCTAAAGAAGAAATCAAAAAAACTTCAAAGCCTATTGAAAATACAGATAAAGAGCCAATGGAAGATGGAGAAATCAAGAGCGAAAGTTACCAAAAAGAAATAAAAGAGAATCAAAAGGAGAGTCTTAAAAGGGAAGAAAAGACAATAGAAAGGAAAAATGCTGTAAGAGAAAGAAGTCCTCAAAGAAAAGATTCAAGGGAGAGACGGCGGTATTCAAGAGATCGTCAGTCCCGAGATTATCGAAGAAGTCCAGATCATTATAGGAGGAGAAGCCCATACAGAGACAACAGAAGGCCTAATTATAGAAACCGAAGAAAATACTCAGACGATTCAAAAAGCCCAGAATACAGAAAAAGTTCAAAAGACTCAAGAGATAAAGTTAGAAAATATAGAAAATCAAGTTCCAGCAGTAGCCGGAGCAGAAGTAGAAGCTGCAGCCACTCAAGCTGCAGTAGTTGCTCTTCATCATCCTCATGCTCAAGTTGCAATAGATAATTTTAATTCTTGTTAACTTAAGATATTTCTAATTCTCCTCTGTAGGCAATTGCTTCATATGTCTCCACTATTTTTCTTTTTACTTCTTCAGCCTTTGGACTCGATTTTGCTAAGCCTGCTCCAATTTCATTACCAGTGATTGGATGAATTACTGTAAACAACCATTCCGAATGATCTTGCACTAATAAACCATTTTTGATATCAAACTTCCCATCCTTGAATTCATTCGCAAAATAATCGAAAAAGCTGAATATCAAATGGCCAATGTTGTACTGAGAGCTAGCAGATGTCTTTACTTCGTTATCAAACCACACATCATGGCCTCCTACAATTTTAGGCTCATGAGGCTTATTTTGAAGTGAATTAAGCAATGGAGGGTTTATTGTTTGAAGAAAGCCTAAGACTAAGAAAGACCAGTGGTAATTTTTAATTATACTGGACACTCCTTTGGCTCTTGCCCATATTTTTACAAAGAGAATGAGTTCAGTAACAAGAGAGTCAAGTGAGCAGTATTTCTTGGCCAGAGAAGTAGTTTCTAGTCCTATAAGATCATTTATAGATAAACTGAAGGAGTTTGGGTATTGCGGAAACTTCATTTGCAAAGAGTAAGCAGTTTCTTTGATTTCAAAGCCTGGATTAGCTAACAAGAACACATTTTTGATATCTTGGAGAACTTGCTGTGGATTTGCAATTGACGGATTGATGACTGTCAAGTCAATATCAGAGTCAACAGTCCAAATTCCTGCTGATGTCGACCCCAATCCTTTGATTTCTGAATTTGGAAGAACCTCAATCACCGTATTTTTAATTTGCTCAGAGATTTGTTTAATGGCATTTAAGTGCTCTTGTTTAGGTGCATATTTGTCAATGAGATTCAATGCTGAATCTTCAATTCTTGCAACAAGTTTTTCTATCTCTGCATTGGATTTCTGGGCTTTTTCTTCTATCTTTTTCTTGACATATGCAGGCTTCTTTTTTTCTTTCTTTTCTTCTTCCACTCCTTCTTGCTCTTTCCGTTTCTTTTCTTGCTTTTTTTCTTTCTTGTTAGACTCTTTAAGTTTATTGGATTGTACCTTTTCGAGTCATGCATTAAGCTTTACATTCATAGCATGCTCATTGTATTCACTTAAGAAGTGGATCTGATTGACAGCTTTTACAATGACTCTCCAAGCCAGCATAGTCTTTTCTTTTGGCTTTGTGCTTCCTAGAGCTGCGTCCAATGCGGCAAAGACTTCTTGCTCTCCGCTTTCTTTTAGAGATGCGATTTCCGCAAGTTTTTCACCAAGCTCATCTGCATGAACAAATTCTTCTTTTTCAATTGATTTGTTAGTATCTTTTAATAATTTTTCAACTAATTTGCTAATTTTCTCTTCCTTTTTATTTTTATGCTTCCCTATTTCTTGCTCTTTATAAGGCATTCCAGGTACTTCAAGTTTTTTTCCTTTATTTTTTTTAGATTTTTCTGGTTTTATTTCTTTTTGTGGCTCTTTTTCTTCTTCTTTTGCGTTTTCAATTATTTTCTCACTTTTTTCATCTTTGAATGAAACTCTGGGTTCTTTATAATTTCCTTCGTAAATCTTTATTAAGATTTCATCAGGTTGAGACTGGAGCTTCTTGCATATTTCTTGGTATGACTCTAGCAGTCTTGCTTTCTGATTGGGAGTAAAGTTATGTTCAAACTCTTTAAGATTTTTTTCTATGTGAGGTAGTAAGGCTCCATGCCTTTCGTCAACTTTTTTATCCAATGTAAAGTAAAGAGTATTGAAGACAAAAATACTAAGGAGCTCATGACCCCTTATTTTCCTTTCCAAAATAATTGAGCATCCCTTTCTAAGACTGCCCAATACAGCAGCAATATCTGATTCTTCATTTGCTAAAACATCAACATCTGTTGGGTCAAGTGATAGGATATTGTCTGGCACAGCAATCAATTCTTTATGTGCAAGACAAATTTTTACTATTTTGATTATTTCTTCATTTAACTTCATTAGGTCAAATAAAGAGTGCAGAACTGAATTATAAGCTCCCGCTATCAGATCAGCCAAATGCTGATCAATGATTGATTTGATTTCTGTAAAAAGATTGCTTGCATTTCTGAACTGTTCAATGATTTCGTTTGTCACTTCAGGCCGAGTTCTTTTCCCATTCGTTTGATTTTTAGCCCAGTCAGAAAATAGCTGCAGCATCCTGCATAAAATAATTCCTCTAGTTGATGGATCCAAGTTCTGAGAAGTAGAAATTTTATATAGGGTTTTTATTATTGTCAAGCTTTTATCTTTTGCTTTATGCTGACTTAGGAGAATTCCGATAGTTAATGGGTTCTCAATCTTTTCCTTTGCATTGAGAGCTCTTTCAAGGGCTGCTTGAGGCCCAGACTTGCAAAATGCTTCTAATATTGGATCCATTTTATACGCCAACACAAGATTCAATGTACCTTATCATAAATGGCCAAATAAAATATTACTGCGCCTATTAGATGATATTTACCAGCTTAAAATAGCATGCTTTTTTGGTGATATTTTTTCAATTATTTATAATGCATAATAATAATTCTTCAGCACTTTTGAGGATTTATATGCATTGCAAGTGCATTTATCATCAAATTTAAAAAACTTCTTTGCTTTATGCTTAAATTTGAGGCCAATATGGCTTTATAATAAATTTATTGAAAGTTGTATGATGATATCTCAGCTCACTTTGAGAAAATCTATGAAACCAAACAACGACTGATTCATAAAAAACAAAATGATGAATTTTATCGGTGATCCATGATCAGATAATCGAGCTTTTTAATACTGATAACTTCATTTTCATATAGGGCTATAATGCTCTAGTCTCAATATTAATCATTCAAGAAAATCTCTAATCCAGTTTTAGGTGTATTTAGTAATGCATTGTATAATATATAAATCTCTCCAAAGAAATCGAAGCTATACAAATAGCATTTTTTCTTCGCGCTCCTATTTAATTTGATGTTTATTTTAAATTATTAATTATTAAACAAGACTCTTTCCAGGTCTTCTTCTCTTTATCTTCTTGGTAACTAATACCTTGACCTGTTCAACCATTTCCTTGCTCACAACAACAGTTGCGGTATACGCATTTTTTGTTCTATCAGATGATTCCACATTTCATTGGCTTGGCAATTCGATCTTCACTGATTCAAACTGCTCTTTATTCTCATTTGAAATCTTGATGCTTTCAGGGGACTCGCTTATCCTTATATTTTGAGAATTCTCATTTGAAATCTTGATGCTTTCAGATGGCTCACTTATCCTAATGGCTATTTCTTGCTGAATATCGTTATTTTTCGAGGTTTCTGGAGTGATTATATCATTGGAATTTGAAATTTTCGTCTCATCTAATTCGAATATCGAATTGTTAGTCTCGTTTGTATCATCCGGAGTTACTTGAATGTCAATCATACTTGTGTTATTTGAGTCTATTTCCTCAGGTATCATAAGGGAAATTAAAGCTTCGTTTTTAATTTCTCTAAGAAGAATATTTTCACTTATAAGTTTAGGCTTTGCTGCTGATTCTTCATTTTTTCAATTATTTGTTGTCATGAGGCTAAAGCTTCTCCTAGCAATAGGTAAGCTATTTCTATTTAGGTTTGCAGTTGGCATCATTGTCAGTCTAGGAGTAGCATCGATACTATTCATGCCTGTCCTTGGGGAAGAATCTTGACTTGGCCCTTGGTTACTCCCAGGAGTAGTAACCTCTTCAGTCGACAAGACTGATGTTATTGGTTTTGCAGCTTTATTTTTGCTTAATAGAAAGTAATGATCATTATACTCTTTCATTATCAAAGCTCTAACTCCAGAAGCACTGACCAAGTTAGGGCATTTAACTACTTGCTTAATAAAGGCACTTTTTGGAATAAAAGCTCTGCCTTGTAAAATCAGTTTCATTGATGTTTCAATGAATAAAGGCTTTCCTTCAAGCAATTTGCTTTCATAGCTGTGCAATAAATCCACAGGAATTTGGTCCATTTTGTTTCCCATTGCAGATCATATAAGATTGATAGATACATGAGCAATGTCTTGTAGGAGAGTTTCCACGTTTCGAGCTCTAAGGTTCTCTCCATACACTTGGTGAACGTCATGGAGTAAAGTTGCTTTCTGCTTTACTGTTCCTTGAGAAAGCAAAATTACCAAGATTTTGAATCTTTTTGGATCAGTGCGATTATCTTTTTTATATATATTCTCTATGATATTGTCCTTTTCAGACTTGAATATACGAAACTTTGGTGGACATTTAAAAAGTTCAGAATATTCGGAGAGATTTTTTTCTGATATATGACCCCTTGCTTCCTGTTTGGAAGCAATTATATTGATTTTGGTCTGAGCTGAAATTGCGGGGAAATCCAGCTTCTTTTCCCATTTGCAAATCTTTTGTTCATTGGTGTGGAGTTGTGGAAGGTAGCCTGTATTTGACGAAGTGCATCCCATTTTATAATAATAAGTTATTTCAAATTATTGCTAATTTAGCGATGAATTTAAATAGACAAATAGATGCTGAAGATGTCACATTGTCATAAATTAATTGTGGTGAAACAAAAGATATTTATTAAATTCATTTTAATAAGCGCATTTAAATCATAAAGCTTATTAATAAAAAAAATTTATAGTGATTTTTTTTGATAGAATTGAGGCTGTTTTTGGAGGAAGTAGAAATGCATCTTTTCAGTAAATAATATTATATCCCTGATAGCTGAAATAGAGATAATAATTTGGCCTACAAATTTCACAGAATTGTACAATATTTAAAAATCCAAGTCTGCTATGTAATAAATAGCATTTGTAATTAAAGTTTGATTCTTTGATGAGAAATTTTCTTAAAATATATAATAAAACTAAAACTTTCACAAATATGCAGACTCAACAAAATCATCAAGAGCAAGTATGTTAATTAATAACTAATAATAATATTTTTCAATACTAAGATCAACCGATTTGCAGTTATAATTAATTCAAATTCACATATTTATATAATTATTATAGTGTAATAACTCAAAACCATTCGAAAAAATGATTCGTTCAAAATCCCTTTGCTCTCCAAGAAGTGTGAGTACAGCCTTGCCTACAGAACGTAAAAATATTAAGACAGCCCAGAAAGTCTACATATGAGAATCATCTATCCCGCAAGGATGGAAGCAGAACAAAAGTGTTAAGCTCGAACTAGTCCATGTGTCTCAGACAAACAAAAATAAAAATACCTTAGATTTCCTTGTGGAAACTCAAAAGTACATCAATAAAATCTGTGGCAGAAGTCTTGATCAAATCAGAAGTAATCAATTAATTTCTCCTTTGCTAAATTTAGCAATTGAAAAATCTGGCACAAGTAACATCTCTCGCAGAAAAAGAAAGTCGACCACTCAAAATATGTCGTCTCTTGCAGACGCACCTAAAGGCTTGTTCATTTCAGAACTGAGCCCTCCAAAGACAAATACTTTGGCATCAAAATCGTACCTCAGCCCTCGAAGCATTTCATTTCAAAAGCTTGCTTCGAAATCTCAAATAATAACAAAAAAGCAGCCAATTCCACTCATGGTAAATCAGCTTGGATCTGATTTCTTGCATCGCGTAAATAGTGAACAGCATATAATTAATAGTTATTCTATCCCGAATGGGTTCAAACTTCAAAAACCTTCAACTTCGAACTCAATTATCTTATCGCCTAGAAGTCAAGATGAACAAATGGGAACTTTCTTGAACAGGTTTGAAAATTCAAACAGAGTCCCTTATAAAGTTCCCAAGTCAAGAGAAGGAGTTAATGGGTGAAAATTATCAGCAAGGAGAACAAGAGGGAAAAGAGAAAGCACTGTATCAAGCATCTATCGAAAAATGAAGAACAGCACTGAAAGGCTTATTCATACAGCAAAACAATAAATAATTATAATAATTACACCCTGTTAATTCTATTCTAATTTTCATTTTTATTTAAGTAGCTACAGTTCAAGTGTTGACAATGAATCCAAGAAATGCCAATAAATTTGCGTCTCCTCTGAGTTCAAAATTCAAAAATTCTTCTCCAGTGAAAAAAATCAAAAAATTGCAGAAGCAAATTGAGAAAGCAACCACATCAGCGCTTAAATCAGTTCAACTCTATGAAGAAAGAAAAGAGTTTATGGATGTCGATGAAGGAGAGCTATGTGTAAATCCTCACCCAGATTTCGAGTTCAACGGGATAAGTCCTATTAGATCAGAAGAATGCTCCCCTGAAATAAGCTTTGATTCCGATCTTAATGATCTGCAAGTACAAGTTAAGCCTGAATCTTCATGCCCGAGAAAAAGAGATATGGACTCCTTTTTGAAATCATCAATGAAATACGGCACAAAGGTCTCTCAGATTTTATCTGAGTCCGGAGTTGCTTCTCCAAGAAAATTCAAACAAACATCGCAACCTACGCAAGCCATGCAGCCAACACAAGCTAGCAACTCAAAGCAGCAGTCCAAAAGTCAGAAATCGCTGAAAGAGAGCCCAAAAAATTCGAAAAATGAAAAAGAAGTTCAGAAGAAAATTTTGCCACTTGAAAGTCTGTTTAGTAAGACAGAGAACAGACATAGCATTGGGTATTTAACTTCAAGAGAAATTATGATGAGCTCGCTAACTAAATTTGGTATGCCTTATTATAGATGGACTGAATAGCTTGTTTTCGTATGGATCAAGCGGTGCTGAGCACAGGAATTTGATTAGTGAAGAAGATAAGGCTCCAAAACCAAGAATTATATCAGGGCCAAGCACTAGAGTAAAATCAAATACGATATCCATAAAACGCCAAGCACCTCAGCCTTAATTTTAATCATTGTGATCTTATATAAGAGCTTCCTCTTGGTAAGTTCTCTCAGATAAGCTGCACAAGCCTTTTCTAGTGTTTGATTATATCCCTCAGATTTGCTAATCAAAACTTGATTAAATTAATTATTGGCTTCGAAGCTGTCAAAATTGATCATCTTTATGCCCAAGCCTATTTAAATAATATCAACAATCAAACCTTTTCTCATAAGTTGCTTTGAATAGTTCATAGGAAATTCTCAGATATCTGCAATCTTAAAGAGAATTGGTCTATCCGTGTTTAGAGATATTTCTGTGTTGAGATCTAAAAAATCCCAATATTTCAGTCAAAACTTTATGAATCTTAAGCTACTAATTAGAGGCAACTTTTTTATACATCCATTATTTATTCTATTATTGTCCTTTCCATTTTATAACTGCCTTTCATTTCTCATGTCAAGCGCTCTCGCCTGAGCGAACATCTCAATTGTGCTTTCTAACTCAGACTTATCTCTTATCTGGATATTTAATGGAGTCTTAGATTGAGTATAATTCCCAGCCTCTATGGAGCTTGGCTGGATTCCTTCTCTCAAAGCTTGGAAGAGCTTCATGATTTGCTCAACAGATTTCTTATTTCCCCTATTGTTGCCTATTTTCTGTTCCCAAATTGCATCTTCGAGTTCCTGGAATCTCTTAGATAGTTTTTCATCAATAACAATCAGCTCCCCTTGAGGATTCCTCAAAATTGTGGAAAATATATCCATAACCTTTGCAATAATAAAAGGAATACTCCAGGTGAAAACATCCATAAAGTTCGGGAGCATATATGGATGCTGGTTATAGTTGTATTGCTGGATATTTAAGGTGTTGTTGTCAAACTTTATAATCGCTCCTTTGTTGTTATAAACGTCACAGTAGTTTGGAGCTGAGAAGATGGTGATCACTGCAGGGAATTCGTTATTTCCATTTCAGCGGTGCATTTTAAATCCATCTGGTTGGGCTTCGTGGGCTCGAATGACTGATATTAAATCGTTTCTACGCAAGAAGTTGTTCATAGCTTCCATTCCGAAGTAAAAACTGCACCCTCTCACCTCGTTTTTTCTCCAATTTTCAGGAAGTCTTCCATCGGCAGAGTCAACTGGATCAGACCACAAAATATCGCAATAAAGTCCTTGCTTTGGAGGCTCTATAAATCTATTTAGTCTTGTTAAATCTTCAACAGTCCTTAACTCAGGCGAAATTCCACCATGCAAAGCGAGAAACTTCCTATTGACCAAGCAGGAAATAGGAATGCAGTCGAAACTCTCCATAATTCTATCATAAATTTCAGAGTCGAACTTGTAGATGCACTCTGTCCTGAAATTGAAATAAGTTGTCATTTGGCGACACTCGTGATTTCCGCGGATCATATAAAACGTTTGAGGGAAATTGATTTTAATAGCATAGAGAAGCATTATGACTTCTATAGAAAAAATTCCTCTATCTACGTAGTCTCCTAAGAAGAGGTACTTCGTGTTCTCTGGGTTTCCACCAATTTCAAACATTTTGAGCATGTCATACAACTGACCATGAATATCACCAACAATTGTCACTGGATCTTGGAGAAACAACAAGTTTTCTTCAGATCGGAAGATGCTTGATACCATATCGATGATTTGGATAACATCTGTTTTATTAAGGCGGCCTTCTCTCTGGAAATGAACTTTCAGAGCCTTGTAAGATGGCTTTCCATTGCATTCTTCAGGGAAAAGTAGATCGTGAGAAAGAGGTCGATGAATAGGAGGCTTCACGTCTTTCATAACGCGATCATCTAAGGGATCGGACAATTGATCCATATTTATATAGTTTTTCTTTTTTATTAGTTTTCTTAACATTAATTCATTTAGCATAACATAATCTTATATCAGATTCTGAAGGTTCTAAACTTAATCAGCTAAGAAATCCTAAAAAACTAACTTTAAAATGTAAAACAAATAATTATAAGAGTTTTTCCTTGTATCTTATTGAATCACCAATTGAGTCATTTTGATCAGGTCAGCATAATCTTAAATTTTTAAATTTTATTCTCATGATGAGAAATAGATAGAAATCTTTGATATATGCTTGAAATTTTATATACCTATAATTCTTATAGAAAAAAATAATAATCTTTCTAATCAATTATGGAGGATTTCAACAGAAGATAGCATAAGTAATTAAACTAGCATTCAGAGATTTAAGAAGGAAAAAGGCAAGAAGCTATGATGCTATAACGCTTTTACTTAGTCCACAAAAATATTTTGCATATTCCAATAATAAAAGCCTTACAGACTTTTTTTAAAACCTTGTATATAATATTTAAAATTTAAACTTCCCTAAATAAGCTTTTTATGAAAATTTACAATTATATATATATAGAAAATTTTAATTTTACAAATAATTAAGAGCAATTTATAATACATAAATAAATAGATTCCCATAAATAATTTATAAGCTCTAAATGTACCAGAGCGCTTGCATTGTTCGGGAGTGCTTAAAGGAACCCAAATTCACATGCAGCTGCAACCCAGGATTAGAAATATGTTTAAAGCATATATATTGGCATTTGCAAAGTTCTAATTTTCCATTAAAGCTACATTCGTTCACAGAAATATGCAGTTCTCAAACTTCTCCAAAAGAAATAGCTATCGAATTCTTGGAGAGCTATAAAGCAGATCTTAAAAAGCTCAAGGAGCTATATTATATTGAGGAGGGTTCTAAAGTAAACAGAATTAAATCGAATTTAAATGAATTTCAGACAAGATTAAATAGAGAAGTCAATTCTGTAGAGTCTTTTAGGAAAAGAATTGTTAACGCTGACGAATCATGACTAGAAAAATCATCAAATTTAATGATAAGAAAGCTAGCTAAAAAGGTGAATAAGGATCTTTTTATGCAATGTGATGGTCCTATATTAAGCATTGAGAAAACTTTTTCAGCAAGTATACAGAGTCAGCAAATAAAAAAAACAAGAAAATATAATTCTTTTTCATCAGAGCAAGGCCCGGTATTAAACATCCAGAGTCAGCCAATACAACAAACAAGAAAATACAATCTTTTTCCATGGCAGAGTAAAACAATTGCCATTTCTTATGCTGTTCTGATATTATCAATTATATGCTGAAATTTGAGCTTCACTTCAAAAAAAACTATGGAAATCTCAATCTCTCCAGAAGAAGTCTCAATTATTTTTGACCATTCTAAAGAACAATTAGCAAGTCTAACAATAAATCCAGAAAATTATTTAATTATCAATGAAGTTTTTGAAAATTTAAATGTAATTAATGACTTTTTTTCGCGAGAACCAAGGAATTTTGAAAACTCTACTTTGTGTCACTCTGAATGCTTATCTATATCTCAAGAGCATAAAGTTTATTATCGAAAGTTCTATGGTTCATATTTCTATGGCTATTGAAATGTTGTTTATAAAGGAAGCGGGATTTATATATTTGATATTAAAGAAGGAGAGACTAGCTATTTTGGAGTAAGCTTTTTTGAAAATGGAGAAAAATATGTTGGGTATTTCGCTGGAGGGACAAAGAAAACTCAGTTGGACTTTATTTTTGAAGTAGTGATGAATGATATTTTGGCAATTGAAATGGAGGATCTGCGCATGGGAATGGATTTTATTTTAATAAAAATGAGACTTATAAAGGAGTAATTGAATGAAATCAAATTAAAGGCAAAGGCCAAAGAGCCTGGCTAAATGGCTCAGGAATTGATGGAACAATATTAAATGGCTTGTGAACTGGGAGCGGAACTCTATATTTCCCAAATGGTGATACTTATCAAGGACAATTTAAGGATAGTAAGGCAGAAGGCAGTGGGAAATATATATGAAATTCAACTAAAATAATCTATGAGGGGCAATTTAATAATGGTTGGAGAAAAGATACAAGCAAGTGATATAAAGATTGCAAAAATAATCTGATAATTGGTAAGCAAGTTTTAGAAAGCAAGCTGAAAGTAGAATTTAATAGCAACGATGAGGAGTGCAAATACACTGCTATATTAGAAGATCCTGACAAAGTTATAAACATCAGTAAAGACATAACTACTCTGTCTTTTAATAAAAATAGGCCAATCGTTAGAAATAGGTCCAGTTAATTAATATAATCAATAAGGTTAATCAAATTATTTAGTTGTAAAACCAAAATATAATTTATTGGACATTAATTTTGTGAGCACCTCACTATATTGAAATTTTTATATTTGCTAATATCTATTGTCTATAATGTATAAATAAAGTCTCTTGAACTAAAATTATTTAATTAACTTTCAAATTCTCAACATTAGGCTACATTATCTATTAATAATCATAAAAATGCTTATGAATTATTACAAATTCAAAATTTAAGTCGTTTTAGAGCGTGTCTAAGAATTAGGAGATGTGTCTTAACCTAATTTTCTTTACAAATTTCAACATATTATTAATTATCATATATTTATTTAATTAATTAAATTATAATGTATTGGAAGCTTTGGTTTAAAATAAAATAATTTAACTCGAGCTTATCTAAGAAATTAATTTAAATAAAAGAAACCAAAGACAAATCTCATACCCCAGCAGAGATAAATAAACAGGGGGTGACAAATCGAAGGAAGGAGGCTGGATCTCAGTAGATCGTAAGACAAGCTTACTCTCGTACGTACAATCCCTCGTTCCATGTAAGTGGTCTGCAAAAGA